>CM021699.1:73740920-74038727 GCA_011074415.1 Stictonetta naevosa | reverse complement strand
TCCTTTCTTTCCTTTCTTTCCTTTCTTTCCTTTCTTTCCTTTCTTTCTTTCAAGAATTGAAACTTTATGTTAATAAAACAACAGTGAAAAGCTTGAAAGAGACTTAACTGTTTTATGCAAATGTTGTGCCTGTTTCAGGCCTTGTCACATTCAATTCATAGATTCTTGTGGATGATTTTGCCCCAAGGATGGTTCATCACAGTCTGCCTTCTTCTATTTTCTTTTCATTAAGTTCTTCTTGAAACAAAATCCTGCTTAAAAGAAAAATAGAAAAAACAACTATGAAAACAGGATCTTACCTAATGAAACAAGGACATTGAGCTGGTAACACTTCAGTCATTTCATCATTGGAATACTGGATCTGAATGAAAACTTTCTTCTTGGTTCCATGCCTATCTTCAACATATTAGATATTATGTTAGGTGAAATACTCCAGGGCAGCCATTGTTTTATCCTATTGTAGAATGCCTTGCGTAAGTAGGCCATAGGGATTTCTCTATTGAATGTTACTAGAATAGTAGGTTTAGAACTCAAGGAAACTCTAGGAATTGTAAATTAGGTTTCACACATATGGGACACCAAAATGATGACCTGTTCAGAGTTCTGAACAAGATTTTCTCCTGTGCGTTTTGACACTTTGGGCTCATCAGTAAGTTTTAAATGCAGCACAGTCTCAGACTGACTCCCTGCTTGGATTGGTGTTTGACTGATTCAGTGCTATTGGCTCATGCTACATTTCTTAACCTTTTTTTTTTTTTTTTTTTTCTCCTTTCAATAAACTGTTGTAGAGTAATGACATTCATGTGCCAACATAGTGAAATCCCTACAGAAAATTATTCTGACCTTCATATTATCTCCCTCATCCTCTTATAGTGCTTTGATCAGTAGCCAAATAAGTAATGTTGACAAGTTGATCTTTCAGTTATTATCAATGCACATCTGAGTTAACAACCCATTAAGCAATTCACACATCCCAGAGCCCTGAGTGCTAACTCATGCAGATGTTACAACTGTCCATGTTCTGACCTTGTTTTATGTGCAAGGATTTGAGAGGTGTGCTTGTCCTAATAAAAGCTTGTAATATGGAAGAACATAACAATAGTAAGAGGGAAACAAAAGAAGCAGACCTTACTTAATTAAAACATTTGTTATGAACAACTAGCTTCTTCTTTAACTGGATCTCAGATAGTCCCTTGAGCCATCCTACTGTGGAAAAAAAAAAAAAAAAAAAAAAAAGGAAAAAAAAGAGGAAAAAAAGGAAAAAAAAATTAAAAAATTATTTCTTTATGAGGAGTGCTTTAAGCCATGTTTTGAACTCAATTGGGAAAAAGAGAAAAATTATTTGAGGGTTGTAATGAAATGTGGTAATTGAGATGTCATTTGTGCTACGATTTATTAAGGATAAAGAACCAAGCAGAGATCATTACTGTATTATGTCAATGTATAAGACTGCAATTTGCTTGTAAATGTTGTGTGCAGGTCTGCTAAAAATAATAATTGTGTCAGACTAAAGGTCGGTCTAGCTCACCTGTCCTGTCTCCAGCAGTGGTCAACATTGGCTGTCCACAGCAGAGAACAGGAAAAGTGTATAGGATCCTTTTCTTGAGTTTTCTCACATTCTCCAGCAATTTCTACCGGAATAAATCATTTGTATGTATTTAGTAGCCTCTGGTGGCTTACTCCTGATCTTGACCACCCCAGGTACGCCTCCCATGGAAATTTAGCATTTATAGGATACTATGATATAGATTCCATATACTACATCTAATATGACTTTATGTTGTGTGAAGAACCACTGATCTTATCGGAGACAGCATTGAAAACCTTACTGAAATCAAGGTAGAGAGTATCCACAATATGCCCTGAAGGAAGCTACAGCCTGTGGAGAGCCCACACTGCAGCAGGTTCCTGGCAGGAAGTGTAGCCCATGGAGGATCCATGCTGGAGTATGTTTGTTCTAAAGGACTGCTTCTCATGGAAAGGACCCACACTGGAGTAGGGGAAAAAATGAGGAAGGAGCATCAGAGAGGAACTTAAGCTCTCTTATGTTGATTTTGTGTTCACTTTTACTTGTATCACACGAGGCCTGTTGCTTGTTAACCCTATCCATCACTCCCTGGCAGGGCTTTTAGTAACTCTGACTCCTCCTTTGTTCTCTCTCTCTTTTGGAGAGTTTAAAGCTCTCCAGCTTTTCTTTACCAGGTCATCCATCTTGTTGGCAGAGATACTTTTTCTCCACTTAGTGAAGTGGATCCCATCTCTCCCACACAGATGTGGATTCTCAGATGGGGTCCCCTGATTGTAGAAACCAAAACCCTATTGCTGACACCAGCTGTGCAACCAGTTGTTTGCATACAGTATCAGTCCTCTCCTCCTCACATCTCACTAGAAGGACTGAGAACACCACCTGGACCCACATGCTGCTGACTGTGAATCCCAGAGCTCTATATTCACTTTGGATAACATCCATATTGCCCCTGGCATTATCATTGGTACCCATATGAAAGAAAAAATGGGGGTAAGAGAGGGCCAGACAAGCTTTGGCAGTCTCTCCACATCCCAGATCCAGGCTCCTGGCAAGCAGTGATCTTCCTTTAGATGACAAGTTGAGTGGGTGCCTCTGCCCCCTGCTGCGGGGCATTGCCCATTACTGTCAGTCACTGGTTTGGCTGCAACACCATGAATGCAACAAGTCTTTCTGCATCTCTTCTCTCTCAAACAAAACTCCCCTAACAGACAAAACAGTGTCTGAAGTCTTAATACAGGCCATGATGTGAATCACAGAACCATAGTCATTGAATGGCTTGGGTTGGAAATTACCTTAAAGGTCATCTAATTCCAACCCTCCTGCCATGGGTGGGCACCCTTCCCACTAGACCAGGTTGCTCAAAGCCCCATCCAGCCTGGCCTTGCACATTTCCAGGGATGGGACATCCACAGCTTCTCTGGGCAAACTGTTCCAGTGCCTCACCACCCTCATAGTAAAGAGTTTCTTCCTTATATCTAATCTAAACCTACCCTATTTTAGTTTAAAGCCCTTACTTCTTGTCCTCTTGCACTCCTCAACAAAGAGTCCCTCTCCAGCTTTTCTGTAGGCCCCCTTTAGGTACTGAATCATTTTAGATCATCTGTTTTACATGGTGCCACCCTGCCAGGGTCATATAATGGTCCCAAGAAATATGTTACTAACTTAGGGCTGAGGATAAAAACAAAAATCCATAACCATGTTGTGCCACTGACAGAAAGACAGAAAATAAAAAAAATCTTGCATCCTATTACTATATATCTTGATAAAGTTTGGTGACACTGACAGTGAAGACAGGCTGCACTGATACATAAATATAATAACTAATTAAGTCAATTTTCTGTTTCTTGGAATTTCAATTTTGTCATGCAGATCTTTCTACTTGCTACTCAAACATACTTCTAAAGCATTTTAGCTTTTTTCTCATGCTACTTAGTTTGAAAACTGCCCTAGAAATTAGTTTCTCCATGGCCAGAAGCTTTATTGCAATTTCCTTTCTTAGGTATATTTTCTGCTAATTATTGTTGCTGATTAAACTTAATTTAATCTAGGAGATTTTTTTTTTTTTTTCAATTTATTGGGCTAGACCTATAGTGAACATTTACCTACAGGCAATTTGTAATATTAAAAATACTTTCTATATTTTCTCCATTTCACATTGCTTTTCTTGTTGGACGAGTATTTCACCAATTTCCTTAGATGAGATATTTCTGGTTTAAGTACTCTAATAGGCACACACTAAGGAAAATTTGTATATACACCTTTCTTTGATATATATGCCCAATGAAAAATGTGTTTTATGGTAAAATTCCCAAACCCAAATCAATTTAACCAAGAACATGGAAAATTCCAATCCAGAAGGATTTTCAGAAAATTGGGAAATAGAAAAGCAAGGTTTTATGCCTTTTAAATGAATTATTAGTTATTGCCAAACCTTGCAATATGGATTATGCTTTTTTTTTTTTTTTCACTTTCAGTCTTTCTTTCCTTGCTGTAACTATGATGTCCTAAAAAAGATTATTATTATTTTTTTTTAATTGGATATTCAAAAAATGTCAGATTCAAACACTGCTAGTAGACTATTTCATGAAAGCACAGCAGAAAGATTGGTTTGAATATTTTACAGGCTTAGGGTTGTGAAATTCTTTGATCAAAGACTCCCAACAATGTCATATCATCAAGTTAAACTTTCTGAAGTGCCATGTGAATCTAAGGAATTTCCATTGTCTTCAAAGAATGTTTTTTGCAGGCTTGCTTTGAAGTGAGGAAAACACAATGAGGCCTCTAAGTAGGTAATAGGTGTAGAAAATACAGCAGTTATAAAATCACATATTATAAAGACACTTTTGCTCACTGTTTGTGAGCATGTGAGCACAGTGCTTTACACTGAAAGAGTATTTGTGTATTAAAATAAATGCACAACTTTATAGTTTCACAGATATAATCAGGAAATAAATGATCACAAGTGCTTCAAAACAGAAATCAGCATTGCCTTTCCCTTGTGGAGGCAACTGCTGGTAATGGCTAGTCCAATATGAATATTACCTGACCTAACTATAGATGGGACTGGCATAAGTTCTCTTATTACAGCAAATAATCATATTTTAAAATCTGTTTGCGGATTTTTAGGTTTGTTTTGAATATCATAGAATCATTAAGTTTGTAAAAGACCTCTAAGATCATCTGGTCCAACCATACCCCTACCACCACTATCACCCACTAGACCATGTCCCTGAGTACCATATCCAACATCTTTCCTTAAACACCCCCAGGGACAGTGACTCCACCACCTCACTGGGCAACCCGTTCCAATGCCTGACAGCTCTTTCTGAGAAGAAATGTCTCCTAATTTCCAACCTAAACCTCTCCTGGCACAACTTGAAGCCATTCCCTCTAATCCTGTCACTGGTTACCTGTGAGAAGAGGCTGACCCCCAGCTCCCCACAACTTCCTTTTAGGTAGCTGTATAGAGCAATAAGGTCTCCCCTGATCCTCCTCTTCTCCAGACTAAACAATCCCAGTTCCCTCAGCTGCTCCTCACAGGACTTGTGCTCCAGGCCCTTCACCAGCTTTGTAGACCTTCTCTGGACACATTACAGGGCCTTGATGTCCTTCTTGTAGCGGGGGGCCCAAAACTGAACACAGTACTCAAGGTGTGGCATCACCAGAGCAGAGTACAGGGGGACAATCACCTCCCTGGTCCCGCTGGCTACATTGTTCCTGATACAAGCCAGGATGCCATTGGCCTTCTTGGCCACCTGGGCACACTGCTGGCTCATGTTCAGGCAAGCATCAATCAGCACCCCCAGATTCTTTTCCTCTGCACAGCTTTTGAGCCGCTCTGCCCCAAGCCTGTAATGCATAGGGTTGTTGTGGCCAAAGTGCAGGATCCAGCACAACACTATCTGTGTTTTCTTATCCTTAAGTCAGTGACCTTACAGAAAGTTTCATGAACTCAAGCTAAGTGAGTGAGGAGTCAGAAGACAGAGGTGTCTTTCTGCCTTCCTGTCTGGGCCTGCAGCAGTCAAAGAAAGGAGAACGAACTTAGAAAGGACAGGGGTGTTTGAAGAAGTGTGAAAAGGCTGAAGAAGCTTGGTGGGCAACCAGCTCCCCTCATATCCTGTTAATTTTTCTCTGAGTATGACTTAAATTGATAACCCAGTGTTTCATTTCTTATGTGAGTGTAGTAGCAGCATGTTGGTAAACCTCACTATGCTACCACTTCTGTTAAAAGTTTGCTGTGCTTTTGGGGAAGTGCGAAGCCTTGAGAGTACAAATCTCAAATTGCTGGTCTAAACAGAAGTTCAATTGGCAACCTGGCTTACACACCAGGATGCTTACAGCTTACAAAACATTTAAGAAGGAACAAGACTAGAATTGAATAAAACATTGAATTCTTCTCCTTGTACATATATTATATACATATATACTATATATACATACACACATTATATACATATATTCGTATATTTAAAACTACGGAAATAGATTGTTTAAACAATATGATTATTTTCCATTTTGCTTTTTCATATTTTATGATCACATAAAAATGTCACTGTTTACATGTATAAATATTATCAGTGAATATTTTTATTGTGTTAAAAGATTTATTTAAAGGGATTTGGGCTTAGAAGGTTTATGATGAAACCTGTACCTAATTATAACTTTATTATTCTGATGAAAACAGTTATTAGAACCTGTTGTTCTAAAACAAGTACAGATTATTCTTTACTTTCATAGTATTCACTTCAGGAGAAGTATACCATATTTGAATAAACTTCCACTATTATATAATAAACTATTAAATGGTTTAAACTTCCTATATGATATTTCACTTGCTAAGCACTTTATCATTAAGTGTTTTTCCCTCTTTAGAAATTTGTGTTTACAGCTAGTAATGAAATATTAATCTCTATCCTCAGTGAACAAGGATATTATTCCTGGTAGAAGGCAAGGGTGTGACAAAAGACATGACGGAACTAAGAGCTTTTACATTAATTCTGCTGCATTGGTGTGTCTGCCTTGGAATGATACTTCCCTTTATCTGTGTACTTGATTCATGAGATTCTATTAAGATGCAATTCTCCAAAAATGAAATGTTGGGAATGCAATTCTCCAAATTTGAATTTCCTTATTGGTCTAGCAAATATCTCTGTTCTTAAGCTTTCTTCTATGCTGTAAGGGTACAAGAAATGTACTAGAGACATGCAGAAGCCCACAGAAAACATTTTAACTATATATATTACCTTTGTGTGAACTATAGTATCTAGAACTAGATGACACACTCAGAAAACAATCCTAAGCAATGCGCAGGGACACAGAGGTTGCTCTGTCACTCTTCAGTGATTTAATCTATCTGTCTTTCAAGGCTTAGATTCTTACACTTCTATCAGTAGATTTTGATGATCATACTAACGGTTCTGAAACAACTTTCTAAATTATCATAATTATCATAATGGCCTGATGATAAAGTATTTGACTTTTTTATTTTTTTTTTTTTTCCTCTTATGAAACATTTATTTTCCAGTTGAACAGTACTAACAATGTAGCACTGAAGATAAAAACCATGGGCTCTTTTTGAAATTATATTTCAATGTTTAATATTGTACGAAACATCCTCTGTGATGGAATCATGCAGAAAATAAGCTTTTTCTTATTAATATGAACTCATTAAAAATGCCTGATTCTTGCAAAGCTGTTTTCCCGTCAACATCTCAAATTTCTCATAACAAGAATCTGTGAACTGCACTTCATATTTACTGTCTGTCATTGATGACTATGCTGCTAATCCGAGGAGAGAGCAAGCTGCTACTTCTGACTATGAATGCTATAGAATCTGGATCAAGATCTTTATTTAATGTCAAGTAATGTGTCTGTTACAACCAAGGAAGTTCTGATTAGCCAGTAGTGTAGCCTCTAATAAATATGTAGCAGGAGACTCAGTGAAGGGGTATTATGGAAATTCACAAATGGAGTACTTAGAATGTTATTTAATAGTGAAATATATATATATGTATTGATTACTCAACAGATTTCTTTATCTGTCCTATCAGTGGCAAGAATGCCTTCTCCTTCCTCCCAAATTTTTTCCAATTTATCATGGAAAAGAAGGGATAATGTAATGTGGGTAACGGAAGCTGAGAATGGGTGAAGGCACCAGAATCCAATAAAATAGAGAGATAATATGAAGAGTGGATCAGTTTAGAATTTATAGACAAAACAAGGCATAGAAAGAAGTGAATTTTAAATTTCTTTTGTAATTCTGGATGAGGAATGTGGAAAGTTTACCATAATACAAAGCTGAAATGTTGAGAAGCAGTACCAGAGTGTTGGGAGACTTTTCAGAGGAAACTACATGAATCATAAAAGGCAGCTGTCATTTTATTGCCAGCAGGTGCCAAAGTGCCTACAATGTATTAGAAAATAGAAACCCAGAAATCTTCTAGGGCTATGGAAAATTGTAAAAAACATCTATATTTATATGAAAGGAGAGTGAATATAAAACACATATGTGAAAACACCAGCAGGGGATGGGCTGTAAAAATCACATATATTGCTGACAACTACAGCAGCAAGTCATCAAGACCCTAGGATACATCTACTTGCAATTTCTCCAGACAATCAGATCTGAACGAGAGGCAGAGACTAAATCCTGATGACTTGTGGAGCTGGGACAGAATACAGAGACTGATCATGGCCAGCTCCTGAAGTGTAGCATGAGACACATCCAAACCCAGCACATTCCTAAGAAGTAAGCAAGAAATGTGGGAATAGGCTTGAAAACTGATGTCCCTTGCCCTGTGTTTCATTGCAAGCAATCCTGGACAGACTACCTGGATACAAGTGGCTTTGGACCTGAATGCTTGGCAGACTACTTATATGCGTCTTGGTGCTTGTGGGCATGAGATTGTGAATCAGTCAGTTGTGATTTAACATTAATTAATCTCTACTTCCTCAGAGGTATTGTATTGAGCTACGTTGTTGCTACAGTGTTACAAAAACGTTTCCTACGGATTAATTTGGCAGCCATTACGTTTTTAAGGAGTTCAGAAAAGATATGTATACTACAATAAGCAATTTCACCTTCATTTATACTAGTGTTACACATGAGATGAAACGTCCCGTTTGTCAAAATAATGGGTCATCTCTGAATGTGAAAAGCACATTTATTTTGTGCCGAAGTACAGAAGAAAAACAGCATTTCTAGGACTGTGTTCATCCCATCCTGACACGGTCCTCTGAAAAAGGACCTTCTTCAGCCAAATTGTAACCACCAGAGCACAGAACTGAATCTCCCCTGGTGTCTTCCAATGCCAGGTTGTATAAAATTAAATTTAGATATCTAAATGTAGGAAAGTAATTAGAACACTGAAACACGTATTTTAGTGCCATGGTGTGTGGAAAACTGGGGAGGAGGAGCTGCTGCCCAGTGGAGAGCTGTGCCCCAGTATTGCCAAGGTAAAAGGCTGTTGGCTGCCCCTGCTTCCTGACCTGCCCCTCTCCAGGCCACGAGGCAGATGTGGGGACTGCCAGCCAAGCATAAAACCACATAAAAGGCATAAAACCATAATGGGCTATGACTTTTTATGAAACAGTGTCTCTCAACCATAATCCAGCATCTGAAAGGAAATGGCAGCCCTGTGTGCATAGTGGGAAGGGACTTCCTGTTGTGAGGTACATCTGGGTAAACTGCAAGGAGCAGCTGGTGCTGCTGGCCGGTGACAGGGCCTGTGGACCTGCAGAGGTATGACATTTCATTGAATGGTGGCCACCAAAGGCAGAAAGGGGTGGAGTAAATAGACAATGTGCCTGACAAAGGACAAGAAAGAGTTGTGATTGCTGGGAGGGGCAGGGCTTCCTCAGAAAGTTGGCAGAAGGGATGTGGTCACTCCTCTTGGAGCGCTGTTGTCTGTGTGCTGGTCCTGCAGAGCTGACCCAGCACTGTTCGGTGAGGCTGGCAGTGGGAATCTGGCTAACAAGCAGAAGAAATAAAGACTAGATTTTCCATCCCTTTGGCACAAACAGTAACTATATTCTTATACAAATCCTGCCTTCTTAGAGGATAGATTTAGTGAAGCAGGTCACTAGTGTGTTTTAAGGAGGCACTGAGGCAGTGAAGATTGTTTACTCTTGGAGTCTCCCTTCAACAAGAGCAACAAAGTATGAAGAAAGAAGTGGGAAAGAGACTGAGGGCCTTCTGATTGCCAGCCCTGTGCGTATTTCCCTGATTGGAATAGACCTCTTTTATGTTCAGGGGCGTTAAATCATGTATCACACACTGTTTTAACACAGAGTTTGGATTCACATTTTTTGAATTTCATTTTGAAAGTAAATATTTTGACAGTTATTTCTGTCAGTATCACACATTTGCAAGCTGAATAAACAGATGTATGTCATAGTCACTTGAATGGATAACTGTCCAGGAGGATTGTAATATGAGTTGAGAAAAAAGGCATGGAAAGTGGCTCAGATGCAAGGCACAGACAGCTTTTTGGTCTCCATATCCATGTACCTTGTAACAACTGTTGACAGTGCGTTTAGAAGCTGTCATATGTACCTACTCTCCACCAGGAATGCCTTTGTTTGTTTGTTTTTGTTGTATTTGTGAAACCAGTGATTGTCATGGATTTTCAACACACTTCCTCTCTTGTCAAACTATTCAGAGGCACTAGGGTCTTCTCTGTCCTCTTTGTCTAATTCAGGAGGAGTACATGCATATAAGTATTTTGGAAATAAAAGGGGACAGATGAAGTCCTTCAAACCTTTTTGGCTTCTTTTGTGGAATTGGTACAGTTGCAGTAGAAGAGACTTGGCTTCATGTTTTTAACTTCCAAATCCTGAAGAAAGATGAACACCAGAGTGAAGAGGGAAGTTCTCGGCCACCAGCAGCAATCTACAGGCAGCCAAATGCCTGCAGCTGCTCAGCTGCTGCTCCACCTGTCAGCCTTTTTGTGAATGGAGCAAAAGTTGTCAGTTGTCAGCATGAAAAGAAAAAGAACAGGCAGAGCTGACAGTATACTGAAATGACTGCTTTTGAACACTGATGAGCTGTGCTCTAATGACATTTTTTAATTCCTAATGATACACAGAGGTTCCCTATTTGCCTTTTTTATTCCTCTTGACTGAAAACCAAGGCTTCATTAAGATAGAAGATCCACTAATGCTCTGTAGGCATGAGAACAGATTTCTGATTCATTTTGGATTTTGCTGCATCAATTCAATCTGTGTTTAGCATGCGTGGATACTTTAGTGATACCAGGTTTGTCATTACAGTATGAACAACCCCAGAAAAAAAAAAGGGGGAAAAAAAAGCACCAACAGTTAAAACACAGGACAGGTTAAGACCAGGATGAGAAAGAAGGGAAAATGTCTCTTTTTCATGCAGATGTTATTATGCAGGCAGTAACAGTTTTGCAATCCTTTGTGATTGACAACTGGCATTTATTATTTTATTTAAAATCCCTGATCCTTATGACAAAAGGATACTTACGCTATCGTGCTATCGACAGCTGTGTAGTGAAAGGACGTGCAGGATAAACTTGTTAGGATACATGAAGAATTGTATCTGTATGAAGCTCTCCAGATCAAATTATCTCTTATGGAGACATGTGCTGCCAGGGTTAGACTTCTTTCAGTAAGTTGTGTCTATTGCAGTTCACTAAACTTTGTATTTTAACTTTTTATAAAGACTTCATTTCTGTGGGAAAATGCTCTGGTAGCAATGCTACAGAAAGTCACAGCTGAAAGTATAAAAAGAACCTTACATTTCTAGGCCAATCATGTAGTTTTTTTGTTTGTTTGTTTGTTTTTGGAAATCAGATTAATAAGTTTCCTAGCTGGTTGATGACTATTGAGCATAAAACTGGGCAAGGTCAAAGCTGATCTGGCATGTACACAATGTGTGTAAGTATGATACTCAGAAACACAGTAATGCTTGTGCTGGATTCATAGAATCACAGAATCATTAAGGTTGGAAAAGACCTCCAAGATCATCTGGTCCAACCATCCCCGTATCACTGATATCACCCACTGAACCATGTCCCTAAGCACTACATCCAACCTTTCCTTAAACACCCCCAGAGACAGTGACTCCACCACCTCCCTGGGCAACCCGTTCCAATGCCTGACTGCTCTTTCTGAGAAGAAACGTCTCCTAATTTCCAACCTAAACCTCCCCTGGTGCAACTTGAGGACATTCCCTCCAGTCCTAAATTCAAAATTACCCAGCATGTATAGTATGTATGTATGTATGTATAGTATGTAGTACATTGTAGGGTTGTGTTAAGGCTGTGGTGTACTGAGAATTCAAGTGCACAGTGTATTATGTGCTTTTGCCTTCTGCCAAGCAGATGTTAGTGATGTGGTATAGTATGTGCAAGATTCTTTGTCACCTGCTCAAAAAACAAGGGCATCCAGAAGGAATGATAAAGAGAGGGAATCTAGGAGTTAACCAAATACTCTTCATACAACAGGATGGAATAACTGAAATGAGAAATACTGTCTCTAATCTGGTTAAGTGTCATATTCTGTATTACTAAATTGTGGAAGACAGAATAAACCAAAATGATTAAATAGGTTCCAGTTCTGAACTCTTCTGTTTCAATGCTGTCTTTTCTATCAAGTAAGAGTGGCATCAAGGGAACATCAGATCTGCATCAAATTGGCTCTTCTGACTCTTACTGTATCGAAGCAGTTCTGCAAGGGCATTAGCAATGTTATTAGCCAAGTTCATTTGTTTCCTCAAATATCTTCTGTCAGAAAGGGGAAAATAAACAGAGCAATGTGGTTGTCACCCACTGTGATAACAGTGTATGCTAACAAACAGTGTGCTGCCGTTAAACAATGCTGTAGAGTTACTATTAGCCTGCTTAGCTTAAAATACCAATACACTTTTAAAAGGTAGAGTCAGTGGATAGAGAAATAATGAAAATATGTAATGCAGCTCATAACTATTTTCTGTGGAGGGAGTGTTGATAACAAACAATCTCTCTGGATTAACACCCAGTAATGAAGCATGTGCTATCGGATTTCCTGAAATAATTATGGACATTGATGTGTGAAATTATTCAAAATGGCTCAACATCCTGTGAATAAATGTGATGTGGTAGAGGGTACTGGAAGTTCTGCAAGTGTTATGAACAGCTTAGTGTTGATGTTCAAAACTTTAGAAGAATTTTGGACAAGGTACTAGTAACCATTTTCCTATCCAGTCCTATTGCATATTGATTTGTCCTTAAATCACAGACAGTGAATGGAAGACAAATATTTTGTATTTTTTTATACATAGTATTCTCTTTATCCTGTGGAAATAAATTGAACACATTGAAATAAAACGAAAGGCAGATGTTTATATGATTTTTTTAGTTAGCTTTTTTAGTTTTTTTTTTTTTAGTTATTCATTAGCCTCTTCCCCTTGGCGGGGGGGGGGGTAAAGCAGTCCCCCCCCCCGGATTTCTCCATACCATAACTCAGTGCTTGTAAGAAGTTTATCTGAAATTGCAGTCAGTTATTCCCATAAAAACCGTACTGGGAAGAAAGCTCTTGGTACAGTTCAAAGAAAAATGCTGTTATTTCTCAATGTCTCTTTCTAAAGACATGATATTGCCTGGATACATGTTCTTTTATATCAGATGCTTTGTGTGAGTCAGAACAAAAGTCCCTCAGCTCTTCAAAATTGTGGTCATTTGAAGCACCATTGTAAAATCAATTGCCAGTGCTTCACAGCTTCTCCCAGTACCCCTTTAGGATAGTAGCAATATGTTTGGAGTTCTGATTTTCAGAGCTGGGTTCCATTTTTCACTGCCTCCTTGAATTTTGCTTTGGTTTTGCACATCTCTTTTCAACCAGTTTACTTTTTCTGCCCTTTATTTTCTGGGGCTGTCAGTCTCATCTGAAACTTTCAATGAAAAAATTGAACTGCTTCTTATATTTGCCCCCAAAACCACAGCGCTGTAAATCACTGACCTCAGCCAATGTTCCCGGTGCTGACATTTTATCTGGACACAGTCATTCCGTTTTTCTGCTGTCCTCCACACTTGTCAGTGGTCTTGACACAAGACTTGAAAATGTCTTCTGTGTAGGTGTAAATTCCTGATTCCTTTCAAACATAACATAGTGTGTGTTACTCTACAGCTTCTATCTCTGGAGTTTGAACAAAACCTGATTCTAGGAAAAGAAAAGATTATTTTACTATGTTATTCTGTCCAGCAGGCTTCACTTCAGGTTACCTGAGGAAATAGATTCACTCCAGAGTTCCAGAGTGCTCTGAAAAACATTTTCCTGAGGTTGGGCTGTTCTCTCTCTGGGGTGCCTGCAAGGTGCCTTTTCAAAGCAGATCCCGATCCCAATATAGAACTGCAGCCTTACATCTCTACCTGGAAGAGTGACTTTGAAAAAAGGAAAATTTCAAGACATGAATGATGACACATCTGTCCCTCAGACTAGTTGTCCATCTGCTGACATAAAAGCAGCCCATTAGAACTGCTCTTAAAATTGATTTCAGAGAAGGGCTGCAAAATCATGGTGGCAATTTAATTAATGATATGGAAATAGTTGAAAAAAAAGTCTGTGAATCTTTTGGCTGCTTCTAAAATGGAAACAGTGTGGCAGCAGAACTAATCTGTTGTAGCTGATAGACAGAATTAGTGCAACAGCTGTACAGGTGAAGATAATTTTAATAACAATGAAAGCAGGAAAAATAGGGATGAACTTGCTGGGGCTAAGTGGTGCTAAATTTCAGTAGCAAAACTGCACCTTTCTGGGAAACATGTTTTAGAATATGAATTATAAATTATGATATAATCTACAAATTATATACATATAAATTCATACTGTAAGCTATAGTATGTAGAAGCGCTAGGTAACTCTTTCTAGAGAGAAAATTGATTCAGTCTTCACTTCATTTTGTGGAGTATGATTTTCTGTTGATGTCCAGAAATAGAAAAAGCACTTTGAAATCATGGAAAAAATCAAAGGTGGATATCTACAATAATGCCAGATTTCCACCCTAGATTACTTTATCTGTCTGCTTTGTAGAACTAATAGAGAAAACAAAAACATATCTAGATGCATTTTTTCCTACATGTCACTTTGTAATAATACTTGCTGAAGTCCTAAATCTCTAATCATTATGAAATATGACTTCTTGTGAAGAAAAGATATTAAGCTTCTGCCTTAAAGCGAGAAGGAAAGATGCACCTGTGAAAACTGATCAGGGCATAAAAAGGGAACTTTGTAATTAGCTCTAGACATTAAGTGATTTGGTTCCATTATTAATTTACTTACCTATTCAAACTCCAGCTTTTATTGGCTTTGTTAGAATTCTTTAGCTGAGATTTATAATTGGAGAGACAGACAATTCCTTAAACTAAATAAGGATTGATTATTATTGGTAGTTAATTTGATTTAGCACCAATTCAATACTGAGAGTCACTGCTCTGATGTATTTCCAGTTTAATTTAATATTTATAGAGAGTAGGGCTGCTAGGGACTTCAAAAGGTCATCTAGTTCATCACCCTGTACCAAGACAGGAACACTGGACCCACGTCATTAGTATTAATAGTAACTTAACTTTGATGTAATATTTTCTTTATTTCCCAGTGTTGTATTAAAACTTGTACAACTTATATTAAATCATGCTAGTTACAATAAACCACATCAATTCAACCTTTTGTATTTCAATCAGTTAGTTTAAAACCTCAGCTTGCCCTCCTGATCTTTGCATGAAGTCCTGGATTCTCCTGCTAATCATATGAGCAGGAAAAAAAGAAAAAAAAGAAAAAAAAAAGTAAAAAAAAAAAAAGTAATTAACTGCTTGCAGTTCTGCTTCTCTTCAAAAAAAAAAAAAAAAGAATCAGGAATATAGGAATATATAGATATCAGATATCCTCTTACCTAATCTTGTGATCCTTTAAAACATGCACATAGATAGCTGCCCTCTTAGAGTAGGCTAACTGGGTATTTTTTTTTTTTCAAATTGGCCATTTTGTTCTCAAGGCCAGTTTTGCTGCATCCTTTAATCTTATTTTCTGCTTATCAAAATTGTGTCTCTCTGTGTGTGCATGCATATGTATGACTGTGTATGTGCATGCGCGTAGGGCGAGGTTAAGTGTCATTGGGACTGGAGCCGATATACAGTGTTGTTCTGTATCTCTGCAGATCTGGGAGACACCAGGTAGTCTCTGCAGGCAGTTTAGTGTAAGTATCTTGCAACTGTATTTGTTACAGGCTTTTATATACTATAACCTTTATATGCTACACTAGAGATATTTTTGAAGGATAGGATGTAGATAGAATATGGTCTTGAATAATCTTGACGTTGGAAGTCAGAGCCAAATCTTTTAGAAGAACTTTGAGCTGCACATTTTCAAGATGAAGAATGGAGGATTGTTTTGTTGTGTGAGGTTTTCTGTGTGTTTCTCTCTAAATTTTACAACAAGAATGAAGTTAGTTTCAGAGCACAAGATAAAAAAAAGGAGAGCAAGGATTTATTAACTGATGAAAATCACTGAACGGTTCATTTTTGTCTGCCACAAAGAATTACTACATTCCACTGGACAGCATTTTGTCATGGTAACGGCTGTGACCACAAGTATTTATACTACTTGTTTTGTTTTGGATACACTTAGTACAGTATTCTCTTTGTGTCAATAACATTTTTCAAGACTGACTTTTCTGGAAAAGCTTTATTTTACAAACATTAACCGGGCAACAGTTAAAGTCTGAAGACCCTTGTTTGCTAATCATTGAAGCATTGCAGTTGAAAGTCATCGGAGAGAGGGGCGAACAGCATTGATACTTGGCTTTTTCTGGAATGGAAATACAAAATATTAAAGGACCAAAATTTTCATGCTGTGTTCTGTCATGATCTTCATTCAAGATTAGGGATCCAGTGAATGTGGTATTCATAGAGAAGCAGAGTTACAGGTGGATATCTACTTCTTCTTAATAAATTGGAAATGCACATGTATATAATCAGATGATTTATTAGGTGTGTACTTCATAGTTTCTTTTTTTATATTAGCAACTAACTAAGGTACCTTGTTAATGAGGCCAAAATCATCTATCAAACTCCATGTATGCATCAAAAATATGGCAACAACAACAAAAGAACCTTAGTCACCCCATTTATTTTTTTAAGAGTCTATTAAAAAACTCTTCTGTTCTGCCTTTCTTTATTGCAGATGTGGAGATAAATAATAATAATAATAAAACTCTAGTTTTGTTCTGCTTTTAATACACATGTGGAGATAATTATGCTTTGCTGACAATAGTAGGACTTCACTGACATTTGTCGGTGGTAGGTTTGTAGGTTAGTAGGCTTTAATAAATGGACTTAAGTTACTCATGGAAGTCATTGGATAGATAAGTTTTGGTTACTACAAGGTATTAGAATTATGTCATCAGCATTACAGCTAATGATGCAGACACACAACTAACACAAGCTGTACTGGTAAATGTCCAGGTTGTCCATTGTGGTTTGCTGTGTATTCAGTGCACTGAGAAAGGTTTCCTGCAAGACAATCTTAATCTGTGTAGGTTGTTGCAGCGCAGCTGCATAACACGTAAGAATACCTAGTATTCTCATTAATTTCATATATCTGATTTAATCTGTAGCATGCTATAAACCTTATGATGCCACTGCTATAACTCTGTAAATATTGCATTGCCACCAAATTTTCTGATGTGTGGATTTCGAGAATTGAAACCCAATGGACAGTCTGATAAGGAGAAAGGGTTTTGGTTGCTGTCTCTGAAGATCTAAGAACTGTTGTTATTTCTGTTGTTTTGGTTATTCATTTAAGGGTATGAGTTGATTTCTTTTTTCTGGTGTTGTTTATAGAAACAAAACTTTTGAAAAAACAAGGAATTGATAAAAGTGATTTCAAGAAAAGAAGAAAATGAAGGCTGGAAGTCTGTTTGATTCCTTGTTCTATAGCTCCTTGTAGTAGAGATTAAGAGGATTAGAGGTTTATACTTTCAAAGTTATTGGAAACTGTGTACAGGTTTTTTTCTAAGATCTGCCATGAAGATACAGGTATTATTTATTAACCGTAACAGTCAGACTTGGTGAGTCTTGTTCATTCTAACGAAAAGTGAGAAGACTTACAAAATTTAAAGCACAAGAGAAAAGACAGCCTTTCTTTCAGTGAACAATCCTATCACCACTGCATGCAAAAACTAGACTGATATGTCTAATTTTCAGACTGACATATCTGAAGTTAGGAGGGATGAACAGGAACCCTTTGTGTATTTTGGGGAGGTTGGATGTGAATCAGTTCATTTCTACAGCTCATATTAGGGTTTCATCAGATCGAGTGCTGAACTTCAAGCTGTCTCCAATATCTTCATCCCTAAATTACAGGAATACTTGAGATCTGAATTTGAAACCAAAACTAAGGCAAAAGCAAATGCAGAACTTTATTTGGATTGTGCAGTACAAGGCACTTTCCTTAAAAATGAAATATGAAAAATCTTTTTTTTTTTTTTTTTTTTTCTTCTGCTGTAGCTGTAAAAAGAAACTCCTCAACTTCACTTTTCTCAGTAACTATATCATGGCACATCATACGTAAGTAAAACAAACAAAAAAATTGTTCCATATGAGGGAAGAGAAGACAGGTAACAAGTATAGTCATACAGCTCATTAAACTTTAGAAAGAAATGTAGCTATTATAATAGTGAGAATCTGCATGAGATAGGATTGAACTTCTTCCGTTGAGCTAAATAAAGAACAATTAAAAGAAATAATGACTAAATCATGTACTTCACTGAGAGATGCTGAGGATCATGCTGATAAAATCTGAATTTTTTGTAGTGTTCTGATAAATCTTTATAGTTGAAGAAGTTACTAGTTACTTACTTTAATAGGTAACTTTTATAGTTGAGAAAGTTACGTATTTCTAGTAACAGACATAGCATAGAAGAATATGATAAGCCTATCTACCCAGGAGAGGTGCTCCAGCCCCTTGATCATCTTTGTGGCCCTTCTCTGGACCTGCTCTAACAGCTCCACATCCTTCTTGTGCTGGGGCCTCCAGACCTGGACGCAGCACTCCAGGGGGGGCCTCACAAGGGCAGAGTAGAGGGGGACAATCATGTCCCTTGACCTGTTAGCCATTCCTCTTTTAATGCAGCCCAGTTGGCCTTCTGGGCTGCAAGCACGCGCTGTTGACTCATGTTGAGCTTTTCATGCACCAGAGCCCCCAACTCCTTCTTTGCAGATCTGGGCTCAACAGTCTCAATGAGTTCTTCTCCTAGTCTGTCTGGGATTGCCCTGACCGAGGTGCAGCACCTTGCACTTGGACTTGTTGAACCTCATTAGGTTCACATGGGCCCACTTCTCAAGCCTATCCAGGTCCCTTTGGATGGCATCCTGTCCTTCTGTTGTATCAACCGCACCACTCAGCTTGGTGTCATCTGCAAATTGGCTGAGGGTGCACTCAATCCCACCACCTATGTCATTGATGAAGATATTAAACAGTACTGGTCCGAGGACAGACCCCTGAGGGACACTACTTGTCACTGGCCTCCACTTGGACATAGAGCCATTGACCACCAGATTTGGACAGGTTGTGAAGAATTAACTTATCCACTTGGAGCTTTTAATTCTCATTTTCTGAAGATTGATGGACTTCTTTGAGTCTGTTTATGTAAAAGCAGCTAGAGTCATGCAAGAATATTTTTGACATATAGTTAAGGACCTCAGCAGTAATGAAAAAATGTGTTTGTCTTATGAAAAATGTATGTATTTCTCACACACTTCACAAATAAGAAAAACAACACAAACTTTCCTAAATCTGATACACTCCATATTGTACACCCAATTACTTTTTTTTTTTTTTAATTTATCTTTTTAATGTAATCACTTACATGTTGTTAACTGGCTCTGAATATTCCTGCTGATGATAATGTAAATTCATGAGCTGTAATCAGCTCTAGAGTAATTTTGATCAGATCATTCTCAATGAATTTGTAGAAAGAAAAAACATAATTACAGTAATGAGCATTTTAATGCATGGCCAGATTTATCTGTTGTGATAACTTTGTGACAACTTTTATGCCTGTGGTGGTGTTAGACTGGACATTAATTTATTCCTTAATGATAAGCACTCTGGTCAATCTGCTGTGAGTGTTCTTGAAGTGCAAGTAGTTAGCAGTGTAGGTGTTTCTATGATTAACATGGTAGCATTTTATTTGTTCTTTCTGTAGATCAAGGTATAAATGTAGTTTTATTGCTGGATGGCTGTAAGCAGTTCACCAACTGCCCTATCCTCAAACCTGGCAACCAAACTTGTAAATTATTTGGGTAGATATGCCACATACTATGCATATTGTCCTTACCCAGTGGCTAAGCCTTTGAAGGCTTAGCATCTGGTATATATCTGTTCTGTAGTGCTTGTTACGTAACATCTGTTTATGAACTTGCTATGTATGTGTTTATTAATAGTTACATTGCTTATGCCATATGTTGCTTTGAGGTGGGCAGATTCAAGATGCTTGTCTTGGAGTTGGAGATGACTAGTTGCAAGAAATGTCAAAGCCTTAGTCTATTCCCCTGAGCAAACTCAATGCAGCTGGTACAGTAATGCACAAGATTTCCCTGCCATATGAGAAGTGTCCACATGATAGAGAAAGATCAGATCTAGAGCTTGTTAACTTTGGTACACAGTTTGTCTCTGTTACGCTCTACTTGGTGGTGTTTCTTTCTGCTCATATCAATGCTTCAGGCAGGGAACATATTTTACTCTATAAAATGCCTGTCACTCTCTAACACTGCTGAGGATCAAGTCTGCTTTTCCTCATGTCACAAGTACTTGTGGAAGCTAAATAACTTAGATTCAGCAGAATCAAGACTACATCGGAATGTGGAACACATATAGGGACATAAATATATAGAAAATTCATGTTTCGAGAGATTAAGTCATTGTAGGCAATCGTAAAAATACAGTCATTGTTTGCCTGCTTGTTTAACCAGGGAAGTCTGGTAAGTCATCTCAGTGCCTAGCTTGCCAGTAGACTGCTGATTTCTCTTCTCTTTGCTGGCATGCATGCTGACTATGGTTTGTGTTTGATTAGAAGTGTTCAATTTATCCTAGTTTTCCTCTTCATCGTGTGGGAAGTGGTCTTTGAAATGGTAACTTTTCAAATAATGTATTTCAATGCAAATCTTTAGACCTATGACCTTTTTTTTTTTTTTTAGAAAACTTTACATCAGAGTCATCCACTCTTCCTTATATCTGCCTTTAATTAGTCATCACAATCCTTGAATACTTACATATTTCATCTATTATTACAAAATCTAAGCCTGTAGGCTTGTAATACAGTTTTTCCACTGCTAGTAACAGGCCACAGGCTTTGTATGAAGTTTGGAAGGCCTCAGGACTGAGGCTTGTCAGGCTTGTTTTATCTAAACATTTCTTGACATTTCTGGAGCTTTGTTTCCCATGGTCTGGTTGTAACAGAAAATTTTCTTATTTTTGTATAATACAGCCATAGATTTGGGTAGGTAACAGTAACAAGCACTTATGTTTTGTAGAGTGAGATATTCACTACTCTAAAATAATGATGTAGTATAATAAAGTAATGCTCGTCTGTTATGATAGCATTGAGAAGTGGAAACACAGGAGGCAACGTAAGGAGTACAGGCATGGTGTGCCAAGAGATGGGGAACAGGAAAAACAAAGAATATGTAATGTGTGGAAAGCAGTATACATAGTACGATCAGATGTAATGTGGAGTTGAAAACTAGTGAATCGCAAAAAACCAGAACAGTTGGGGTGGTAGGGCAGCTCTGGAGATCATCCAGTCCAATGTCCATGCTCAAACACAGTCATTTAGAGTGGCTTGCCTGGGACTGTGTGCAGTAAGGGTTTGGTGTATCTCCAGGAATGAAGACTTCGCAGCCTCTTGGGGCAACATGTAACAGTGTTTGACCACCTTACAGCAAAAATTATTTTTCTTAACTTTAAAAGTTATTTCTTGTATTTCAATTTGTAGCCATTGACTTTTTTCCTGTCATGGGGTACCTGTGAAAAGAGCTTTCCCCCATCAGGTGCACATTTATACACATTGATGAAATTCCCCCTGAGCCTTCTCTTCTCCACGCTGAGCAACCCTAGCTCTCCCAGCCTCTTCTTATGACATACTCCAATCCCTTCGTCAACTTTGTGGCACTTTACTAGATTTTCTTCAGTATGTCTCTGACTCTTGTCCTGGGGAGCCCAGGCCTGGACCCAGCACTCCAGATGTGTCTCTCAAGGGCCAAGTAGAAGGAAAGGATCAGCTCCTTTATCTCCTGGCAATGGCTTTCCTAAGGCGCCCAGGATGCTCTTGGTCTTCTTAAATGAGGAATGGGCAAGGCATAAAAGAATGTTAGTAAATTTGTAGAAATGATCCCAAGTGCATCCTAAGGGGAGAATAAAACCAGCAACATAAATATCATATTTTTTCCAGTGAAGAACTCCACATGCTGGAAATTCCCTTTCTTTCCCCTTCCCAAATAGTGGATTGAAACCACTGACCTCAGGACCTAGAGGAGCAGAGGAGGGTGTGCATAACATCACAAGACCTGACAGAAACCAGGAAATGGGTTTATTTTGAATGTACTATTGCTATTACTATTATTATTTTTCCTGTATATAAGTATTCTTTTTCTAGATTAGGTCTACACTAATAATTATTCTTGAACTGTTAAGAATTCAACTGTACCAATGATAATTTCTTAGCTTAAATGTATGGACCATTCCCTCTTTTCCTATAAATAAGATTTCGAGCATAAAAATACTTCAAGAAATATTAATGGTATGGTTATAATTTTTCCACTCAAATTCATATTCTGGAAGGATATTTTGTTTTTCTTTCTATAGAAAAAGATGTACAATTGGGGATTTGGACCAAAATTCCACATCAGAGAAAACTTAAGGAAATCCTGAAAAGTGAAATATGAGGTACAGTGTTTTTGTAGGGTTAGGTTGGCTGCAGGACTAATGGATGTCAACTTGACTTCTTTTTATTCAGTTACAAGAACTCATGAGCACCACTTTCTTCAGTCAGCATTTTGTCTTGGAAAATTTTAAGGATGGATACAAATGGAAAATAATTAATTTTGGAAAGAAATAACTTTTTTTTCAAAATGTTTTAAGAGGTACAGGCATCTCACTGGTTAGTTGATAGTGCCTGATTTGAGTCTAGACTATTACACAAGTAGCACTAGGCTGCAGAGGTCTCACTTGAAGTTGGAGTCCCAGTGTGTTGCCTGCTGTACATATATGCCATTGGTGCATAGTATCTTGATGTATTGGGTTTATGTGGCAAGATTTTGGGAGCAGGGGGCTGCAGAGGTGGGCTCTGTGAGAAGAATTCAGAATCTGCCCCATGTTAGATAAGGGCCAGTTTCTGCCAGCTACAAAAGGGACCCACTGCTGGCCAGAGCCAAGCCAGTGAACAATACTAGTTGGGCTTCTGGGGGAGCAGTTTTAAGAAAGGGGGGGGGATATAAACAAACAAACAAACAAAAAAACAACTGCTGTGCAACAGCAGCTAGGAGAGCAAGGAGTGAGAACCAGCCCTGCAGACCCCAATGTCAGTGCAGCAGGAGGGCAGGAGGTGCTCCAGGCAGGCAGCAGCAGTTCCCCTGCGGCCTGTGGAGAGGCCCCTGGTGGAGCAGGCTGTCCCCCTGCAGCCCATGGGTCCCACATGGAGCAGATCTCCACGCTGCAGCCCGTGGAGGAGCCCCCGCTGGAGCAGGTGGATGTGGCCTGGAGGAGGCTGCGGCCCACGGAGTCCCCACAAGAGCAGGCCCCGGGCCAGAGCTGCAGCCCGTGGAGAGGAGCCCACGCAGGAGCAGGGGTCTGGGGGGAGCTGCTGCCCGTGGGGGACCCGTGCTGGAGCAGTTTGCTCCTGGGGGATGGACCCCGTGGTACGGAGCCGTGTGGGAGCAGTTCCTGAAGAGCTGCTGCCTGTGGGAAGCCTCCGCAGGCTCAATTCAGGAAGGACGGCATCCCCTGGGAGGGACCCCACATGGAGCAGGGGAAGAGAGTGACCGTGAAGGAGCGGCAGAGACGAAGTGTTAGGGACTGACCACAGCCCCCATGCCCTGTTCCCCTGTACTGCTTGGGGGAAGGAGGTGGAAGAGAGTGGATAGGGGCAAGGTATTTTAACTTTTATTATTTTGTTTGTTTTGTTTCTCACTGCTCTAGTTTGTTAGCAATAGGTAATAAATTACACTAGTCTTCCTCATGCTGAGTTTGTTTTTCCCAAGATGGTAATTGTTGAGTGATCTCCCTGTCCTTATCTCAACCCTTGAACCCTTTCCATCATATTTCCCCCCCCTTTCCCTTTGAGGACAGGGAGTGAGAGAGCAGTCATGGTAGAGCTCAGCTGCCCAGCTGAGTAAAACCACCACAACTGAGTGATAGATCAACGATAGGTTTTGAATAAGATGCAGTCAAGTCTTGTTGAAACAGTGGCATGCTAACTGACCTATTTCCATGTGGCAACAGCACCGTAACAGATTCCATTACATGCTGTTGTATATTTACTGTAACCATAGCCATCTTTCATCTATTCGCTGCTTTGAAATCAAAGCAGGAGAAATAAACAACTAACCAAAAAAAACCCAATGATTTTCCATATTTGTTAAAAACAAATACTGCTTCCCTTCATGAAACTTTTTGACATGAAGTATTTTGCCTTGCAGCAATGGTAAATAACGCTTGTGACCTAAATGGCTCTGAGGCACTCCATCACTGTTATGATTAAGATCTTTGGGGAGGGGAAAAAAAGTGTATGATGATACACTGCTGAGTTTAACGCAAGGACATCCCACATACTTAATCTAGTGTGATATTCTTTTTTAAAAATAAAAAACTCATACCTAAAAATCAAAACGAATAATGAAAAAATGAATATCTACAGAAATATGAAAAACATTACTATGTATCATCATGCAGCCCGAGGTCTGAGAAACTTGCTGATGGCCAATAAAAACCTGGCCAATTATGAGTTTCTGTATTCTCAATTGTCAAAGTACATTAAATGTGTGCATTAATTCTATATATTTCTTTAAAAGTATAAAACAAATCCCTGCCTGCTTCACTGTGTGTTACATTAATTTGCTCCATTTAATATTTTGTGTGTCTTGAATGAACTTTTACATGGCAATGTATAGTCTACTATATACTACATTTAATGTTGTGGAATATGTTGCAGATATTTTCTAATGTTAGTGTTGTTACCTGTTCAAAATAGTGGGTTTTGTTTGTTTGTTTGTTTCCTGAAACTAAAAAATAAATTCAGGAAGCTTTATGGATCTCACAAATAAACATATTTATTACTCTATAATACTGATAAGGATTATTGCCTCAAAAAAACACTATCAGGCACTGCCAGTAGTTTTAATTCGCAACTAGACTTAATTGGTAATCATTAACATATCACCTCTACAAATAATAATAATAATAATAATAATAATAATAATAATAAAAGAACATTCAAATGATTGTTGAATCTTGAATGAATACTACAAGTAGTAAGCATGTTCTACTCTTACGATATAATCTGCAACACTTATGGATGCCTTGGTTAAAACTTTACAAATATTGCACTTTAAAGGCAGTATTAAACAGTTTAAAAGAAGGTTGAATAATGTGGATATTCTGAAGTTATAATCAACTGCAAACATACTACAAAAGACTGAGTTTTCATAAAGAGTTTACTGTAGTGGTACATGACAAAATATTGAAGTACTTTACGACATATGTGTAAATGTGCTTAGTTAAAGCTAGAAAATGGAAGTATTAAGAATATCAATTTTCTTTTCATATGGAATATATCATTTTTATGTTCACTTTGTTCTCCCTAACAAGGAAAGTGAACTTTGTGTGGTTGTAGTTCTTTTGATTTTTACATATTGATAATGGGCATAGACTGATTATTGAATTCTTCTTCCTCCTTCAAAATTTTATATTTTATCTAGGGAAGGGCCCATGCATAATGAATTACAGCAAATTACAAGTAAATAAGATATGACAGCAGTCCACCTGCTCAGTTTATGCATAGGTAACGGAAAATTGATAGCCTCAATATGCTTCTCTCATAAACACGAGAGAAGCCTATGACCTGTTCAAGGTTATAGTCCTGTTTTGTGTGTGTGTATATGTATGTGTGTGACTGATTTTGTACATGTTTGAAAATTCACATTTTTCCACCCATAAAATTTTCATTCATAGGTAAAACCCAGCATTATAAAGATAACTACAGAAGTACTATCCAAGAATTGACACAACACAGTGTTTATAATCTTTGTCAGAAGGATAGCATCCTGGAATGTTACATCCATTTTTGCTGTCCAGGAAGTAGTACGATATCCACTAAATGGTACAAAGTGTTTGACTGTGGAATTACAGTATAGCTAATTGCAGTCTCAATAATTTACATTTCTGTAAAATGGTACATCCTCAAAATACCACATAAACAATAGCTCAGATAATTCACTTATTCTTTCCAGCCTTTTACTTATTCTAATTTCTAAGTGAATTCTTTGAAATATTATAGTTTTAGTAAATGATTTCTCAACTTATTATTAAATATTCATTTACAAGAGTATTTTTTTATTATGATTTCCGTCAATTCTTTATAAATGAGAAATATAAAAGGTTTTACCTTTTAGTGTAATTTCCATAGCAAGTAAAATTGCTGATTTGATACAGAACAACACAACTATGAATGAAGTTTGCCTCTACTTTCTTAACTGAAAAGCCAGATGTGGACTCCTATCAATCTTAGATTTCAGAGTTACAGATTCTGTGTCTGTTTTAATGTCCCTTTATGCTACTGGAGCAGTGTAATCAGAAACAACTTCCAAGTGTAGGCATAAGGGCAAAGTCTGGCAGTGTCAATGATCTCCTTTATCACACTTTATCACTGATAGTGCAGAGTTAACAGTTTGATTTATTTTAGGCATCAGGCTATACCTACTTGTCGTCTTTTCAGTGCATTGGTCCTATTTACTGTTTGAGTTAATGGACATACTTTTAGAAAGACTCTAGCATAGTAAAAATGAGTGGGAGCCTTGAAATGACAGAATCAAGTTCCAAATGTATTAAATCTCCTGATTTACTATGATACTTTTTGTTATGATATTTCATAGGTTTGTGTCAGTGTTATTTTAAAACTTCTAGTTTATCTGAAGTATGTGTTTATATAAAGTCACATATATGAATTTTATTTAATATATGTAAAAACAACTTTTTATAGATACCACAACTATAGCATTGTGTGTGATTTATCTCATGATTGTTATTTATGATCTGTTGAAAAGTTTTCCTTTCAGAGTGCTAGGATTATGAGATGGAGGTGGACACTAATATTAAATGTGTATAATATTTGCTTAATTTGCATCCTTTAAGAATAAATCACACCTGAAGTTAACACCTAAGGTTAGCATCTAAGGATTAATAAACCTGATTTAAGTACTGCAGCAGTGAGTATTTCAGCATCTAAATTGGAATCACCTGCTGGAATAACTCTAATCAACAGCTGTTTGCAGATCCACTCCCATTGCTCTACACTACTTTCTAATATAGACAGAATCATAGACTCAAGCATTTAGTAATTATAAAGAATTCATTTGCTTTTCACCTTTTAAAAATTATTTTGACTAATTTTAGATATCTATATATATTCTTCTACATGAACATAGCTTTCATTTTTACCTTATGACTTTGTCTTGTTTTTAAAGATGGGCACCAAAAGACAGTAGGGGTTTTTAGTGAGAGGCTGGGCATTTCTTCTCTCCTTCCAATTTTCTTTTCATTATTTAAATAGATGATCTGCCAAAAATAAAGAAAAAGTCTTAGGAAATAACTGGCAAATAGTTTACCCTGCCAGGGAGCAATTGAAACCTGAGTATCTTCGCAGACCATAATACTTATAATTTCTCACATCCTGACTGGGAAAAGTGAGAGTAAAGTAAGCTAAATCCTAGTTGTTATGCCACACTACTGTTGTGTAATAAGAAGGTTTGAAATGCTTTACTGGTTAGATAAATTTAGTGTGTTTTTTTTTTTTTTTTTTTTTTTTTGTTAGTGAGAATTTAGCTGTTCCAATATTAAGGTTGAAATGGGGAAATTAAGGCCTGTCACTTAATCTCAGTTTATGCTAATGCTCTCTTGTCTTACTTCTTCTCATTTATGGAAAGTTTGAGATAACAGCAGAATGACATCTAATTTAGTTTACTCAGTTTTCACAAATGGAAAACGAAGTTCATTGCTCTTACCACCAGGTAAATCTAATTAAAATTCTTACATGAAAGAAAATACTATTAAGATAAAGTAACTGTTTGATTTTGTTTCTGTGTATTTTCAGTGATGCAGATTAAGAAGAGGTGTAAAGCAGTGTTATGCCACGTTTGCAACACAGTTTTAAGTCTGTGCATTGATCTGATCCTCTAAGATAGCATAAAACACCCTTAGGTAGTATTAGGTAATTTAAGTGCAAATGCCATTGGATTCCTTGCCTTATCATAAGTACATCCTCTTAAGCTGCCCCCAGCAATATAGAACTTGTGATTCATCAGTGAAAGCTGGCTCTGATTACGTTTTGTTTATGTGTGAAGGCATGAAACTAAAAAGAGTAGATAGGAAAGTAAAAGCCAATCCTCCCTGTAATAGACCTCTCTTTGAGCTTTGTGACGAGGTGTTCAGTATCAGGTGATGTTTTGTAAACCTCACCATGAATATATGTATGTGTACTCCAAAGAGTATAAACAGTGGAAAAAAACAAAATTCATTGTTCAGCATAATATAAAAATGTACAAGTAGGTGTGACAAAATATGACATGACATATGAAATTTAATGCCACTGGTTATATGCTTTAAAGATTATTTGAAATTGTAGGTGCTGTGATTTGAACTACATAATACCTGAAATTACTAACCCCTACCTGGCTGTAAAATGGAGATAGCAATAAGTTTAAAGAAAGAGAAATTAAATTATTGTTGGTAATTAGACTCTAAAAAAACCTACCTTTCTTACTTCTATTTTCCCTTTTTCATAAAAACAGTTGTAATTTAGGAAGATTTTAAAAAGATATTTACTGCTGTAGACTGGAGTATTAAAGTTTAAGTATTTACTGCTTTTTGGCTTTAGAGTAGATTCTAAAGGAAGCCACATATATTGGATGTTTAAAACTAGATGAGAGAAGAACAAAGGGTACATCTGTAATTTTAAACTATCCACTAATGATACCAAAGTGCATACATACAATAGAATCTTGCTCTTTTTTAAATGCAATTTTAAAAGAATTGTTTCCATAGGACATTCTTCCTTGTTCACAGCTAGGAGTAATGCAGAATGACAAATACTAACTAGGTGATGCTGTATTCTTCACATTCATTCCTCTCACTCCCAGCAGTTATGCTGATCATAGGGTGGCAGGATATTTTTTTTGTAACAAAATAATATTAATAAAGATAATGTCATATTTAAATAGCATAGTAAAAGTGCTGGTCTCACTAAGTGTATATCAATAATTAGCATATTAAGTGGTATTTTGACCTTGAAGGGATGTTTGGTATTTTCAATAAATAGCTTCATAACAGATATTATCCTTTCAATTAAAGACAATTTACAGTGCCAAAATACCTTCCTTAAAAGAAGTACTAATTTGTCTACCACACGGCAAGAAAATGGGCACTTTGGAAAAGCCTCTCAGTTTTGAAGCATCACATGCCCTTCTTTATCTGGCACATTTGTATATACTGTTAGTAATAGAGAGATTTTCAAAGTTCCAAACAATAAAGAATGACTATTTTTTTTTTTCACTATAGACAGGTTCACATAGTCACTGTTAGGAATAAAGGCTGTAACTGAAACACCACGTCTTTCTGCTACACTAGTGGCTAGTCACCTACAGCATCTCTGACACAATTTCTATCAAGTTAATTTAGCAATATGATAACATTGCATTCTGTTTTATTTAGTGGATTCTCTAAAACTAGTTTATTCATTTTGTATTCATTTATTCCATTTAAAAACATCTTTAATAATGTTAAAAGACCTGTAAAATTTCAAGTGGTAATTTCAGAAGACCAGCCACTCTTATTTATTTAATTTTTAATGGCAATTATGATGGGGTGATCTCGCTACAAGTGTCTATTGGGAATTTAAGATCTAGTTCTTTCTGATGTTTATATACATGCCTTCTACTGAAAATTCCTTCTTCCAAAGGAAACTAGAGACCTACAAACTTCTGCTATTATCGTCCAAGATCTCAGTTAATATTGTGTATCCATAGTTAGAGTGTGATGAATGCCTGTTGCAACGGAACACCTGTTTGATTTATGTTAATCTGTAGTAGCATTTTCTCCTTCTGCTACCTCTTTATGAATTGTCTGAATATACTGTAGAATTACCTGGCTAAATGATCATGCTACACTCAAAATCTTGTTACAGACAAGAAGGAAACATACTTTGTATATAAAAGCGAGAATATATTGTTAGTACACTTGAAATCTTTAGAGTCTACTATAAGAATCCTAATTATTATAGAAAAAGAAAACAAAGAAAAAAAGAGAACACTTCTATATTGAAAAAATCTGAATAATTTGGTTAAAATTGCCATATACACACTACCTAGTTTCCATTGCTTTTTCTCATGTTATACACACAATCTGAGTGTGGCTATGTAATATTGTATCTCTCAGGACAGGCTGAACTCTCTCTTTTTTTTTTTTTTTTTATATTTACTCCTTGCTTGACTAATGAGATGAGGGTGGGCTTTCCTGTGCAGCCTAAGGGCATTTTCTCAGTTTCTGTGGTGGAGAGACAGGACCCATTCTCAGCACTGGCCCAGATATATTCACATCCTTATATTTTGGGAAAGCATAAGTAGGGAAGAGTTTCTATCCGTTTATTGCTGTTGGGTGACTGGAGGACTTCAGGCCCCTTGAAGTCTGCAGAGTGCTGCTGGGATAATTTCTACTTGTTCTCATGCTAACCTTCACCAATTTCACAGATATTGGTTTGCTAAATCTAATATCAATCCAGTTTCTTGCAAAAGGGTACAAACAATTCCTTGTTCTTTCTGTTTTGGCAGACTGTTAGCATTAGTCTGTACGCAAAATATTCTGTTTTTTTCTTGAGAACTCCTTGTTCTATAATTGATGTGATGAGGCACTGGGCTGACTTCCCCGTTTTGTTATGCTGATCTATATCAAGTGATCTACTAGGACACTTGCTGGGACCTTGTCCCAGCACCTCAGCTGAAGATAATCTCCTCTAGTACAGGTACTATTCAAGTAATTAGTGCTTTTGATTGGATACTTATTGTCATCTTTTGTTGTTGTTGTTTTAAATAGAGATAGGTCATTTGAGTGTTCAATTTATGAACATCTGCTATGACAATTGGTAACTGAGCACTGTTTTGTAATAACAGGAATTTTAGTCCTCAATATGTTCCCCTTGAATTCTTGCTTTAGTGCAAGAACAAATATATTTATCTGAGGAAAAAAACAAACACAGAAACAATATTCTTAGTGCTTGGCAACAATTGTAGTCATAATCTGATCTTGGACTTAATAGATATTAAGATGAAAACGATCATAGTAATGCACGTATCTTTATTTATAAAGTAGCCCACATGCACCTATGCTTAACCAATAGCTTTTTATCACTGACTTTCATTGTATCAGATCGATTTTCTGAGAACCCTGGTCATACTTTCTTTACTTGAGCTATCATAAAAGTGCTATTCTTTCCTGCATCTGCTCTTGTGCTTTGTGTAATCAGTTTCCACATTTTTATTAAGATTCTGCAAAATCAGAATAGCTTTAGATATTCATCCTATATGGTAGTGTCTCACTGATGGTAGAAGATATTAAAAAAAAAAAATCTATATTCTATAATCAAGAAAAAAAACAATGTGAAATCCTCCACCATCATAATAAATTTTGATTTGAAAGTGTGATACAAAATTTGTGTAGTCGTATTTTAATTTAAACCCTTTATAGTTTTAGCTTTGTACAAACAAACTTAAAAGAACTAATATGGAGAAGTAGAGAAAATGAAAATCTATTTTTGTTAAGTTTCACTCTTCATTTCCATGCATTTAAGGCTAGTCTGGGTAATACAGAGCTGAAAACTGAAACTGTATTTAAAAAAAAAGGACTAAAAAGGTATTGCTCTGATCATAAACAAATAAAATTACATAGTAGATGGTACAGAAACCACAGCTGTCAACACAGAATAATGAAAATCCACAACAGATATTAAATATTGGCTCCTTAAAGCAGTAAACCATTCATTCGTTTGGAAGAGCTAATGTGGTGATTCAATATGAAAAGATCCTTCACATATTCACATATTTAGGTATCATATTAACACAGATATTTGGGAATCTTAAAATACATTTGCACTTCTCAAGCATTCCTTCCGTGAGAGATTTTTTCCAATATTCTACCATTATTTGCATGAACATGTGTAATAGAAAAGGCAAAGTCTCCTCAAGTTCAGAGTGATCTTTTAGAAGAACAGATTTAAATGTAGTCAATGAATTAAAAGTCTGTTTAAAGGTATGGTTAATGTTATGTAGGATTTCTTACATTCCCAAGGGAAAAAAAAAAGGAAAAAGAAAAAAAATAGTGTTACTGAAAATTGAAAATACAGCTGCATACAGTTTTCTACCTTTGCCAGAGTTTTCAAGGGTTCGCCACATTGGAAATTCAAGATCTGTCATGTAGACATGATTGATTACGGTTATTTATTTATTTATTTTTCTGAATGGTGCTATTGAATCTTATGGACCATTTAATCTGAAACATACTCACAAATTTACATTCACTACAACATTCACTACAATAACAACATTCTTAAACTGGCATTTCCAGAAATCCTATGCACACATAGGATCAAATTCAATCAGGATGCAGAATGCCTCAAAATGTGTCCCATTTAAATTCCTCTGTTTACACAGAGGCTGAATTTGATCTTCTCTAGCAAACAACTAAATAATTCAGTCCAGTGGCAGTCTTACTTCACATGACTTGTACATCTGTCTTGATTGTGAATATAGCTGTTTTCCCAGGAATGGGGCTTTGCTTTGATGAAATGTGTCTGGAAAAACAATTTTTAATACATTCACTAAATAATACGTTGTTTGTCATTCAACCCACATGTTTTTCCATCTCTATAGAACCTCTTTGTTTTAAATTCAGATGACTAAATAATTCAGTCCGGTGGAACCAGGACTATTTCACTTTGAAATTACAGCTGCTTGGTGCAGGAGAAGAGTGTCTTGTCCTCTCCTCATGGTGATGAGGAGGATCTATCTCTGGTGGATGGCATCTGAAAAGCAAACAAAAGGGATAGATGGATACTTTGGGAGTCTTACAGCCCCACTTTTGAAAAATACTATAGAACTTCTTTGTATGGCCACACACTGTAGAATTGTTTAAGCTCCATTACATCATGCTGTGTTGTTCACATCATTGTGAAATGAGGTGATTACAATGTAATTGGAGCAGCTAATATATTTCAAAACGCTTGACAAAAGAGGAAGTGTAATGGAAAATCAAATGGGTATATATGGATAGCAGAAATGATCAGAACAAATTTTGAACAAAATTATTGTTTTTAGTTATCCCTTTCTTAAACGTAGTGGCTTTGTAATAGTAGCTTGGTTTGTATTCTTGATGGTTTGGATTTTCTCTGTTTTAATTTCTTAGAAACCTTATAAAAAACAATAGTTGGATACCATGGTGATATCAGATATAAGTAGGTTATCAGTAGTCATGAATTGGAAAACTTTATTTGCTGTTTCTTTTCATTTAATTGATTGCAATTGTTTCTAATCAAGTGGGATAATAAAGCTCCTATCAATAGAAGTTTTTCATCCCCATTTCAGTCCTAGAATCTTCTCAACTCTTATCCTCCAGATCATTTGGGTCAAATGCAACTGCTCCTCACATGTTACAGAATTTTATATCTCTTCTAATTGTAATGTAAGTGGCATACATATGATGGCATTTATTTTGATGGATAGCGTCCTCAGGGATGTAGACAAGGATGAAATGTCAATGCTAATAGTTTTTGAGTCTGCTGGGGATCTCTGAAAATTCCATGCAAAAGAATCTACTGAAATGTTGGTGTTAGTTAGCACAAGCGTCTAGAGTTAGGTAGAGTAAAATCACTCACTGTTAGCCAATAAAACTTGCTGGAGCATGAGAATCTCTTCTTTCCACACTGAATGTTTCTAACTTTAAGGTTAATTCTGTCTCCTCTCTGATTGAACATGTACCTGAGGCCACTGGGAGAGCTTTAATGATCAAAGTGTAAAAAAAAGAGTAAGGTGACCAGTCAATGATTTGACAGCTGGAGAATGTACTTTGTAAGTCAGAATTACAGATACTCTGATTTTCTTTTCTAGCCTTTTTAATAATTGCTGAAGCTATGCATAGATGCATGAATGAATATTGCAAGGGAAAACTAACACGATGTTGAAAAGTCTACTGTATGTTTTCAAGCAAGCCCTCCACGTAGTAACAAATAGAGCCAAGTCAAAAAGTGGATTTTTTTTTTGGTTTTATTTTTGTTTGTTTTTCAAATTCAGTAATGCTGGAGCTAAGTAAGCGCATCTATGTTTGTTGCCTGCTTTGGGGATACATCATTAAGAAAAACTTTACTGATGTACAAATCATGATGGCAAGTAATGCTTAGTGGAATTATGGGTGCTCCTCATATTAACAAGAAATTCAGACTTATGAATATTTTCACAGGGTCATTTGCTTACCCTCCTTCACTTCAGGCCTTGAAGGAGTCCCATTTTTTGTTCCCTCTTTTGCAGCTGTCGTTACTTCACAGGAGTGGAGTGCCGTCAAGATGTAATTCAATGTCTTGTCCATTGTAAGAGCAATCTGTGTAACACAGGTGATTTACACAGATTTACTTCTATTGGTGCCATAATATACTTTCAAGATATGCTTTTTTTCTGATTTACATATATAGCGTTTTATTGCATGGTGTGAACATGGATATGTATCATTCTTCCATTAAACTTACCACCAAGCTTTCAGGTTTGTCTACTGCCCTATAACCCTTGTTCACTTTGATTCACCAAGCTACAGTCCCAGACTCCCTTTGTTTTTTTCTCAAACGCCTTTTTCTGTTTGACTTACTGAGAACATTTTCTCTCAGGAATGCATTCATTTTGAACATCTTTTGTGATTGCTTTGTGTATGCTTTCTTCTTTCTTCTCCAAGCCTGCAGGTTAGGCTATAGATCTTTCTTTGCACATGGAGTTTATTCCATTCCCCACATTCTCAGATTTGGGCCCAGAAATATGAAATATCTTCTACTTGTCTAAAAAAAAATGTCTTACATTTGAGTCAGGGGGGCATTATACATTTATGTTGCTATATAAAGCTTCATCTTGTAATAAGCTAATATTATATTACCACTAGGTCAGTTTTATGGATCTTATGTTAGATGTTTTTTTTCTTGTAGCTTAGTACCAGCGTATTGGGTTTACGTGGCAAGATTCTGGTAGCCGGGGGTATGCAGGGGTGGCCTCTGACAGCAGAGCCCAGCAGCTGCCCCATGTCAGAGCAGAGCCAGCTCCAGCCGGCTCCAAGGTGACCTGCTGCTGGTGAGAGCTGAGCCAGTGAACGATGCTGGGTGGGCCTCTGGGAGAGCAGATTCAAGGAAGCGAAACAAAACCTGTTGTGCAACAGCAGCTCGGAGACAGGAGTGAGAAAATGTGAGAGAACCAGCCCTGCAGACCCCCAGGTGAGTGCAGCAGGAGGGCAGGAGGTGCTCCAGGCACGCAGCAGCAGTTCCCCTGTGGCCTGTGGAGAGGCCCCTGGTGGAGCAGGCTGTCCCCCTGCAGCCCATGGGTCCCACATGGAGCAGATCTCCACGCTGCAGCCCGTGGAGGAGCCCCCGCTGGAGCAGGTGGATGTGGCCTGGAGGAGGCTGCAGCCCATGGAATCCCCTGCAGAGGCAGGCTTTGATCTAGAGTTGCAGCCTGGAGCAGGAGGTGGGAGCTGCTGCCTGTGGGGGACCCATGTTGGAGCAGTCCATTCCTGAAGGATAGTGAACCCTGTGGTACGGACCCATATTGAAGCTGTTCTTGAAGAGCTGCTGCCTGTGGGAAGCCCATGCAGGATCAATTCAGGAAGGATGGCATCCCAGGGAAGAGACCCCATGTAGAGCAGGGGAAGAGTGTGAGGAGGAAGGAGCGGCAGAGTTGAAAGCACTTTGGACTGAACTTAACCCCCATTCCCTGTTCCCCTGTGCCACTCATGGCAGGGATAAGGTAGAAGTGAGAGCCTGGGGAGATGATGGTTGGGGGAAAGAGTTTTTAGTTTGTTTGAAGTTCTCACTGCTCTAGTCTGTTATTAATTGGCAATAAATTGAATTAATCTTCCCAAGCTAAGTCTGTTTTGCCTTTGATAGTAACTGGTGAGTAATCCCCCTGTCTTTATCTCAGTTCATTGTTTTTTCTTTTCATATTTTCTACCCCTGTCCTGCTGAGGAGGGGGAGTGAGAGAGCAGTTTGGTTGGCACCTGGTTGCCAGCCAAAGTCAACCTTACAAAATTAGATTGCAGACATAGATGTCTGAAAATACAAAGAACATAAAATACAATAATATATATTTCTTATGGTCGTGTAGCCACTGACATCTTTACTTTCTTCCACCCCACTTTGCTTCCCATTTCCTCTCTAATATTCCATTGGACCTCTCTTTTCATGTCATTCACCATGCAATCTATGAAATGGTATAAATAGTCCTATTTTGGGTTTCATCTGCAGTTCATCATCATGGAGTTTTCAGTGGAATCTTGGAAAGCTCAATATAAAGGATATTTGTAAAAGGAGTATCAGCAAGTAGCAAGCTGACTGAAGTTAGCAGAATAAAACTCAGGTGCCACGTCAGTATTTAACAGTATGTTTCATTGCAACAAATTTGTCAGTGCTATCAGTTTCAGTCTTATCAGTGACTCAAACTAACTGTGATGGATGTGTATTTCCATATTATGATTTTTTCATGCTTCAGGGTGACACCTTGGCTTAATTATTCCAATGCATGTTGCTGACAGAGCAAATTTTGCAAAGCAGCAAGTAGAGAGTTCCCCAGTCTGTATTATGCACCATTTTGAAACTTGTCTTCCAAAAGTTTATCTGTAGGCAAGCTAAGTGGTAGCCAGAATCTTCCAGAAATATTAATTTATGAAAGACTGTAAATACATAGAAGGCAAAAATTTAAGTGTTAAAAACATATTTTAAAAAAGAAAATGTAACATAAAATATTTGTCAAGGTCAGAAAATAAATAATGTATCTGCGTCTCTGCAATATGTTTTCATGTCTGACTTTCAGAAAATTAATATCCTCTGCCTGTTACTATTCTATAATTACCCAGTATGTAAGCAAGTGCTGTGCAAATAATAGACATTTTTTACAAATTGGAAAAACTGGACCATCAACACTAAAACTTTGGATAAGAACAGTAAACATAAAGTAGCTGAATTGCCAAACTAAATGAATTTGTTTCTTTGCTTAATAACTATCTTATGTCAAGGGTGAGTAATTCACATAGATCCTTTGTTGCTTACTTTCCAATTTAATACATTGCTAACCCATGCTTTCCTACCTCACAACAGTGGATAAATACATTTTGAAAGTATGACTTAGGAAGTTGTCTTGCAAGTGCCTGAGAGTAGTCTTTTCTAATGCGTGGGTAAATGGGGGTGATAATATAATCGAAGGAGACAGAAGGAAAGGATGGCTGTCATAGAAAAAAATACAAAGAGAAGACACTTGTATTGCTCCTTCATCTTGGCAGAGAGTTTATGAACTCTTTACTGAGAATTCATCTGGTGGGAGGCTGAGGACCATTGTGATTTAAACTGGTCACTGGTGTGAAACTGAAGACAGGGAGAAAGTCAGTAGGAGGATATTTAAATACAAAGTTTTTTTCTGAAGGTGTCGTGACAGTGCTTTCTTCTGTTGAAGAGACTTTCAGTTATGTTTAGGAACAGTTAACAGAATAAGTATTAAGTATCGTGATCATTTATAGATCTTTCTTCACCCTAGGGAAGGAAGTTTGCTGGGAGAATCCCTGGTAAGTAACATGAGTAATGTGGCTTTGCCCACTAAAACCTAAAGCCTAAAGGTTTTTCCAGGTCAAAATATTTGTCCATCTACAAATATGTGCTGTGAGGAACTAAATATTACATTTATATGGTGATGAAGATCAATCTGTCTTCCAAATGCCTGCTTCTTTATGGTTACCTCTGAAATGTTTTGCTTAACTTTGTTAGATGTCTAGGATTAAAACAATATCAGAAAAATTGAAAATAATTATAACCGGACACTATTGAGGATTCTTGTTCGCATTGTACAAAGGTGGCTGGAGGAGAGAAGTATGAGGATGGAGAATTGCTGTCATGGTAAAGAGGGTTAGGAGGAAGGCAGAGCTGGTTCTGGATCTACTGTGAAATGCTGGCATACGATAAGTACACTAGATAGGAAATGAGAAGCTTTGTTTCAGCAAATAAGTGGACATACTCATCTGTGAAAGGCAGTATGTGAGAAACTGCTATCCGTATCTAGTAGAACCTAGAGAAAATGATTTAATTTTACAATCCAAATATTCAAAATCTAAAATGTAACTGTTCTCCATGAGCTGTTTGTATGGCCTCCCTGAAGTTCTATTTCTCCATCCGGTCAAGTCAAGAGCCAAATTCTGACTGACTTTACTGGGAGCAGAATTAGGCTGATATTGAATTTTTGGAACAATGTTAACATTGCTGTCAGCAATGTTATGAGTTCTACCATCATGCTTTCCCCTGACAGCTGCCTGTTTCAAGGTATAAATAAACTAAGACACAAGGCACACTTGAGGAAATTTTTACATCTGCCTGTCTTGGCAGCCAAGAGAGATGTTGTAAAATACTGGAAGCCTGACAAACCCTGCAGCTTTCAAAAGTTGCAATTGCAAATGTTTTCAGTTTAGCCTCATTAAAATAGGAAGAATAGTAAAGGGAAGGGCAGAATTGAAATTTCTTTTTGATCCAAAACTGTGCAAGAAGACAGAACAGATACCTCCTCTGAAAACCTATAAAATGCTTGAAGTACAGATTTATCTCTATTTACACAGTGAAACTAAGGACAAAAAGAGATTAAATGATCTATCTGTTGCTTGGTAAAAGTGTTCTTTCTTTTAAACAATAGTTTAAATGTGTGAAAATTTATTTTCCACTTTACAATCATTTTACAATTGGTATTTTACTATTACTCCATAATTTCTAGTATTCTGATCCTTTATTTGTTATATCTGATTCTTATATTTTGTATGCAGACATAATAATTCTGTGTCCTGTATTATTGGAATAATACGTAGCAGATGTCTGTTCTGTTTTTGCTATTGTACAAATCAATATATTTTCTTAAAAGGAAAGGAGAAAAAAAGGTCATTCTAGATGCTGTAGACACACTGAGTTTGTATAGTCTGAAATACAAATGAAACAAAACAAAACAAAATGAAAAAAACACCAACACCATGAGCCCATTTCCCCTGAATGATCAGAAAAGACAATTAAAAAAAATACTTTAAATATTTAACTTGCACTAATTTACAACTCACTTCAACAATTTTTCCAGACTTTCCGGAGGTAATCCATTCTCAACCACAAACAAGAATAAGCTATTGTTAAATTGGAATGAGCTTTTATTTTGTTCTCATCAGTGTTACCAACTGCATGTCATTAACATGCAAGGTGCTGTTACAAGTGAATAAGAGCTGTTTCTTAAATTTTGCTTTAAGGCCTAACAATCCAAAGATACCAAGTACTTCCTGTAAAATTACAAACTTCTTCACCTTCTTTGGGATTTGCAGTGAACAGGAATTGAGAGCATTAGTTATCTCACTGGATGTACTGAACAGCTCTCAGGTCATGGGATGAAGCTTTTCCAAAATCTCTACTGTTACTGACTGTACTATGGCTGAAATATTCATATACACACTGTAGCATTTTCTTACCAAGATGATTCTCTGTTTCCATGGTAGCAGACAGTTTGGAAAAAATTCAAGTGTGTGTGTGATTTTTTTGTTTTTATTTTTTTTGTTGTTTTCTTAGCAAAAGGACTAATGAGAGCAGTGGGATTAAATTGCAGCGTCACTGCTCTGTTTATTATAAAGAGCTGTGTTATTTGGCTATTCCTGTCAAGAAGATCAAGAAAGACTGAGATAGATACCCCGTAGAAAGGAAGTAGACATGAAGAAATGAAGCACCTTGCCCAGGATCTTACAATGTCAGTGTCTCATGGGCCATTACTAGTGTTTATCTGTGTTTATCTAGTGTTTACTTCTTATTGTTCTGTTTTATTTTTTGTTTGTCCGTTTTATGATGCAAGTGTTCTTAAAGTGTGATACCTACAAACATAGTACAATGTGCATATTATATTTAATGGTGGTCTTTCAATTCTTAATTGAAATTGAGAATTCATTAAATTCAATTTTCTTCTCATATTTCATACTGAACATGATTTTGGAAGACAGAAATGCACAATGCAAATCAGTTGCTGCTGGTCCTGTGGCTTAATTTTCAATATGAAAAAATTACAGTGGTATCTAGTTAGAGTAGTATAGAGGCTGAACTGTTAGATATAATACTCTAAGATCAGTTGAAATTAAAGAAAGAAGGTGAAATTCTGAGTTTTTGTAGCTACATCTACATTTTTGTTAATGGACTTAAACCCTACTGCATTTCAAAATGTGCGTGTAGACTGTCTTGTGGAACAGAAATGAGAGTATTCAGACAGAAGATTGTGCTTAGGTATTGTAACAGACCATATCTAAATACTGAGGATGCTCAGCACTCAGGAAGGAAGTAGGCTAATGTAGAGGTAATGTAAGATTACGGAGCCAACTAATGATATAATAAAAAAGTAAGCATTCATTCTTGTTTTCACTTCTCTTACATATGTTAATTCTCTTGGCATATTGCTTTTCTGATTGGCATCTCAGAAATGGCTCATAATGAATTTAAAAAGAAACACAACCAAAACAAAAATGTCAATATGTAAAATTCTACAGGTGCAGCCACATGCATTTTTACTTCAGGGAAGTCAAGGAGGCATCTTAGGAGATGCTAATAAAGAATTGACAAAAACCACTGATGGAGTACTTCAGCACTTCATTGTGCGTCTCTGATGCTTCAGATGGCTATTATCCATAAGGTTTAAATATAGAATGTAGTTTTGCAAGAAAAACTGGTTCAGTATGGTTGTGTAGTTGTTGAATGAGTATTTTCAGAAATATTGTGATACCAGTACAGTGGGATTTGCATATTGCTAGAGCTAGTGGCCACAAAAGTATGTGGCATGGAATCTCCTAAAATTAAGAAGACCAATGTCGTCTCTCTGCTTTTCAAAGTCCTATTTCTATCTTTACCCGAACCAACTATGATCTGTTCCTGCTCAGGTATATTTCAATTTCATTCTTTTTAGCAAGCTTCTTCAGACCAATGAATACAAGCTAGAGGAGGTCCAGGAATAAATACTGAGAGCTCAGACATGAAATAGTCACTGATTCTGTAGTTAATATGATAATTTTTTAGACTAAAGTTGAATTTTTTTCCTGTATCTTACAGAACTGGACAGTGCATCATTTATTACATCCCTCAGAACTACTCTTATGATTCAGTTATTAATGATCCTGGAATAAGTGATGTTCTATTTTAAAAAAAGGCCTTTTCATATTGTGCAAAATGGTAAGTTTCAATCTTCCATTCTGTGGGGAAGCTGCACCTTCTCTACTCCAACTACCAGTACATCTGCATGTTTAAGATCAGAATACGATACTCATTTTGGTGAAAAGATGTAAATAACTTGCGTTCACGGAGCATATTGCTTGTAGCACAAGCATGATGGTATGCACAAGCATATGTGTGCCTTCCTGCTACCTGAACAAAGCTAGGAGGCTGAGCAGTTAGAAGATACTGGAGCTTAAGCAAATCCTCCATGGATTTGGACATAGAACGACAGTAATCATGGAGGATAAGTGTGTACTGGAATAAAAATCCATCCATTTAAAATGTCTGACAGAAAAGTGCGGAGAAAATAACTTCGTATCAAAAAGACAGCTGCAAGTTTTTGCAGTTTAGGCTGCTGGCAAAGATGACCAAACAGCTGCCTCAGTCACTAACAGTAACTGTAACATGCCACCGTTAAAATCAGCTGTGTGGTTGCCCCAGTCTTCTACTGTAACTAAGATCCAAAGTTAAGGTTTCCTTTAAAGTTTGTATGTGTTAATTATTGGCAGATGTTTCTTAAGAAGACTAGATATGTGCCAACAGATTGCAAATTTTAGAAACTTTCTCTTCTATTGAAAAATCTTTTCAGAGAACAGAAACCATATCAAGTTAGAGTTTCCTTTTCATGGAAAACTTTTGCTAATGGACCATGAAATGTAACAAAACATACAATTTTGGAATATTCATTTTTATTCTAAGTGCAAGGCTTTGAATTTTATACTTCCAGAATTTTGAATGGTAAAATAAGATTTTAATCTATTTATCCCTTCCAACATGGGATATTCTATGATTCTATGTGCTTTAAATCTATCATAAGGCAAAGAGCTGTGGTGATGGAGCACTGAGCACTGGAGATAGAGACTGCTTCCAAAATTTTCCAATGCCCTTTTGCCAAATTTAACACAATAGCTTAATCTGACTGAAACTAAGACTTGAAAATTCATAGTGCTCTGAACACAGCTGGGTTCAACCAGTGTTCATGGTATATATTATTTTACATTTATTTTTAATTCAAATGCTTAGTTTCATGCTAAATAAACATCCCATAAATGTCTAAGGCCTGTTGAAAATCTGTGTTAATGGCCCAGAAAACTACTTGATAAACTCTCTTAAAATTCTCATGTTAAAATTATTTGAACTTCAATTTTTAAACTATTGAATTAAGCAAGTGCAGTGTCATCTGAAATTATTGAGAAAGTGTAAAGTAATTATTATTCTATGTAATTCATTTGCCACCACATTATTTCCCAAATACCAACGAGCAATATTTATTACATACTTCTATGCATTTCATGTTGTTGTTGACAGTTTTACCATTTGCCATTATTAGAATATATTTTCTTACATCTTCCAAAATTAACAGTCAAATATTTTATCTTTTGTCCTTCTGTTTCCCTAGTTTTTAATTTGTACTCACTGATATAAAATTCCAGACCTTCATTTGCTATATGCTAATTTTTATTATTTTTAATTTCTCTTCTTTATAATCCTCTGGAAACTTTTATAAGCCAATATACTCATTAATACTTCTTAATTACAGATTTTTGAAATATGTAATATAGTATTTTTAGTTGGAATTCACATTCTTCTATTCATATAATTTGGTGGTTCAACTCATAACTTACTTTTAGGCTTTTGAAAACACTATTTTTTAAACACCAAACATACATAAATCCTTTTTCTATCTTGTTCTTTTTGCGCATGGCAAATATATTCAAGACAACTGAGTAATTTTAGTTCTGCGATTATAACTAAAGTAACTCTGAATTTCTCTTAAGTGGGTGAGAATGGGAAAGATGGGAAATTGATACGTCATAAATTTTGATTTTATCAGAATGATGAATATCACTTTTATCAGGATGATGAAACTTAAAGCATGTTTCACTGAGGCTAAAGTTTCCTGTGATATCACTTGTTTTTTTTTTTTTTTTTTTTTTTTTTTTAAACTTATGAGGTGAATGGAAGAGTTGATTTCAATATTCTCTGAAGTCTAATTATGCATGTGAATATTGATCCACAGTTTTTTGAAGGATCATTTGCTTGTCAGTTATGGGTAACTTAGAAGCAGCTAACACTGTTTTGTTAAGGATTGCTGCTTCAATTGCTATTTTGCTTTCTCTGTCCTTTTTAAGTAACTAATATTGTATTCTTCAAGTTAAAAAAAAATCATTTTATGATTATGCTGCAATACCAATTCTATTGAATTTGTGTATGTAAACAAACAATTCTGATTCTTCTTATTTGTTACCCAAGCCCCTAGATCAATATTTTTATTGCCTTTTGTTTTGGATTTTTTTTCTAAAATGTAACCTGATTTAATTCTAAGCAAGTGCTCGTTTCCTTCGGTTTTATCTTTGTTAATAGTTTAACACCTGGATAAGTAATGTCCTACAATGAAAGGCTGAGAAGATTTGGGTTGTCTAGTCTGGAGAAAAGGAGGCTGAGGGGCAAACTCATTGCTTTCTAAGCTTCCTGAGAAGGGGAAGTAGAGAGAGAGGTGCCAGTCTCTTCTCCATGGTAGGATGCATGGGAATGGCACAAAGCTGCACCACTGGATATTCAGACTGGACATTAGGGAAACTTTCTTTGCAATGAGGATGGTCACACACTGGGACAGGCTTCCTGGAGAAGTGGTTGATGCTCCATGCCTGTCAGCGTTCGAGAGACATTTGGATAATGCCCTCAATAATATGCTTTAACTTTTGTTTAGTTCTGAAGTGGCCAGAGTTGGACTAGCTGTGGAGAGAGTTGGACTAGATGACCTTTGGAAGGTCCCTTCCAACTTTCCTGTCCTGTCCTGTCCTATCCTATCATATCCTATCCTATCCTATGCTATTTAGCCTAGACACTAGACCAGAAATTAGACCAGCTTTATTTGAGAAGAATGGTGGCTACTATGCATTGTACTTACTTACCATTTTCTATAGAAGCAGAGATGTAGGGGACAGCAGTGTTTCTTAGCCATACATCCAAGGAAGCATCTGGGGAACTCTGGGAAATATTTGTACATCACTTTTTTTTAACATACTACAGTAGTGCTTGTACTAGAACATTATTAGCTCCTAAATAGTAGCTAAAAAAAAGAAGCCCACAAACTTGTTAGAGGTTATAAATAAGTTTATAAATAATGTGAATCATTCTTGAACTGTATTTCTGCTCAACTTTTATTATGTATTAAAGAATTAGTGATACAATAAAAAGAGAAATATTAGTATATTGAAGTTTTATGTGAAGTTTTATGTGGCAAAACTAACTCCAACAGGTGTTCAGCAAGCTATCAGTATTACAGGTTTTTCTTGAATGTAGCATATAACAAAATGGCAAAAGCACTCAGACAGTGAGAGAAATTGCAGTTATCCCATGTGGAGACATTCAGGGCTGCACTGACTTGAGGCAGAACTGAGCTTGCTTATTTCAGTATCTCTAAAAAGCTTGATCATTCTGTCATACCTACTCATATCAGCTATGATGAGACCTCAAATGAACAGTACTGCAGCAATTTCTTGTAGTTTCATGTGGTAATATTATAGCATATATACCATTGAAAAGGGTTGTCCAGAGTTTCAGATCTGGGAAGCCTTTTCCAGTCTCTCATGACTCCTGCTGCTTCTGTGGTGTACCAGTCATCAACCACAACATCAGGTAGCACTGGCAATAATAAAAAATAAGCTAGGAAATGGAGGTGAGGAAAGAGGTATGGAGGGTCATTTCTTAATTTCTTTCATCCCTCTGAGGTGTTTACTGTTGCTGGAGTCTGAGGGAACTACTCTGGTATCCGAATCACTTTATTTAGAGAAAAGGAGGACACCTTCATGGCCACATGTATGCATACATATATATATATAATATCTGCCTAAGATTGCACTTTTAAGCAGTGACTACATGTAGTTGTTTTCTCACATACTCTTGACATATCTTGAAGGGAAAATGAAAAAAAGTTTTCTTATTAGCTTGAGACCACCAATTCTATATCAACTAATAATTTTAGTAATAAAATTGTTAGCAAAAAAAAGCATATAAAACACTTTCAAGTCTTTTGACATCTTGAGGACAAGGGAACTTTAGAGTGCATATTAACTGCTCATGGAGTCCTAACTACTGAGTAAATACTTTGTTTAAGTGGGAAAAAATGTATTTTAATGTAAATAGAATGTATAATCCTCAGTAGAATTAGCAATTATGCATTAGATAAACAATATATTATATGGCTGAAGGTAGTTTATAGTGTCTTGTTTTGGCTTAAAATGTTGAATTGGAAGTAATACCATTTTTAAGTAAAATAACATAGCTTTCTGGTTTGGAATTTTTAGAAAAAGGAATAAAAAGGATAAGACAATTTAAACGATAAGACTCTTGAAGATATGTACAGTATATCTGGCATCATTTTTGGTACCTTTGGCTTCTCATCATAAATGATTTATACCTGTGACTAGATGGTTTGTGTTTATAAGATCAACTCACTGATCCTACTGTCAGCTAAAGAGCTGAATGTCTTCTTCTATCAGTACTTGAACTGCAAAAGCTTCTCTTCCTTCATCAATTATCCTGACTTTGTATTTTGCTTGTTATCAATGGTGGACATATACTCCATCTGGGGATTTGGATGCTATCTAAAATACAAATTAGTGCTACAGAAGTATTTTCCATGCTATATCTACTCCTTTTGCTATAATTTTAATATTATGATGTTCTAAATCCATTTTCTGATTTAAATATCTCTCTGCACTTGCCTCTGACATACCTCTCTTCTTTACTTAGAAACAATTCTTCAAAGTGAATTCAATAGCAGAAAAAACTATAAAACATTTCATTTATCATCTTTTATCTTTATATTTTTTGAAATAAATTGTGTTTGCTATTTAATAAATACTAGGACTAAAATTAATCACAATTCTTTGTTTGCTTCTGTTAAAGATGAAAAACTTAACAAAAATGCCCAACTCTCAGTAGACTTTTGTCACCATTTTGTTCTGAATGAAATCTAATGTATTCTTCAGCCTCAGCTCTGATATTAACCTTCATTCTGATCATTCAGGAATGGATTTTTATTTTTTATTTTTATTTTTGTATTTGAATCATGGTGAAGTATGGTAAATCAAATCATAATAAAAATATATGGGAACATTTAAAAAATATTTAACTTTCTAAAATCCTATGTATTACTTACTTTTTTTTTTTTTTTTTGACTTTTCAGAGTTCTCATGAGACAATTACCTAATCCAGCACATCAAACTATGTTCCTGTGCATCAGGACAAATGATAGGTAAGTTACAATTATACCTGGTATATAGTAAAAGTGACAAATGCTTGTGATCAGAAAAATATTCTTTACCCAACATATGATCAATGAATTTAAAGTATGTCTGTGTGTGTTAGTCAGCTGTTGCTTTCTAGCCTGCTTCCCACAATTATATGATGACCTAAATTTTAATTTCAGCATCTATATTAAGGTAAGTTTATTATAAATGCCTGGAAGATTGTGATTTTTTTTTCTACCCTCATAACCAATATGAACTTTTTTACTGTCAATTTAAAAATTAAAACATAAATCATTTGTTACCTGAATAAACTGGATAGAGAAATTATTCGTATGAAAGAAACAAGGACCCCTACAATGTTATTTATGTTGTTGCTTTACTGAGTGCTTTTTAAAATGGTCTGTTTTTATTTAAAATGTATTTATTGGGTTATAAAACATCTCTGTACAACTAAAGCTGGGTGCATTGGGTAGTACATTACAAAACGTATTTCTGTATTTTGGCTTCTGAGACATTCATTACAGAAGCAAAGATTGAGCTGAATAAATTTAAAGTCCATTAAGTCAAACAGATGCAATATGTATCTACTGATGATAATAAGAAAAAATAGCTAGTGAAGTTCTGTTTATTTTATTTTACTATATTTACATATTTAAAATCCCTTGCTTTATGGAGCACTAATAAGATCATATGTTCAATCTGCCTGGCCATTGGATTAAATTGTATTTGTGGAATACATCTGATGGACCCTGAAATGAGTTACGATTTTAGAGTTACAGGATGAACTACGAGGCTACAAAGGAGGATCTGAAAAATTTTTGTAGTGTTTCTCTCATTTGAAATCTAATAATGCAAATCCTTTGAGTTTCTCTGTAACACTGAATATTCTGGAGTTAGACACATTCTATTTAGAGAAAGGAAACTTATTTGTGCAAACAAATCACACCTAGGACTGAAGGCTCTAGGGAAAAGTAGATGGACAGGCAAAGCTTACTTAAAAGTTTAGCAGGTAAATTCCTGGCAAACACTGAAAGAAAGTTAGAGGGTAAACAATCTACAGAACAGAAATACTCTTGGGAACGGTTTCAGATCGGCTGAAGTACCTTACTTTTTACATACTGATGTGGAAGAGAGAAGGATCGTTAGCAATCTAAAAGCTCTGCTATGGACTTTTGCAGTCATCTGAAGACAATTGAACCTGGTTGATGATTTGCATCGGTACAATGTCTCCTGAGTATAGGTTTGCATTTATATAGCTATGCTAATTGCTAATCCACATTTGTAAATAATTTTATAGTATCATCTTCTGTCTCTCTTCCAGTTAAACAATACCAAGTACTAAATGTTCCTTAAACATCTTTACAGCAAATTTTCCAAATAACTCAATTGTAGATTAATAGGCCTATATATAAACTTTTTTTTTTTTTTTTTTTTTCCCCAGAATCTTTGATTCTGGAAATGTCTGGGATTGCTCCAACCCAGGTGCAGCACCTCATTGAGTTCACATGGGCCCACTTCTCAAGTTTGTCCACGTCACTTTGGATGGCATCCCCTCCTTCTATCGTATCAACCGCACCACTTAGCTTGGTGTCATCAGTAAAGCTTGCTGAGGGTACACTTTATCCCATTGTGTATGTCACTGATAAAGATATTAAACAGTACCGGTCCAAGGACAGACCCCTGAGGGACACCACTCATAACCAGCCTCCACTTGAACATAGAACCATTGACCACCACTCTCTGGGTGAAGCTTTCAAACCAATTCCTTATCCACTGAATGGTCCACCCTTCAAATTCATATTTCTCCAATTTGGAAATCAGGATGTCATGTGGGACCATGTCAAAAGCCTTGCAGAAATCCAGGTAGATGACATTGGTCAGTCTTCCAGTCTTCCCTTTTCAATTGATGCAGTCACTCAATCACAGAAGGCCACCAGACTGGTCAGGCACGATATGCCCTTGGTGAAGCAGTGCTGGCTGTCTCAGATCACCTCCTTGTCTTCCATGTGCCTTGACATTGCTTCCAGGAGGATCTGTTCTGTGATCATTGAGGGAAAGGGGTGAGGCTCACCAGTCTGTAATTCCTGAGGTCTTCCTTTCTACTCTTTAAAAATAAGAGCGATGTTTCAATTTTTCCAGTCACCAGGGACTTTGCCTGACTACCAGGACTTTTTGAATATGATTTAGAGAGACTCGGCAACTACATAATCCAGGTTCTTCAGGACCCTGGGACACATGTCATCAGGCCCCATAGACTTGTACCTGTTCAGTTTCACCAGGTGCTCTCGAACCAGCTCTTATCTTCAGCTTCTGGGAAACAAGAGACATGGGAAGCCTGACTGGCAGTGAAGGCAAACAGAAGTTGAACAGAAGTTGTGGAGTACCTCAGCCTTCTCCATGTCTGTCGTTACTTGTTCACCCTTCTCATCCATCAGAGGGATGGATGAGAATTTAATTTCTTTAATGACTTCATCTGCATTGTCAATAATAATAATACTGCACCAAGTCCAGTATTATTGCTTCTCCTCTGGTTGGTTTGTCTAATACCTGGACCAGGAATTTATCCTCAATGCACTCCAGGAGTCTCCTGGATTGCTAACAGCCTGCTGTGTAGCTTTTCCAGCAGACATCTGGGTGGTTGAAGACCTCCATCAGGATGAGAGCCTGTGAGTGCCATGCTTCTTGTAGTTGAAACAAAGAGCTTCATCAACAAGCTCCCCTTGATCAGGCAGCCTGTAGTAGACCTCAACCACAAGATGACCTTTATTGGTCTGATCTTTAACTTTTACCCAAAAACTCTCAACCTGCTTCAGAGGCAGCTCTTTGCAATCGATCCATTCCCTAACATAGATCTGCATAGCATTCAGTATAATAACTGCAAGATCCATATATATCCATATATAATGTACTTGTATGACAAGCACATTATATAGTAATGGAATAAAGTCCACAGAGTTGTTTGCTGTTTCATTTGCTCACATGAAAAGCTGTTCTAATAGTGACTTTGTCCTTTATTTCCATGCTGCATATTCTTGACAATGATTTTTTCCTATATATCGTTTTACTGGTTAGCATTCAGGCTAGTTGTCAACAGTCTCATTTAAATTATATAACTTTTTTCACTTGCTTGTGGAATTTTTCAAATTCACTTTGATTCACTTGTTTTGATGCTTTTATATATATATATATATCGTTATTCACTTTGCATGCAATATGTGATGTGGGTATTCGGCAATTTATTTCACAAGGCACTGTCACAAAGTTAATGTGTTTCTAGACTTCTGAACATGCCTATTAAACTGGCAAACCTCAAACCCTTTTTCAATTTGAAAAAGGTTTTCTTCTACAGCAATACTTTATGCTTTGCTCGTCATCCAGTATTTTTATCCAGTAGCCTATTTTAACCCTTACTCTTTACTTCAACCACTAATCTCTAGTTTGGAACCTTGACAAACACTTTTGAAAATCTGCGTATATTACATGCACTGAATTTCCCTTCTCTCTTACAGTTGCAGTATCTTCAAAGAACTCCAACAGGCTGGATAAGCTTGACAGTTCCCTGTCAGAATTCTTGCTAGTTATCCTTAATCAAACTATGATTCTCCAGGTATTCTACCTACTGCACAGGCCTGTGTGAAATAGTTTAAATGATTTTCTTCATGAGCTATCTACAGTTTTCTCTTAAGCCATTTTTGATTATTTCAAATTTAATCTACAGTTTTTGAATTTTGCTTGGCTGTTTTCTTTTTACTGGCATATAGGCTATGCCTTTTTTTTTTTTTTTTTTTTTTTCCTCATGCTTCAACATTATTGTGGACAGATGACTACTGATTTTTATTCAGTCTAATCATATCTATTACTGTGAGCTGTGATTGCAACTAAAAGACAAACTTGAAAAGTAGTTCTGCTGTCCGCTAAGCAGACAAATTGTTGTGTTAACAAATTGCAAAGTAAATCTATTATATTGTCCTAGAAATTTTAGTGACACTTTATATTCATTTTTCTCAGTTTTGGACCTCAATTTTTGGCCACTCCTAAATTCATACCAAATGATGTCTTAATTGCTCAGTTCTGGAAAAAAAAAAAAAAAAAAAAAAATCTTTTCAGTGAGAGATTCTCCTTCTCCTTCTACTTTTCCTCCTTCTTCTTCTTCATATGTTTATGTACAAAATCAAGACTCCAGTTGTCACAATCTGTAGCTTTTGCCTCTTATTCCTTCATATGCTGTCCTGAGAACTCAAATAATCAAGTGTAAAAATCATCCATATGTTTTATTATTTTCAAATAAAGTCTGTTATGTACAGGTATATGTTTCCACTTGTAGATATATACATATGTGATAAGAAATATAACAATACATACAACTTTTGGGGAGGTTTTTCCCCCTCCCCCTTCCCCCTTCCCGTTCCCCCCTTCCCCCTTTCCCCATCCTTTTCCTTTTCCTCAGATTTAGAGGAGTTACGCTACTGCTAAATTTGCATTCTCTTGAGTCACTCCATGGCATAAATCTGTAAACATTTATTTTGACTCTGATTGTTTTCCTTATTTAGTCTGACATTTCTTTTGTACCTTTTTGAGGAGTCAGTAAATCATGTATCAAACCTGTGCTTCTATGTAACAGAGCAGAAATACCTTACAGGCTCTTCTTCAGCAGTGCCTTCAGTCAACGTATCAGAAACGGATGGCTTGGGAGATTCACTACCTCACCAGAGCAGCCTGGGGCACCAGGGGGTGTGCGTGGCATGACATGATTTGCTTGCCCTATTGATGCACTATTCCGCCATTGCTGACTGTGTTGGGGTGAGGTTGACATTACCAGCCGACTGCTGGATATTTTTTTTTTCTCACAGGACCGTGTCACCATGTCAGATTGATCTTCCTTATTCGTAACACACTTGCCTCAGGGTTGTTGGTTACAATTTATTCCTTAATAGGCTGGCATTATTTATTGCTTGGTGCCAATGGAAGTGCAAATACTCCTTCATTCTGTCCTTCCATCCTTCCGTCTCTTCTTCCATCCTTCCTTTGCTCTACACTGTTCTGTTGACGTTTTCTACTTGCTACAGAATGCAATAGACTAATCGCCTTAGCCATTACAGCTGAAGAAAGTGTGTTATGGGCTTGTTTCTCAAACAACCAATATAACTTTTATCAAGTCCACAGCTCTGAAGAATTTATTTTTCAGTCACTCCAGAGGGACTGAGTCTCCTGTGCATAAAAGAGACACGTAAACTGTCTCTTCAAAATGGAACATATCCTTGTCCTTGTGCAGCCTCCATCTTCCGAGTTGCTGTGATTTTAGACTGAATCTGCTACAGCTGTTCAATGGCTTTTTTTGCATCTGACATGCTTTATTGTTGCTCTAGATTGAGATAACACTGTGTAACTCTGCTATAAGAAGAAGCCTGAAAATCAACAAGTGGGGTGCAATTTCTCTTGCTTAACAGTGATGCCTAAATTGCTATTTGCTTTCAGCAGTGTTTAACTGATGATTTGATAGTGAGAATATTTTTTTTTATGATTCTCTCTCACCACACTTTAGCTCAAAAATTTGCAGGCATATAATAATTGCTCTGACTTTGGAAACTGGTTATAAGGAATGATTTATATTTGCAACACTTTGATGGACCTGTTTGAAGTGATTTAATAGAAAATTGCCCTGACAATTGAAGTTGTACTACCTACAACAAAGTTACTGTAGGTAACTTTTTAAGGAAAAAAAATGCATTCCATGTTTTGATGAGGTTGTAAGAGTATGGCTATCATTCATTTGAACTGAATTACAACAAAATATTTTACACATAATACTTAGGAAAAAATATTGAGGGTTTGAGGAGTACTTCTATAAAATTACCTATTGAAATTTATTACAATTTTCTCTGTAATTCCTGTTTATGACTGTAACTTTTATTGAGAGGAAAGTGTCCATTTTTTTTGTAGCAGAGGTTGGACATGTTATTTGTTTGGTCTTCTCATGCCTCAGGGTGAATGCATCAGCTTAGTATCTTGTGTTATTGCTGTGTACTCTGTTGTGTTTGACTGAAAAAGTTTGGACTGGCTTGGAGCACCAGCAGGACCTAAAAAAGCTGGGTAGGGCTGTCCATAGTAAGCCCACAAGGTTTCTCAATATGTAACCAATAGGAGTTCATACTTTTCTAGCACTTTGTAGATTCATGTTGTGGCTGAAAAATGGGTCTGAGCACTCAGTGAATCAACTTGCAATGGTGCTGTGTGAATGTTTTCCATAGTCAACAAATATACTTGCCAGGTTATGTAGTGCATTCTCTGCCATAGTCTTTGGTGGTTATAACTAAAATGTGGCAATGCAGCCTTAGGGAAGGTGTCTGGACAATCAGATGTTAAAGGTGCTATATAGCATTTCATTCTGAATGTAGGCTGACAGGATTCAGAGTCAAACACCCCCTGTTAAAGAGTAGCTGTATTTGAAATCTGTTCAGATTTTCTACAGAGAAATCCTTTATAATAAGTACCCAGTTGATGGTTATTTTTAATTCTTGGAAAGTGAAAGTTGAGTCAATTTAAAAAGTTCTGACAAACAGAAAATAGTTTTCTGAAAATAAAGATACTTGTCTTTATTTATACCGTAAAGTTGTGCTTGTAGGAAAATTATATTGCAAGGTTGAGGGTGATTTTGGAAGAATTCTCTCCTTAGTGTCAACCTCCATTAACTAGAAAGGATAAAGTGGGAGTCCACAGCAGAGAAGTATCTCTGCTTAAAGGCACGCCTTCACATGCCTCACAGCACATGGACACACTATTAGACTCCTCCTACTTCCAGAACCCTAAGCTGGTAAACATTTTATTCATCATTTTGAAATTATTTTCTCTGAAAGGCAGGGTGAGAATAGGAAGACCTCCAAAGAGGAGGATTCTTCGGTACATTCACTTTCATAAATAAATTGTCTCCCTTTCTTAAGCTCAGTCTTAGAGGCAATTTCTGTGTCATGCTAAGAAATCTTATTCCATGAAATTCACAAAACAGTGATACATACATGGCATAAAAAGAATTACCCTTACAGTATTGTCTCAAAAAATTAAGTTTCTAATTTGATCAATAAGAACGTAATGATATTGGTTTCTTATCAGTCACGTACAGTTTGAGATTTTTTTATTATATTATCCTTATTATTATCCTTCTTGTAGGACTATTCTCTCCACCCTTACTGTATTTGAACTTGATCAGGGATGAAAATTCTTCCTCCAGCCCTCATCTGCATTTAATTTTCAGTAGTTATTTTAACTTGGATCTATTTGCTTTTCACTGTGTGGACCAACAGATACTTATATTTGGAAAAGCAAAGGAGCAGCACAGATGTAGAAACAAGCATAATGCAGAGAGAGGACAAGTTCTACTTGAACTTGCGCTGCTGCAGAGAGAAATGTCTGTAGACACTCAGCCTCAGTTAAACGTTTTTGGGGGATATGTGGATATAGTGTACACATATCTAGAATCAGTGCAATTTTTCTTTCATAAAGCACTTGTCATCAATCTTCTGCAAGCTGTAAGTGAAAATGGAAGCTGGCATCTACACCATGGTATTTGCCTACACCCTGCAGGCAGCAAATTTCAGCTCAGTTCTCTTAAGCACCAGGCCTTTCTATTTTATTTTATTTTATTTTATTTTATTTTATTTTATTTTATTTTATTTTATTTTTGATAGCCAAAAGATTTGCTTTATCTGTCATACACTCCAACATACTGGAGTGTATGAGTCTGTTCGATTTTTTTCTTCCTTTGCTTTAAGGAACAAAATAACCATTAAGAGTCAGGAAAACTATATTCAGAAGATAAAGATCTGATTTAACATAATATACAAAGCAAAATACAATAGAACTAAAGAAAAAAAAAAAACACCAGTGAAACATATGGCTTGACTCTGTAATCTTGCAGAGAATAAAAATTTTGCCTCAAGAATTATGGGCACAGGCTTTCAATCTTCCTTTGCCTGAGATGAGTGTGTGGTATTAAGCATTGTGTTCTTCAGCATCTGGATATAATGATACGCATTAAGGAGAGTGTCATTCTTGATATTCTGCCATAGCTCTGAATTGTTTATTCTGTACCAGTTTGCATTACAAATGTGTTTCTTTGCCTAAAGTAACATTAAAAAATACATATTCCTTCTCGTTAAAAAACTCTTCGGTAGTCTGTGTGGTTTACAGACTTATGCTCTAAATTATCAAATGAGTATATAACAATCTTCGTAGGTTATTGAGGAAATAACAAAGATTGTGTCATGTTCACCAGATAAACACAAAATGAGAGATATTACAAGAGAGTTCTGATTTCTGCTCTGAATTCTAACAGCCTCAAAGCAATCAGGACCTGATAAATCATGACAGCTATTTTTAATCTCTTGTGTAACAGCCTACTTAGTTGCTTTTAGAAACTTCTAGTTCATAAATTGCCTTGATGATCTGCACTACTTTTATGGAGCTGTTAAAATCTGTTAAGTATTTAACTTTAAGAAGTGTAGTAGATTTACTTTTTATTTGTTTATTTATAATAATATATTTCCAGATTTCAAAGGTCTTCAGTATAAACAAATGAAATATGAACATTAAGAAGAGAAAACTGAGATACAGGTTTGGGACTAATATGAATGTTATACTAAATGTATGGTACGTTTACATACATGAGGGAACATAAATACTGATTGGGATAGAAACTGCAATCCGTATTTTCTAGCAGTCTGCCTCCCTGGATGTACCATATAAGATGCTGCAAAGACAGACATAGGAAAGCTTCCAGTGGACAAATTCATACAGCAGGATAGGGTGGCTGTAAGTGAGCAAAACAATCCATGGCAATATGCCACTTTATTTACAACAAAACATTAAAAAATATATATTGCTTTTGCACAATACATTGGTGTTTTAAATTGAGTGATTCACACAGACTATTATGAATAAAATTGGCGAAATGCTTCTGAAGTGACTGAAAGGTCTTGTGCTTTCAGAAAAAATGCTTGGATACTTAATTCTCATTGAAATTCATGAATATTGTCAAATAATTAAAAATTCTGTTCTATGATGCAGTATTTATGCTGGAAAATTATAGTGGCAAATACACAGGATTATTCAACGGTATTGAGCCTAACTGGCACAGGACAACTTGCATACATGATAAATGTTCATTTACTTTTCTAAACTCAGTGGTTATGTCTGAAGTACCTATTAGTAACTACTTGTTCTTTGCTAAAACCAAAAGCGTGTCCAGAAATTGTTTGAAAGGCTGATACTTGGTCCAGGCCAAAATGGTGTTGGGGACCATTTTAAATGTTTTACGGATTGAATGATTTTATTCCAGTGCATGGGAATTTTCCATGGCACTGTTTAATTTACTGGTGTAAGTACAGCCTGAATTATTTTAGATTACAAATCTAGCCAATACAGACAGTGGTTTCATAAAGGTATCTTTGAGAAGATGGCATTTTCAAAAGTACCTACAATTTGCCTGGCAATTTCAAAGAAAAGTCTGACTGAAATGTATTACATTCTGTTAAATATGAAAAACAACCTGTACTGACAAAGTTTTAAAAGCCTAAAATCATAGTTAAAGATGAGACAAGAGCTGGTTAGATGAAATCACCCTTCAACTTTATACTATAAAATTTTGTCTAAACTACTCAAATTACACACAAGTAAGCTTTACAAGTTTTGTGCAATAGCACAGATCTTTTTCTTGCTCTTTTCTGATGTTAGCCATATAAATAAATTATGATGTTATTTTCTTAATTTAAAGACCATTCATTATCCAATGTAAACTTTACTTGCTTTCTTGCTACTCCATCTGAGTCTTCCTAGTCATCCTAGTCATCCCAATTTTCTGGAAAAATTATTTAATGTTTGCCTACTAAGTAACTTCATTTAAATGAAATGTCACCAAGCAGCATTAATTGATTAAAAATACAGGTTTCACTGTTTGTTTATCCTTCTCTTTTATAGCATATATATGAGATTCTTTAACAACTAAAACTTAAAATGATAATTTTATAGCCTAGACAGAGTGTACAAGTGTAGAATTTAATCTTGCTGAAAAAAATATGGTACATAATGTAGCATTGACCTCATACTTTCTTGAGGTTCATTTTATAAAGAACCTCAGCAATTTCTTCTCAGTAGTATGTTAACTCCACTAATCAGAAATGTTAACAAATTGAAGATTTAAGATGGGTCACAGCTGAAAATAAATTCAATTTCCATGAAAATAATATAGCTACTCTAGTAATAAAATCTATTTTATGTTTAAAGCATGTATTTATAGCTGGGTAGAATTTTTTCTTTAAGTTCTAGTTCATCTTGCCGTAAAATACATGCCCTCAAAGCTAGTTTTAAATGCATGACATGGGAATTTTAATAGGAAGACCAATGTAGTTATTTAGTAATTCACAGGTAAAAAACAAAATGGTCTTTACTTAAAAATTACATTCTGTCAAGAATTTAAACATACAAAGTTTATTTTATAAGATGCTTTAATGCTCAGTTTCTTCTTCCTCCTCCTCCTCCTATTTTTTTTAAATCATTTTCTTTTGTCCCATCTTACTCTTGAGGAAAAAGAAGCAGATATGTGATGGGATGTGCTGTGGAAAAATGATGGGACAGATACAAGACAGCTTTTCCATCATGTCACTTCCATAGGAAGAAGCATAGAAAAAAAAAAGAAAACAATAAGAAAAAGAAAAAAAAAAAGGAAAAAAAAAAAGTGTATAAGTGTATCTTTTAAAGACATTGAAATGTCAGTTTTCCTAACTTGTTGATACTTCTTTGAAAATATATAGGAGAAATCCACATCAAAAACATCTGTCTCTCTTAAGGTCTTCTCTTAAACATTTAACACAGCTCTGTGAAATATAATGATCACAAGTATGTGCTTCCTACGGGAAAATATTTGGATAGGTAGTTGCAGTTTATTTCCAGGGAACTGCAATCTGCTTCCAGAGGAATGAGCACATATTGGATGTTATGCTATTTTATTGAGGCTGATAAAATAGAGAAATTTTTTGAACCCTGAGAATTTGAATTCTTTTTCTGAAACAAACTTAAACTCACTTCTACCAGGTTTTGTCCAGAATGGTTAAATATACATATATGGTTAAATATACATATATACCTATACATGCCTAATTTTAACATAAGCAAGAGCTTATATTTTGGAAAGATGTTTGTGAAGGAGGTTTTGCAAAATTATTAAGGTGATGGATGAGGTAAATGCAGAATCATTACTTGCAAAACACTATTGTACAAGAACTAGCCAAAACTAGTAGATCAGTTTGAAAGAAATTTGCTTAAAGTATGTGTTTTTTTAAGTAGCATGCAGGGAAAGGCTGGAATTTGTTGCCCGAGAACATTGTAAGTAGACAATACCAACAGATAAAGAAATTGATTAGATAAATTTGGGCACCATAAATAGAGATAGAAGGGCTAGAAAGTGATGTACCTTCAAAGACCTTTAATCGAGCAGCAGTGGTTACCAGGGGAATATCCACTTTGACCTCATGGTCTGAGGGTAGTCAGGCTCGTGTGCCTTTCACGAATAGCATCTCCTATGGTCACTTAGCTATTGACCAGACCACCTGTGTGATGCTGTTAGGGCATTTCTAATGCTCTTATGTCTGTCATTGAACATTTGTTCACTTTTTTTTTTTTCTAAATCAGAATAAAAACAAACATAAGATTGCCTTCTATGCTATTTCCCTTGTCCTCCATTCACTCACAGCTATTACACCTTAGTAATATTTGATTTGAATGTGGCTTTGAAATATCAGAAATATTTCGACTTGATAACTAACTACATCATACTTTTTTTTGGGGGGGGGGCGGTGGTGTGGTGTGAGGGGGACGCAATAGTTCAAGCTATTAGACATCACTGGTTTAGTCTGCTCTGTTTTATTTCTGGTTCATCTTTTAGGACATAATTGCAGTTCCAACAATAGTGCAGAGAGACAAGGGGGTACACAATAAACATCGGAACTCAATTGATCAGTGACTGAAATTCCTGCTTTTTGTATATATCTATGACTGCAGCTTCTCCACAGAGGAAATTCTCTTTCCACAATGACAGTTAATGCTGGTGAATAGTTAGAAAATGGCTTGGATGATGCATGTGATAATGTTACTTTACAGTAATTTACAAATGGCACAATAGTCCCATTAACAAGTGATTCACATGAACTGGAAGCATTTTATTATATTTACAACACAATAGAGCTCTGCTTCTTTTAAAATAACAATGTTCATTACAAATCATTGTGCTAGTTTTTTTTTTTAATATTATTTTATTTATTTTTAATGTTTTAAGTTTCTCCTTTATTAAGTTTCTCTTTCCATGGTGGCTCTTTCACATCTTGTCTGATGCTATGAAATTATCTGTTACTGACAGTAGCTGTTAAAAGCAGCTGCAGCCAACCTGGTGCAGCAATGACTGTAGCGCAATTGTGGACAAGGACCATGTTCAGTGATTTTTTTTTTTTCAGGAAGCCCTCATTGATTTTTATCCTATTCTGCAATTGTGGTTAATAGCTAACTGCATCTGTGCCCAAAACTCAATCTTCTGTAGAATACAATACAATATATAATGCTGATTAAAAAAAAAATAATAATAATTTCTGTAGTTTGTGGATAACTTCAGTAAAATATCATGCATTTGTTTTCTTCTGTTCCTTCAAGGGGTTGCTGGTGACCATGACATGCACTCTTACATCCTAAAAATGAGAGCCCTGTGAGTTAGCCAATGTTACATTTGGAAAAACATTAATTTCATTGCAGAGTAAGGGTGTGTATTTCTCTGTTAATTTAATGAGGAAATCAATCCCCTGCACTTTGGGAGGAACAACCACTAAGACATGCAGGAGGGCCAAAAGCTGGAAAGCATCTTTGTGGCAAAAGGTCTGGGGGTCTTGGTGGACACCAAGTCAGTATGAGTCAGTAATGTGTCCTTGCACTAAGGCTAACGGTGTTTTTGGCTGCATTAGGCAAAGTATTGCCAGCAGGTTGGAGGAGGTGATCCTTCCCTGCTACTCAGCATTGGTGAGGCTGCACCTGGAGTGCTCTGTCCAGTTCTGGGGTTCCCAATACAAGAGATTTATGGCTACTGGAAAGAGTCCAATATAGGGCCACAAAGATGATGAAGGGACTGGAACATCTCTCCTGTGAGGAAAGGCAGAGAGAGCTGGAACTGCTCAGCCTAGAAAACAGAAGGTTCAGAGGGAGATCTTATTAATGTGTAGAAAATATCTGAAGGGAGGATGCACTGAAGATGGAGCCAGGCTCTTTTCAGTAGTGTCCAGTTCCAGGACAAGAGGCAATGGGCACAAACTGTAACACGGGAGGTTCCATCTGACTGTCGGGAGGCACTATGTCACTGTGTGGGTAACTGAGCACTGGCACATGTTGCCCGGAGAGGTTTTGCAGTCTCCCTTTTTGGAGATATTCAAAAGCAACCTGGGCTTGGTACTGGGCATGTGGCTCTAGGTGTCCCTACTTGAGCAGGATAACTTCCAGACATCCTTTCCATCCTCTCAGTTCATTCTAGAATCCTCATTCCTTAAATTTATCATGCCATGTATCCATAAATACCAAATCCTTCTCATATATGTCTCTCTCTTATCTCCAGATGACCCAACTCAAAGCCCAATAACCTAAAATCACCTGCCTGTTAACTCCATCTCTCTTCTCATCTTGCAACTTGATATTGGCTTTACTGTTGTCTTACTGACCACTGCATTCAGCTACACTAAGCTCTGACTCCTGTAAAAATGCTTCGTGTAGGCTGCAATCAGAAAAAAAAAAATGCCTTCCCAGGCAGTATTTCAATAAAGCAATGGTGACAGAAAGCCATCACTGATGGTTCAAGTGTTTCTTAGAACAACTATTCATAAGCTTTATATTGGCACATACAATTGGGTTATTAAAACCTTGTTAACACATAATTTGCATTAAAATCTTAAGCATACTGTGCTTAGATAAAATACAGGTTGATTAACACTTAATGCTTCTCTTAGTCTTGCATGTCAACATCTGTGTATTTTTAGTTGCATTTTTCTGAAGAAGATTATTAGGTTTTTAGTGCCTTAACAATGAGTGAATCAAGGACTAATTCACAGCTTAACCACTACTATTGTATTTTATTATACTGCAAATCATTGTGTCATATCATGTTTATTATTTTATTATTTTATTATAACTACATTGATTTAATTGTGCTAACTCAGCAAGAGCCACATTTCAACCCTGACAACTGGTCAGATGAAAACTTCTCACTAAGAGACCAGGATGTATATAGGGTAAGCATGCCAGTGTGACATATGTAGGACTTTACCAGAGTGCCACTTTTTTGGTTAAAAACAAAATGACAAAAGACATACTTGTTTTTATTTCTTCTAAAAGGTCAAGAAAATTGATGTGTTTCACCTAGAAAAGACTGGAAAAATTACACTTCCTTTTCTTGGTAGTTTCAGGTATCAGCTATTTATTTCATTTACTGCAAAAAGAATCCCAAAACCTTCCATTTATTTTTCCCAAAGAATGTACAAATATGCCAAGTCAGAATTTCTATTTATTTTCTATTTATTTTTCCCATGCCAATAACTTTAATGTGATCCTTTCTGTTTAAGAGCACACATCCTATACTGGAGACCTGCAATTATATTTTTAATTCAAAATTTTAATTTTAATATGTTTGTCAAGTCCGTCTTCCCAAGTCAATGTAGCATATGAGGTGTGACTCTTAGAAATGAAAACTTGAGAAATACATGCTGTACCTAATTACAAAAACAGGGCTTGTACCCTTGTAACCCAAGAACATTCCTTCTTTAGGCATGGAAGTAGGCTTTGATTTATGAGCTCTGGTCTTGCATCAGAATGGATTGATAGCTGTATCTGATAGTTAAAGATTATCATCTGTCACTTTTCATCCCTTCACTTCTGCCTGAGGTTACTACCCCTGTAACAGTGAAAGTGTGAAGGATCAGGTTGTCAAACCTTTAGCTGGAGGAATTCATAGCTTGGAGTATTACAGTCAGTCGTCATTGAATTTGTCAGTTGAATACACCTGACTGTGAAAGGCAGCAGTTTAGAGCCCTTGTTACAATACATGTTGGTTTAAACTGCCACCACTGAGGTAACTGCCAGTTTCCAGCGTAGATAGGAACATTCCTGTCTGTGACAACAGAACCACTAAGATTATCAAAGCACCAAAGACAATTATGAAACTGTAGGAGTGTAACTGCTGGGATTCAACAGCAAGGCTGGACCAGAAGGCAAAGGAAATACTTAAGAGATTTGGGAATTAATTAAATTTACTGGGGATGTGATGTACTAACTTCTTAGTAGAGTTTTTCATACAAGGCTACATAAGAATTGCCAAAGTATTGTGTTAGAATGCTTTTTTAGAATGCTCTTTTAGATTCATTTGCGCACTTTTGCATCTTTCCTCAGGATTCGGTAAATCAGTGTCAATCATTTGGATGCTGGTACATGTCAGGTGTCACAACATCAAAATTATATACGGCAAAATCTTAAATTGGAAAGTCCAGCACTGTGGCATATGCCTTGTATCTCACGTGCCAGTGTTATAATAGTCTTATTTGTGCTAGATCTGAGCCTGGGGATTAAGAGATAGGGAGTATTAGCATTGATGTGATCCTAGAAGTATGGCTCTGTGGTGGTTTTACCTTGCTGGGCAGCTGAACTCTACCACAACCACTCTCTCACTAGCACTCCTCAAAGGAAAAGGGGGAGAAAATATGATGAAAAGGGCTCAAGGGTTGAGATAAGGACAGGGAGATCACTAAGCAATTATCGTCACGGGCAAAAGAGACTCAGCATAGAGAGATTAATATAATTCATTGCCTATCATTAGTGGACTAGAACAGTGAGAAACTTAAAGCAAACTAAAAACACTTTCCTTCCCATCCATCCTCTTCTAGCTTCTCCCCCTGAGCGGCACAGAGGAATGGGTGATGGGAACTGCAGTCAGTCCATAACATTTCGGCTCCTTCAAGGTCACTCTCTGCCCCTGCTCCAACATGGTATCCCTCCTATGTGGGCTTCCCACAGGCAGCAGCTCTTCAAGAACTGCTCCTATACGGGTCCATACCATGGGGTCCATCCATCCCCCAGGAGCAAACTGCTCCAGCACGGGTCCCCCACGGGCAGCAGCTCCCCCCAGACCCCTGCTCCTGCGTGGGCTCCTCTCCACGGGCTGCAGCTCCGGCCCGGGGCCTGCTCCTGCGGGGGCTCTCCATGGGCCGCAGCCTCCTCCAGGCCACATCCACCTGCTCCAGCGGGGGCTCCTCCACGGGCTGCAGTGTGGAGATCTGCTCCATGTGGGACCCATGGGCTGCAGGGGGACAGCCTGCTCCACCAGGGGCCTCTCCACAGGCCGCAGGGGAACTGCTGCCGCGTGCCTGGAGCACCTCCTGCCCTCCTGCTGCACTCACCTGGGGGTCTGCAGGGCTGGGTCTCTCACGGTTTCTCACTCCTCTCTCTCAGCTGCTGTTGCACACCATTTTTTAATATTTTTTTCCTTTGCTTAAGTCTGCTCTCTCAGAGGCCCATCCTGCATCACTCACTGGCTCGTCTCTGGCCAGCAGCAGATCCCTTTTGTAGCTGGCTGGGGCTGACTCTAATTTGTCATGGGCAGTTTCTGGGCTCTGCTCACCCCAGCTGCCCCCCTGCTACCAAACCCTTTCCACTTAAATCCAATATGAGGCTCATCTCAGACACAGTTTTAGTGGTTTATCTTTATGTGAAGTGTGTGTGTAGAATTCTCTTGGAGGTATTTAAATGCAAAGATAAAATACGCCTATATTTCTGTGAAAGTGAAAAACCCCGCCAAAAACATTCAGTTGATATTAGGTATACACACTGTAAAAGTGATGGTAATTTAGGGCTGAGGGGTAAGAAGACAGGCAGATAGAACAGAGGCACAGGGCTGATTTAACTGAATCAATTTCTTCACCTAACAAATACAAAGTCAAAATAGTTCCACCTGTAAGATGAGCTCAGTTCAAAAAAGGGTCATAGATAAAGGCTGAATTCTGCCCCAGGTTCTCTCTAGTCCCATTTTTCAATTCTGTCAAGTGCTCATGGCACTGATATGCCACAGTCTTTTGTTGATGTGGATTAAAGCTCTGGCAGTGATAAATAAGCATGTGTTTTCCTGTTTTTCTTGTATGACAGGTATGAGACGTGCTAGCAGATACTGCAGGTAGTCCATTATGGCTTCCTCAGAATATGTCAGCATTTGTAGCAACCTTTGCAGAGACTCACTCTTCTAGATGAGTATTGTGATGGAGCTAGATAATTTTGTAGCAGTGTGGAGCATCTGCACCATTTGACTCCAAACTTTGCTTGAGATCAGATCTTACATAAAAACTAACACTGTTCCAATTCTGTAGACGAGTACACAATACAGAGTACTCTTACTCACCTTAAAGGACTTATTTCCCTTTTGATCAAACGACATTTGTTAAACTTCATTACATACTTCAAGGACTTGCCATTTGCTTAAGCATTTAACTCAATCTTTTCTGATACTTCAGTTTGGATCTTTGATGGATGCCCCAATTTTGTTTTTAGGGAATGTTTGTTACCTTGTGGAATTTCTCTTCTCCTCTCCTCTCCTCGCCTCGCCTCTCCTCACCTCGCCTTGCCTCACATCTCCTCGCCTATCCTTGCGAACTGACATCACTTCTTTATGTGTCGTGGGTTATTTTGTAAATATAGCCATTTCTCCATTGAAGATTGCTATTAGCCTTAAGATGTAGAAATCTTAGGTTTTTACAAGCTTAGGTATTTGTAGGGTTTCTGTAGAAACAAGATTTTTTGGTTAGCCAAATGACAAAGAGAATTTTGGATCACACCCTTATCTGATATAAACTAGTGTTTGTTGTTGTTAAGCCTTTTCACACCCTTATCTGATATAAACTAGTGTTTGTTGTTGTTAAGCCTTTTTTTTTTTTTTTTAACAGATTTATTTGTTCAGAGTTTTCAGGAAGTGAGATTTTGACCAGTGGAATTTAAGGAAATCTGACTCAGAAAATGAACTCACTTTGTCCACTTAGTCAACAAACAAAACATAATCATTCAGAGCTACAAATCATCACATTGATTTCTTTAGGATGTCTTATTTTTCTACCTCCAGAAACATAAGTGGCTTTTGGACAATTACATCTTAATTCTCAAGTTTATTTGAGATCCATTTTGAAATTAAAGTTGGCCTATTTTGCAAGGGAAGAGTAGAGGGTTAGAATGTGTTTGAAGAGGCTTTTTCTACAGCAAAAGCTTACCAGCTGCAGCTGCTCTACAATTCTAGCTGTGCCTATCTATATTTACCATCTCTTCTTGTAGCCAAACATTGTACAGCTCAGTGGTGGTTATTTTAGAGTTGGATGGTCAATGGCTGTTGTGGATTAACCCTGTCTGGCAGCTCAGCACCACACAGACACTTACTAACTGGAAAAGTAAAACTGAGAGAACACATGGGTTTTGATAAGGACAGTTTACTAGGAAAGGAAAAGCTGTGTGTGCATGCAAAGCAAAACAAGGGTTTCATTCACTACTTCCCATGGTCAGGCAGGTGTTCAGCCACTTCCAGGAGAGCAGGGCTCACCATGGGTAACAATTTGTTGGGAAGACAAACACCAACACTCTCAACACTTCCCCCTCCTTCTTATTTACTCCTGTTTTATTTCTGAGAATGACACCATATGGTTTGAGACATCCCTTTGGTCAGCCTGGGCCAGCTGTCCTGGCTGTGTCCCCTCCCAGCTCCTGGGGCACCCCCAGCCTCCTCGCTGACAGGGAAGCACCAGGAGCAGGAAAGGCCTTGGGCCTGTGTGAACACTGCTCTGTAACAACTAAAACATCAGTGTGTCATCACCATTATTTTCACAAAAAATCCAAAACACCAATCATCCAATCCAATCCAATCATGCAAGCTTCTATAAAGAAAATTGACTCCATCCCAGCCAAAAGCATGACAGTAACATGAAGCAGAAGGTAATTGGAGGTAAGAGTGGTAAGGATGGTGTGGTTTGGTGAGGAAGAAAGCGGAAGAAGAATAGGATAGAAGGAGATCTTGTCATATAGCATACTTTCTTACTAATCCAGACACCTCTAACTCGGTTGAGGAATTTTTATGATATTCATGACTTGCTCCTTGCTTCAGAACTACCACTGTGCAGGGCTGTTTCTCTCTCTGTCTCTTCTAATAATTTTCATTTTGCTATAAGCTCCAAGTTTAAAGGTAGATACGTGTGATGTTTGGAAGTCAAGGCTTTTCAGATTGCTAGATCTACAAATTCCCAGAGGGTGCTTTTAAAAGAAGGTCACTCATTTACTTTGTTTTCTTACGCCTTTTGGTCAAATAAATGTATTTCTAGGCTGGCTGTTCTACACAAGAACTCTGTTTTAAAATAGCATAAATTATTGTCCATTTCTGTAGCCATTGACATTTCTGAAATAAAAGGATAGTGTGTGTTGTGCATTTTGGACTATACTTGCTTGACAAGACTTAGCATTTTTCAGGAGCTGCTGTCACAAAAGTATAGGTTTGATATTTGTGTAATCCTTTAGTGAAAGAAAAATCATTCTTAGTATGATTTATGAGCGCATGTGTTTCAAAGTGATTACTTTAGGCAGTATATCTGTGTTTTTGCTTAAGTCTGCACTAGAAATGCAAAAGACAACAAGAATGGACAGGAATTTCTATCTTATTTCCTTCAAAGCAAGGAAATACTTCATAATAAAAAATTATAGGTAGCTTTGGGAAAACAGATTTAGAAATTTGATAGAAAATTTCATCATTTGTCATAAGAGAGAACTACTGTCTAGTGAAGTATTTTTCCTTCCAATCAGGACAGGCTTACTACATGTCATCTTAATTATGGTCAGGTAATGATGTGAAAATGTACATTCCTGAACTGATATAGAAAAGCTATCATAAGCCAGCAAATGGAAACATATTTACATTAAAAACAAAGAAACAAACAAAAACACCCAACCACTTTTACTGATTTGGTTTAGTTAATTCATAGTGGTGGGGGTCTTTGCATAATAGTATAGTGGTAAAGACATACTGAGGACTAGTGGAGTTAAATTAGAAGTGAAATAAATAGTCTTTTGTGAGGGAGCTTAAGTCCACACGCAGTCCTAATTATCATATCTGAAGGTACTGTAGGAGTATAACCTCTCTAAATGCTTTTTAACCTAAGCTCTCAGGTTAGGTGGCATAAAATTGACCCATAGAAATTTATCATTCCAGTGTGTGGGAATGGCTGGTAATTCCTGGCAAACACATATCCAAAAAGCATCAAGCTGGTGGAGTGAACCCCTACCACTGTGTAAATGAGAATACTCAGCTCATCTGCAAATAGATACAACTTATTTTCAGTGAGAGGTACATATTTATTTAGTTTTGTTCCCTCCCTAGACTGGAGCTGAGCGATGCAGAAAGATGAATACAGCTTTTGTATAAGCTAATCAAGAGACCAGTCCTTGAGTCTCTCATTTAAATTGCATGAAAATTAGTGTGAAAGCACTGGAAAAAGAGAAGCCAGAAACCTTTAGCTGAAAATGAACCAAATTTATAAGCAAGATAAATTAAATGGTACAGTTGTATTCCCAAATACAAAATAGTGAAAATGCCCATATTTGGTTAAGGTGCTTACATTTGTATGATCCTGTTTTTTTCAATAGATGTAGGATAGGTTCAACCCTCTAAATAGCTAAAAAAGCTGAGACTGTGATTGTGTGAATTGAAAAAGATGAGGGATATATTGAACCTTTCTCCTCATGATAGAATTATGCGACCTGCTTTTTCAGTTTCTTCTGTTGGAAAGCATTAACTGGAACAGTTAGTCCTGAGGAATTTGCTGAATCTGGAATTTCCAGCAAAGGGTTTTTCTGAGTATTTAAAAACTGAATTGTTTTTCATCCAAAAAATTCCTAGCCAGCAGGAATATATTGGCATTGTGATAGATCAAGAGTAGGTCTGAATGGATAGTCACGGTCTTTGTGTCCAGTGGGGAATTCACAGTGTGAAAACAAAACAAAACAAAACAAAACCCAGCACTGTTTTCACCCTCCTGTGCTGATCATCTCTATCATTCCTTGGTGCAGGTGATTATAACAAGTGATTCAATCACTCTTTTTTGTTTGTTTTTTAACACTTTAGCTTAGACTAATGACTTTCTCTGTGGCTATTTGACCAATATGATAGGTGAAAAATGTGTATGTCCTGCATCAAGCACTGTTGGCCGGACTAGTACAACTTCTTTGAGGATATTGCTGTCATGGCACTTTCCCATATGGATGGGTAAGAAGACCACTAAATGGGTGGCAATACTATGTAAACGTTGGTATTTGACCATTCTGTGACTAAATTAAGACTGTTTAAGACAAAGAGGAAATGTTTTATATTTTTATTTTCTTAGGAAAGAAGTTCCAGACTGCTGTGTAAATCCATTAACTATGTGAAGTAGTACTACTATTAGTATGTGAACTGTGCTGAAATGTGGGGTGAAGTTCTTCACACAGTCAGTTGCCAATCCAAGTAACTGAATGCAGGCCTGATGGGCTCCTTGTTGCAGGTGGTTTGGTGGTAACTGCCAGGATTGGCATGAGAGAAGGCACTTGCTAAGGTGGCAAGCGATGGGAACTGGCATTTTACACTGGGAGTACAAGCGACAGGAAGGTGAGGTTGTAAAACTAAAATACTATGTTGTCAGGCAGGAGAGAATGAAAGGATGACAACCATGATGCTTGAGCCTGACACGAGACTAAGATGGTGAAGGTGAAGGTTGTTAATTCTGTAGAAATTCTTAAGAAATTTGTCTCTTTACCTTGGAGCAAATGTTAGAATGCTACAATTTTTTTGACAGAGAAGTTATCTTTTCACTTTTTAATGGAAGTTACTACAATGGTTTGTATGTTGCAGCTTGAACTGTATTTTCTGTGACTTGCACAGCCCTAGACTCCTGTAATATATGTCTACTCTTAGTGGAAGAGAACTTAATGAGTAACAAGATAAGTTGTTTGAAGTTAGGATGCTGAAAGGAGAATAAAGTGAGGACTGCTGAAATTCTGGAGCAATGTTTCCAAATTGAAATATGTCAATTTAATCAGAAAAAAAAAACACACACACTTAAAAAAAACCAGCGTCTGTATATTTGATCAATGCTGCTGTAATTGTGTTCTGCAACTACATCAATATATTCTAGTCTGTCATAGAAATAAATAAGAAAAACTAAATAAACTATGAAACAGAAGACTGAAGTCTACTTTGTAACTGTTTCTCTAGGGAACAGCTGGCAACATATAGTACATAGGATGGCTCATTAGGGAAAATCTCTTCCTCAGATCTGGCAGGTGGAAAGCTGAAGAGCTATGCATTTGCTTACAATAGCAGACAATATCGGCAACAATTAATCCAAAAATCAAGTTTTGATAGACTTGACAAAAAAGAACAAAAAGACTGATTCTTTTACTGTGCCTAATGCACATTTGAGACATGCTGCAAAACTTAATTCATTGTTCATTAAATGTTTTGACATCATCATTTTAAAAAACTTCGAGAAGTATTAGTGGTTGGTTTTCCTCATAAAAATACATTATGGTTTACTACTACACAGTGTTTTTCACTGAAATGAAGTAACAGTAAATTTTTACTGTGTTTTTGTTATATTATAATTACTCATAATTATTTAGGATGTTCAGTAGCTTAGCAAGAGCTGCTTTATAATTAGTTACCATTTGTACTGCCACAGATTATAAAATACCAGTGTAAGAGTCATGTACTGAAGGAGAATGGGCTGAAAGTTGAATGAAACACTTATCATTCAATACCCAAGAATGATCTGCAGAGTAGAAAAAATGCTGATATATTGTCTCAAGCATATTGTCCTTTTGTAAAGTCCTTTGACTTTACAACTCAGTAAGTTAAAGGATCAAAGAATGTATCTTTTAATTGGAATAAAGAATCTTATACTACTTTAAGACACTTCAGCATAAGCTTAATTATTAACTCAGTAGAAGTTCTGATACTCTTAAATGTAAGCATAATCATGTGCAAATTTCTTTGGAACTAATGGTGGAATAGAGCAGCTCTTACTGGAAATAATGTCAAAGTGTAGCTCTGAATTTATTTGGTTTATTGTAGTCTTGAGATGTTCATAATTTGATTTAAACTCTTAAATCATCCTGTTTGTAAGTGACATTGGATATATTTCACTTTACCTTACTTCTGTGTACAATCTTAAACTTCCTTCCAAATCTTATTTGTGGTTGTATTTGAGATGAAGCTACTGAAGAGAACATTAGGCCTGGGAACTGTAAGGTAAAAATCTAATATTCCTCTGGATGCTTGCATTTTTGGACTTGGTGGTAAATGACATTGAGATACTTAAAGATCACAGTTTGGTCAGGCAGGTTTTTATTTTAAGTGCTTCTGTGAATTTGGTTTTCAGTTTCCAGAGCACAAATATACATATATGTAGAAGTGCAATGTTCCTAGCTCTTGCAGTTCTTCCAAACTTCCCCATGAAACCTCTCATGAAAACTATTTCCTACCATTGGTCTTCGTCCTGTTCACATTTTTTTTATTTCTGTCCTCTCTGCTTCACTCCCTTGATATCTAATCTAAACTAGGATCTAGGATTCCTCTGTAATGAAATGAAAATTATGAGCACCCTCAGAGCTCATTTCATATTATCTGCATAAAACATTAAGTTTAAAATAGGACTGTACCAAGAACCAGTTTAGATACACAAAATCAGGATGGATATATCCCAGCCCTTTGTGAAATGTTTTCACAATTTAGTGGTATTTATTACCATGCAATATTATGAACAGCTACTTCATGATTTCATGTGTAACAATAAAATAGATTTCTATCAAAATAAACATGTTTTGGATATCTCATTTAAAACCATTATACTCTGTTCTGTTATTTTGTGAAAACACTAACACTGTCAGTTACTTTGCAGAATGACCGATTTCACATTGCAATGTGAGAATATAGCTGTATCAAGCATCTACTCTATTTTACTCTATTAATTATAATTAACTTTTATCAGGTGAATGTAAAGAATTATTGATATTCTTTTTTTTTTTCCCTGTCATTTGTAGATGAAAATAATAGTGTCATTGGGTTTGCCACCATCATATCCCATATCTTTGCTTAGAAGAAATTATCGGAGAGAGCATATTAAAATCCATGAAGAAATTTCATCTAGAATCAACCATGTGAGTTCACCTAGATCTTTATGCACTCTTGCATAATGATTCCACTGCCCTAAAGAATCATGGGAAGTGCCTGAAAACTACTTAAGAGTTTATGGCATATGCAAATGGAGGAAAAACAAGAGAACATGCAAAGTCTGATGGATGGGAAAAAAAATCCACATGGTATACTTGTAGTGAAACGTAACATTGCTTCATTCATGAAAAACTGGGAAACATAATCAGCAAATAACTGTGCTTGAGTTAATGTTTAAAAACTGTTGTAATAGATGGTTACAGGCTCTTCAGGTGAGAAGGAGAGGAAAAGGGATAGCTCTGTACGTTACGGAATGCTTTGACTCCATGGAGCTGGGCAATGATGATGAAAGGGTTGAGTGTCTCTGATTAAGAGTCAAGGGAAAGGCCAGTAAGGCAGATAATAGGGCAGAAGTCTGTTATAGAGCACCCAACTAGGATGAAGAGACATATTAAATACTTTATTAGCAACTATTAGAAGTGTTATGATATTGTTCTCATGGGGGACTTGAACTTCCCAAATATCTGCTCTCCAGACAGGATACAATACAGCAGACAGGAAACAGTGTAGGAGGTTCTTGGAGTGTGTGGAGCAAAACTTCCTGACACAGGTGGTGAGTGATCCAATTAGGGAAGGTACACACCATTTCACCTGTTGTTTGCAAACAGAGAAGGACTTGTGGGTGATGTGATGGTTAGAAGTTGTCTTGGGCACAGCAATCATGGAATTATAGAGAATTATATATTATAGAAAATATATATAATTATATATTATACATATAATTCACCTTTGGTGAAGACCAAAAACGTTGGTGACCACACCTCAAATATTGTGTCCAGTTTTGAGTCTCTCACAAGAAGGGTGTGAAGGATTGCTGGAGTGAGTGCAGAGAAGAGCAATGAGGATGCTGAAAACAAGAATTATGAGGAGCAACTGAGGTAATTGGGGTGGTTTACTCTGAAGAAGAGGAGGCTTGGGGGAAACCATATTGCTTTCTGCAATTACCTCAAAGAAGGTTGCAGCAAGGAGGGTTTTGGTCTCTTTTCCCAGGTGACAAGTGATAGGACATGAATAAACCATCTCAAGTTGTGTCAGGGGAGGTTAAAACTGTGTATTAGGAAGAAGTTCTTCACAGAGAGGGCAGTCAAGCACTGGAACAGGCTGTCCAAGGAACTAGTGGAGTCCCTATCCCTGGAGGTATTTAAGAGATATGTTGACATGGCACTAAAGGACATGGTTTAGTGATGGAACTTGGAAGGTCAGATTGATAGTAGGAGTTGGTGATTCTGAAGGCTTTTTCCAACGTAGATGATTCTATGATCTCAAATGAACATATAACTAAGGTTTAATCATATTAACTTTGGCATTAATAGACCAGAGCTCATTCTTCTTGAAGGACATTTTTTATTTCTATTAAAGAACCTGCCATTTGCATTACAGATTCCACTCCCTGGAAAGAAGTGTCCCACTTATCTATGCTGAAGCCAACTCACTTCTCTACTAACTAACTGGTTATTTTTGCAATTATATAGCAAACTTCAGAATGGATTTTGCCTTTAGGTATTGGATGGATCTTTTCCATTTTTTTCTTCCTTCTTGAGGATTATAGGAAATTATTTGCACCCATAATCGGTACAAATGTTGTATTTCATTTTGTGTGTTTGTTTCTAATTTTTTTATTCAAATTTTGTGTTTTCTCCCTCTTTTTGAAATTATTTTTGTCTGCATGATGACAACATATCTAACTCTAAAGCCATAAAATCTGAAGAGATCTCAATGATTATTCTGTGCTTCTCTACTTTGGAACAACTTTGACAACAGATTTACCTAAGAAAGCACCTCAAAAGGATGTGATGTTCCTTTTGAGTTGATACCAATAGTCTGAGTACCAGGCATGCTTCACAGTCATGAGTACTTGATGTTCAGAGGAAAAAGGGTATTGTCAAACTTATGAATGGGCACACTTGCTTTTGCTGAGGGAAAACATGCAAACCAACCAACTAACAATGGTAGTGGTACGTAAACTATGATTTTTATTTTTTAGTTTTATCTTTGGGATTTAGAAAGTGCTAAAGTTATTTTGATTACCGATAATAAATAAAAACTCATATTATTTGCTTACAACAATGCAATGCCATATGTTAGCTTCAATGGAATAGAGGAAGAGTCTTGCTCAGTAAGATTATAGCTTCCAAGTTCTAGTAAACTTTTTTTTTTTTCCAGTTCTTCACGCTAACCATCTGCTAAAGCATCTCTGCACAACTAGCCATCTGTTAAGTCCTAAATCTTCTCTAGTGCTGTGCATGTGTATATTTTTTTCAAGAATATTTAAGTTTTTTTTTTTCAGCTAGTATTTTACCCACAAATATAAGTGCATTATTCTTACCATGAAAACTCTTGCAATATGCATACTGCAGATGGATACCTTTTAATACATCAGACACCATTCACAGGCAAATGTCCCATCAGATATGAGATAGAAAACAGAACATTATGTTATACATTATATAATTCAAAACATAAACTCCTTTATATTGTGTAATCTAAGATTAATTACGCATGATTAATAAATAGCTTTTCCTGTGTTTAACAGTGTTAGAACTAATTTAGTAAGGTTTACTTTTCTTGCTCATGTAATGCATAGAAAACTTGGAAACAAAACAAACAAACAAACAAACAACCACATCAAATTAAAAAAAATAAAAGTTCTGAGCATTTGAAAAAGACCACTCTGTAATCTCACTTGTGCCATTTGTAAATATACTGTATTGCCTGTATTGAACTTCTTAAAGGTTTTGCAGTTTGTTGTGCTATGAGGATACTAGTTTATTGCTCTATTCTATTATTCTCTAGCTGAAGAGATGCAAAATTGTTTGTTGTTGATTTACAAGACATACATTTTTATGGTAACTCCAAATATAATTATCATTTGTAATTACTAAGAAAAATAATGACAATTATTCAGTTCTGTATTAAATTACCAAGAAATTGTCAACTTAATCACACTAGTATTCTATTACACTGTATCATAACAACACTATATTGTAAAATAGATTACTTTCTAAAACTACAACTAGTCAGCAAAGCACAGTAAATGTAAGAAACAAGGCTAATTTCAGTCAAGTGAGCTTTTGATGATAAAAAAATACCACAGAAAGTGAAAATCTTCAATGACTTTGTTTTGGCAATAATAACGATCATTTGTTTCATTCAATGGACAAGTTAATGTCATAACTGGTAGCATGTTCTCACATAACATAAAGCTGACATGATTTAAAAAAAAATAAAAATCTAGTGATCAGATCTCATAGAAACTTCACAAATCTTCTAAGAGGCCCTGATGTATAAAAGTGCTTAAGTATTTGCTTAATGTTATCCATGTGCTTAAAGGCTTTGCTTTTCTCTACTGGATTGAATCAGTTGTACTAGCATTTTAAAATGGCTTTTGAATCATTGTAATGTTTATAGAGACTTATTTTAGGTGCTGGTATAAAGACGGCGTTTACCATACTAACCAACTTCAACAATATGTTCCCTTTAATAGTCAAGAGGCAGAATCTGACTGTGGGCGGGAGGAGTCCTTATTGCCCATGTAGTGAACCAAAGCCAGATGGAGTGTCCTAATTCAGGCACATAAACTGGATGCTCAAACCTCAGTGCTGTGCTGTGACTTATTCTTTGTCACCAGGACCTTTGTATTAAACTCCTGTCTCTGAATTCTTTCAGCAAATACCAGACACTCCCAATTTGAGGACTAGGCCTGCATATGTGTATGGTGCTCAGGCTCATCAGTCACATGAGATGGCTTCTTCCTCATGCGGTTGTGATTGCTGGAAAAGTCCTGTCTTTGCAGAGGAATAGAAAGGAGTTCTCATTTTTTCCATTTTTAGAAGAAAGTAGGTTTTATTTTACAGAATTTAAGATGACAGCATTCTTACCCCACACCTGTTCCACTGGCTGTTCAAACGCATTCCCCTGTCACATAAAGAAGCTTTTAAAATTTTTCAGTTGCTCTGATAGCTGTTTGGACAGATGTTTACCGCAAGTGTAGTATATGAGTCTCTCATTTATGAATATCCAGAAACTTCAGCTAATGGGTATATCACTTCTGATTTAGAGACACTTCTTACAAGGAGCACATTTCATTTCTGCTTGCTACTCTGCTTTGAAGTACCATTTCATAGGAACCTTTTCTATATATACTTCTGATTCTGACAGCGTCTTTTTCTGTACTTACAAAATAAATATGAGTTCTCCCATTGATTACAAACCTCTGACAGTTCACTAGTACAGTCCTGATGGTAATTTGAGTGACAATAATTGAAAGATTTAGATAGTGAGATCATAGTCAAGATTCTCGGGAATGTCTAACTGGGTTTTGACTGCTGCGTTCTGTAAAAGTCCCATACATTTCTTTTAGGGGAGAATTTGTGTTACATTCAGTTCATAGCCTTCAGCCTTGGTAGCCAGAGGATGAGTTTTCCTATTGCATATAGGGGCAATTATTTCAGAATTTATTTATTTAATATTTTTTAATTTCTTTTTACAGTTAGCCTTGCATGCATACTGTAGGCATTCTACTCTCCTTTACATTTGTGGGATATTTTAGATCAAGTAGTAGGCTAACATGCTTAAATTTCCAATTTTTACTGTCAGAAGAAGTAACAATCTAACAGTAAAAGATACTACATTTACCTCCACGTCTTTCCTCATATTACTCCAGTTTTCTATCACGTGTATACTGTGAATAACCTGGCTCTTGCAGATGGTTAATGAAATGCAACAATGTAAGATGCTATTTATAGTTTATTCCAACATTCCAACAGCATTTACAGTGGTCAGTATTTTTGCAGTTTTTAGTGAATTGTTTAGCCTCTGCACCAATGTACAGCATAAGAAAATTTGGCCCCAGTAAAAGTAATTGTGAATGATGTAACTTTCTTAAATGCAGAAAGGTCTAGCAATCTCTGAAGTGGTTGCTAATAAAGGTGAAGAAAGACTAAGATAAAATAAGGACAGGGCATAATTATATAGTAAAATACTTAAACTTCTAACTTCTCCAAGTGTCTTTCACTATTTTTTTTTTCTAGCTAAAGACATAGTATGCTTTTCTCTCAGCCTGGAAATTACTCCAGTTTGCATACACATCACTGACATTTCACTTAACTTATTGTTTCTGTGGTGTCCAAAGTTGGCCTTTAAGCTGAACCCATTTCAGTCTTGGTGAGAAATTAGTATATTTTACACAAATATCTTGCAGAGAAACCGAATGGTGTATATTTTCCAGCAAGACTTACACCACGAAAATGCATGATAAAATGACTGCTAGGAACCTGTTGTGCAAGGTTATGTATGGGTGGTGCCTCTGACCTTCGACATTAAACCCAAGCTGAGTGTTTAATGAACAACTATTTTTGGAGTATCTTACCAAAATCAGATAGATGACCCATTTAGTTCCCCACAGTCCAATGACAGCTAACGGTATCTTTCATGGTGTCACATACTAGATCCCTACAGTGAGCATCTGTATACTGAATCTGCTTGATGAAAAGTAAGACTCCCCTCTCAGCTGGTCAAAACATACTTTTCGTATACTCATTGCCAAGGAAGGGAACATAGTTTATATGCCATGTACATGCACACAGTATGAGTACACACCCATGATGGCTAGGTCTCTTTAGAACAGTGGTTAGAGTATCTGGTCAGACACTCTCAAAGACTGGAAACCTCTCTCACCAAGACTGAGAATGTAGTAATGGGTAAGGGGGAGTTTCTTGGTTACCAAATGAGTAAACAACCAACCTTAATAAATTGCTATAAAAGAAAAAAAATGCTTTAACAGCTTTGTAAATGCTAACCTTGATTAATTAACTCATTGCCTGTTAAGCTAATGTCCAACAGAGAAGAGAACAAAGGGACAACAACTACTTTTAATAGTATGAGAGTAAGTTGCTGTATTTTCACATTAGCCAAGATTCTTTTCTTTCAAGTGTTACCCTCAGTTTCTACCAGCTGAAGAAACAAAAAGATAAGCCTGAAGTGTGCTAGATGGCACAGCAGCTGAAAACCAAAGGAACAGGATCACTCTGCTATCTTCAGTGCATTATGCTTCTCTAGTGATAGAAAGGGAACATATGGATCTGTTCTTTGTCAGTTAACTTCAGGTTTGTAGTTGCTTTATTTCCAAAGAGTGCAAAGAATTTAGACAAAGCGGATGTATCCATCAACAGATCTGTAAACATTTGCATACTTCCATATAACAGATGGATACCATAATAACTTTATTGTGGGAAGAAGAAAAGATCTGCATGGGGATTGTGGGACATAGTCAATGTCTTTTTATGGCATGCAAGCAGAAATGCTGTTTATGTACTACTTTTGTGTAGACTCTTGATCTGCTGAGTGGTTGTCCCCACTTCCTCCCAGTCCCCTGAATTCTCTCCAGGGTCATTGGTCTTCCTCAACTATCTATTTCTTCTTCTCTGTTGAACTGTGCTTCCTGTCTCTCTTCCATGATTGCATCTTTAGTCTCCAAAGAAAACTCTGGAGACTGGTTTCCACAGTGCTTTTAACCTGACTGAAAGCTGGTGTAGATTTTTAACTCTCCTCATCATAGCAAATGTTCTTAGAAGATTTTGCTATAGACTTCCCTTAAAAATAAGTGGACAGCCCCACCTCAATAAAAACCTTAACATCACAAAACAAAAGAAACAACAAAAAAAAAGAAAAGAAAACAAAACAAAGAACACAAAGAGCAAAAAACATTTTCAAGCCAAAGTACCAATAAGGAACACAAACTTTCTAAATGACTGTGTAGCAGCTAGACTGTAATAATGCCATGTATTGCAGGAGCATAAGCAACACTGGCTGGAAGCTGATGATCATAGTGGCCACTTGAGATAAATTTGCACTAGTGTATTAAAATGCATATCACAGAAGAAAGTACAATAACCTCCTTATTTCTTAAATATTTCTTAAATGTCAGAAATGTCAGTTTAAACAGAAGAGGCTAGAAAGGTAAACCCACATGTAAAATCATCTACCTCTGATACCTTATTTATTATACAAATGTATAGTAATGTAGGTGTGTATTAAACATAAATGAACAAGGGCTGAAGTCAAGCACGGTAAACATCCTGTAGGCTGCTGCTTAGCAGGCCAGAACAGAATCAATAGCAAAGCTGCAGAAATCCCAGTGACTTATTTTCAAACAGTGACCTAACCAATTGCAACCTAGAAGTGGAAGAATTGGTCTAGAGGAACTGGAAATTGGTTTATCTCATCTGATAATGTTTCCAATGTCTTGGAAGAAATTACAGACTTCACCACTTCATGTGTATCTGTGTGAAACTTTTTTTTTTTTTTTTTTTTTCACAACAGGTGAAAGAAGTAGTGTCTTAATCCAAGGGTTTCCTGAGACACTATGATTTTTAACTTACCCACTGTGATTACAGATTCTCAGGTGGCCTGTTGACTTTTTATTTGGTCCAATACTGCAAACCCAGTGCAGCGCTGTGGGATTCCAGACACTGCACTTCTAACCGGTGTAGCTGCTGGCTGACAAGGACCCTCCTTTCCAAGACTCAAGGTGATCTGGATGACCCCGTTACCTGTCAGTTCTTGTCTGTTGGTATAATACAATGGACAGAGGCATGTCTATAAGTGAAAAAGATTTGATAGAGCTTTCTCAGTAGGCTATCACTAGATAGGCAGTTGGCAACTTGTATCCTTAGTCTATCTAGTTTAAAGTATTTCTAGCGACCATACAGTTTTAGTAATTTATCTGTGACTCATAGATGGCCTTGAATTATATTTATGCCGAGATTAAATTTCTGCTTGTCCTTTAGTTTAGTATATTTCTATTGCAGTTCTAGCATTGTTTTTAACTAGTTGTATGATTAGATGTTTATAGACCATGGGGAAAGATATTAAAGATATTTGTTTTATTTTAAGTAAGAGAAGAGAATATTAAGAAAAGAAATAATAATTTGCAAATTAATTGAAGACTGTTTTAAAGAAAAAGGTAATAATCTGTTTGCTATGCCCTGAAGTAGAAATAATAGGCTTAAATTGTAGCAAGGATAAATATTTGGCAGAAGCTTCTAACAGTTTGCCAATGAAACTGAATGCTGACATTTGCTGTCTGGAAGGGCATTACTGAAGATCTTAAAGATCTTTTGTGAATAAATATAATTGGAAGAAGTTCTCAAATATTTTCCAATTTTATATTTCCTATGATTATGTGACTTTATGCTATCAGATAGCATATCCAAACCGTCTGTGGCATGACGCAACGGAAAAAAAACAGTAGTGAGATAATTCTGGAGACTATGGCTAGACCTCTGACATGGTTGTCACTATGTTGAAAAAATAAACTTAATTTGTCTCTAAATAAAAAGAAAAAGTTGAATCCACGTGCACAAAATTGACAAGATATTGGCATCTTCCTGATTGTATTGTTACTACTGAAACTTAATTTTAGTACAGGCCTACTTGATGCTTTGCTATTCTGCAGACCTAAAAATACGAAAATATTTATCTCAGTGCAACCTTGCAATTTTCATGTATATTTCCACTGATTTCCAGTGTTTCGAATTTCATTGGCCTCTCTTGAAATCAGTAAGAGAAAACCTTTATAAACAATGACTTGTATTATACATTCCAGATGTTTCGCTATTTGCAATTTTGTTGGTCAAAAAAAACCCTACCCTAAACCCAGTGCCCAGTTATGATTTCTTTGTTTAAAACCAGCTAACATAATGACCATTCCAAGTCTGAACTAAGGCAAGACATCTGTTACTTCCACATACTTTCTTTATATCAATCAAGTGTTCAAGAACAGGCAAATGTATCTGTATTATTCTTCTAGTTCAGTCTCAGAAAAAGTAACTTAATTCTCTATCCCTAAGCCTGCATCTATTCAGATACACCTGAAACTTCATCTGTGTCACTGCAAATTCTTATTCACTGATGAATTCATCACCTTGGTGGCAATACTAGTTCTTCTCCAGCTATCCTTGAGTAGCCCTTTGTGATCATGATGATTAATAAGTCTCTTCGATAGATGCTATGAGATTTTTAGCACAGATACTGTAATACATATTTTAATGATGGATATGTCCAAAGCCAGATGCACAGTAATGATATGTTTTGAAGCCCTATTTTGAGATCATTATGCTTCTAATCTTTGAAGGTCTGATTATATAGAACTTTTATTTCTATGATAAATAGGTGTTAAATTATTCCCAGCTTCCCAAAGACTCATGGTATCCACTCCATGTAATTCAGGATGAATGAACAAGAGACTTAATAGTTATTACAGATGTTTTGCTCATAGAATTGCAAGTAAGTAGCAGAAAAGTGGGGATAATTTTCCAGAGAGAAGAGCACCAGATCACAAAGATTAAGTATGAGAGCAGAGGTGCATTCTTTTGGGGGATTTGAGGCTGAAAAGTTTGGAGATATGCTTGAGATGGAGGTAGAACTGTTGACATATGATGTGCTGCGTCTTAGAACAATCAGTATTGGAGCATGTAAATTCTGGCTTAAGTAGGGGCTGAATTTATCTATGCTTAACCTGGCCTTTCTCAGGTTATGCTGGATGGAGTTCAACACCCTGCATACAGGGTGATGGATGGTGCACATTTAGCAAAAAAGAAAAATACATTAGTTTTGGAATAAAAATGTTGTGCATTGCTGCAATACATTATGGAAATTAATGTATCTCCAGCAAAATAAAGACCTTTCACTTCAGAATATCAAATAAATAAATAACATGATGTTGCACCACAAATTTTCATTTCTTACATACAAAGAGGAGATCTCCAAGACATATGGATCTCTCCAAAACAACATGCTCATTAGCTTTCTTCTTTATGATTTATTTATTTGATAGCCTGCAGGTGATCACAGAATCATAGAATCATTTAGGTTGGAAAAGACCTCTAAGATCATCAAGTCCAAGTGTTAACCTAGCGCTGCTAAATTTACCACTAAACAATGTTCCAAAGCACCGCATCTATACATCTTTTAAATACCTCTAGGGATGGAAACTCAACTACTTTCCTGGGCAACAATGTTTCAATGCTTCACTACACTTTTAGAAGCATTTTTATTGTCTTCTACGGCACAAGCCAAATTGAGTTCTAGTTGGTCTTTAGACCTTCTAATTTTCTCCCTGCATAGCCTCATGACATCTTTGTAGTCTTCCTGAGTGGCTTGCTCTTTCTTCCAACATTCGTAAACTCTTTTATTTTCCTGAGTTCCAACCAAAGATCTCTGTTCAGCCAGGCTGGTTTCATTTCTTTCTGGCTCATCTTTCAGCACACAGGGATGGCCTTCTCCCCCACCTTTAAGATTTCCTTCTTGAAGAGCATTCAGACTTCCTAGACTTCTTTGCCCTGTCAACCAGCATCCTGAAAAGGCCAAAGTCTGCCCTCTGGAAGTCCAAAGTTGCAATTCTGGTACCGCCATTCCTTACTTTTCCGGGAATCAAACCCCACTATTTTGTGATTGCTATGCTCAAGACAGTCTCCAGCCTTCACTTTGACTTTGTGAGTACAAATCATTCTCTGTTTGCAAGCAAAAGGTCCAGAGGGGTGCCTTCCCTTGTTGTGTTTCCTCACCACCTGTGTCACCTTCCACATACTCCAGAACCTTTTAGACTGTTTCCTCTCTGCTGTATTTTATCAAGTAGATATCTGGTGAGTTGAAGTCCTCGATGAGAACAAGGGCTAGTGATTGTGAGACCCCTCGCAGCTGTTTATAGAGTATTTAATATGCCTCCTCATCCTGGCTGGGCAGTCTGTAGAAAACTTCCACCTTGACATCTGCCTTGTTGGCCTTCCCCCTGATTCTTACCCATGTACACTCAACCTTATCATTGCTATCATCAAACTCAAGACAATCAACATACAGGGCTACCCCACCACCTTTCCTTCCTATACTTCTCTTCCTTTTGAAGAGATTATAGCCATCTCTTGCAGCAGTCCAGTTATACTGATATTTATAAATATATATGTATTCTGTATTAGTTTACTTGGATTTTTTTCACAGCAGGAGACAACATTGAGGTTGCCTCCAATCAAATTACTGGTATGCTTAAGCTTTCCTAAAACAGGAGTAGTATATTTACTTCCCCTTTACATGCTATTGTAACTGCTTACATAATATGTGAATTGACAGTTCATTTAAAAAAAAATTCTGCCTTGTATTAAGTATATATGCCAGAAATATATTTTGCTTTTCATCAAACACTCACAAAGCTTCCTTAATAGCTTTATGTATTAGCTAAATGTGTTAGACTTTGTCAAAAGGCTTTAACAGAAGCTTCTTCAATTAGTTGATGTTAATGGAGCATTTTGAAGATGAAACAAAAAACAGAATAAGTGTCCTGTAGTGTAGTTATATTAAAAAGTTATTTTATTAACCATTTTGAAAATGGTTTCATTTTAAATATTTATTTTATTAATATCTTTAGAAAAATATTATTTACATTCAGAATATTCAGGATTATATCCTGATCCAATGGTTAAATCATATTAAGAAACCAATATTTAAAAATGTAATGAGAAAGATTTTAAAAGCTGAAATTTCTTCATTCTTTTATTCCATGAATTCCTTTACATACTTAATATTCTTCTTTCCTGTCTCAAATTCTTGACCCTTTTCGTGGCTGAACAGTAGCTCTTTGCTGTCAACTGAGCTAATAGCTTCCTTCTGTATTTATGTGTATATATATGCCAACTAAACAAAACTGGCTATTTTTACTTCATGCTTAAAATGGTACCTAATTGTTAATCTTCTATTCAAGCTTATTCTCTTCCTAATACCTTGTTTTCTGATTTAAAGGAAGTAGTACAACATAACCTCTTTAGATGCTTCTATCTGGGGATTTCTTTGCTTGGAGAAGAGATATTATCATTTTATTTCTGATCTAAAACTATTTGGGCTTGCTGCCAAAATGTCTTCCTCTTAATTATCCTGAATCTTTGATGAGATAATGGATAGAGTATTGCATGTATACATGGAAATGTATATTGAGCCTTACAATCTACTACAATTGTACTAACCATATAGTTTAGCATGGCTTGATGCTACATTTTTGGGCTTTCTTAAATGACTCCTTCTCATGCAGATGAGTTTCGAACATAATTTTAGAAATATTTAATAGTTTTCAATGCTGTAACAACCAGATATATCTGTGTTTGCATAATCACCTTGTAACATTTCTATCCATTAGATTATTCAGATTGTTGTCTCTCAAAACTAATCTCTATTAATTTGGGGGGGTGTCACAGGTCATTTATCTCAGCTAAGCAAAATGAAATTTCAGATAAATTAAATCAAAAGGCTTACTGGACTTACCACTCAGTAAATAAGATTAAATGGGCATCTCAGGCTGAGCAACCTCATCCTTCGACCTACAGAGAGAAAGAGGGACAAAGTGTCATCACCTTTTGTCTTCCTTCTGCTACCCTGATATCTGAGAAGTTGTACATCTCCAGAGCCAAAGGCTACTGCCTCCTTTGGTTTCCCAGTTCAGGTGCTTGTGGTCCATGTAAACCAGATTAGCATGGATATATTATTTAATTTTTTTAAGCAATCCTGGTTTGTTGTGACTAAAAAGGCCTCCAACATGTCAGGTCAGAGAAATAAGTTGCCTCTGGGTCTGGAGCCAGTAATTTTTCAGCCAGTGTAACTGCAGCCGAGAGAAGATTGTGTCTATGTTAATGATATGACTGTAAAGACTTAGCTCTAGGTTACCTAAATGCATAAATGGATGTGTACAGATTAGAGTCCTTGTTAAATCTGTACATGGTTAGGCCTTAGGCTGTGACTAGGACTTGCAGTGTCAACATTTTACAGTGGAACATCCTAATTGAAACTGGTCATAAGGAATTAATTTGATACAAGTCTTCTCACAGATTCTTTTTTGCCAATGTCTCTCAACTCTTTTGAGCATGGATTTACTAAAGAAGGATGGGGGAAACATAAAGCTACAAAGAGGAAGCACCCTCTAATACCTCTGGCTAATGCACTATGTCTTCCTGTATTATGTGATGTGGCTGCAGCCATGTGGCTCAGCCCTTCTCATTCAAAGGAGGCATTATTTGCTTTAATTTGTTGTGACAATGGTAGCTTATAGAAGTTGCACTATTTAAAATGTGTTGGTTTTCTGGATAAATACAGATATTATTGCTCCTTTAGTGGGCAAAACGATTTCTTCATCATCTTATCATTGTGTTTCTATGTTGTATGTTGTATGTTTGAATGTTTTGTCATTAATTTACTCTTCAGAAAACCATAATGGTCTCTGTTATGTTGTAAAGGAGAGATGTAAAAGAATTAAATGTTCTGAAGTGATAACACCCACCAAGGTAAAACTGTAATTCTGAAAAATCTCACTTAGCTACTGTATAAAGACAGCCCATCCATCTTTGTTGTATCTGTGTTACTCATATAACCAGAACAGCACCTTTGTGAATCTCCCAAATTGTCCCAGTTTCAAGTAGCTTGGTTACTACCCCCGACTAGGTCCAGTCAGGATGTTGAATTTCAGTATGTCAGTTCAGTCTCCTGAGAAACCTCAGGAGAGAGTATTCTCAGACAAACTGATAGACAGTATATGGACAGTATTCTGAGACAAACTGACAGAACTAAATTTTAAGGCAGTGGAGCTCCAGTGGAATTAGAGTTGCTTCTTTCCATAAAAGCATGGAGAGAAGAGGAGGCTGTGGTTGTATTTTCTAAAATATCTTGTGACAGAACACTTTCAAAGAAAGATAGGAGGCCCAAGTTTGGGGGTTGCTATGCCGAGCAACACAAAAACAGTTTGATTGTCTCTTTTTCTTTCTTGGTAGAAAGGACTGGAGCACCTGCCCTATGAGGACAGGCTGAGAGAACTGGGCCTGTTTAGCCTGGAAATGAGAGGGGAGACCTCAGTAATGTACATAAATATCTGAGGGGAGGGTGCTGAGAGGATGGAGCTGGTCTCTTTTCAGTTGTGCCTTGCGACAGGACGAGAGATAACGGGCACAGACTGAAGCACAGGAAGTTCCAGATGAATATGAGGGGGCACTTTACTGTGAAGGTGAGAGAACACTGGAACAGTTTGCCCAGGGAGGCTGTAGAGTCTTCTCTGGAGATATTCAAAACCCACCTGGGTGCCATCGTGCACAATGTGCTCTAGGTGATCCTGCTCAGCAGGGGGTTTGACTAGATGATCTTCAAAGGTCCTTTCCAACCCTGCCCATTCTGTGATTCTGTGATCATTCTAACAAAGAGAGAACAAATAAAATCCAGTGACTATAAAAGAAAGTTAGCTCATTCAGAAAAGAAATGAAATGCAAGGCATGGTGAGAAGACTTAACCTCGGAAAAAAACTATTTAAGGACAGACCATGAGGTCTGTGAATCAAAATTTATGTGTCTCCAAAAGAGAAACAGTTGTCTATGAAAAAGTTAGAGGGTTGCCTTAGAGAAACTAAGCAAAACAAAACCTAATACTGCATGCAGAATGTCATGTGGGATTTTGGAAGATGGTCTTCATAGATGTGAGCACATGAGAAACCAAACTTTCTTTAAAACTTCAAAAGAGCCCAGCCCTGAGTATAGATGGCAGAACTGAGGACTTAAATACTTCTTAAGAATCTGAGCCAAAATTCTGGTCTATTTTGTGCTATTATGTGCTGGTTTTCATCTCTCTTTTTATAGCTCCAAAGCACAACTTCTTAAGATAGATCAGTATTTTCAATTGTTTTCTTTCTAATGGGCATTTTTTTTATTCCATATTCAGTTTGGTACAAGAGTTGATGTTGATCAGGACAGTGCCCAGAAGAATGCACTATACTTTCTGTAAGACAAATCTGGACAGTTTTGCTGGGATGGGTCTTTGTCAGCTCTTCCTGGATTCCTGAAAATATGTTGCTTCAGGTGCTTTTCTTGACCTCTGTTTTCTGTCTTTCTTGAGCACAATAGTAAGTGCTAATTAGGTAACTCTCCTGCCTTCAAAGTGCCTTCCATGGAAACGTTAATTTACATGACATGATCCAGAGCCATGTCCTTGTTATAGAATTTAATTATCATGATAAAAGTGTAGCTTACCCATATTTTGATTAGTTGACTTGGACTTAGTTACAGCTTTAATTATATATTTGACAAGAAAAATCTGAGTTTTGCTTATGGACTCACATAGGTTACTGTGCCCTCATTTTACAGAATGTATATTTAGACTGCTTGCTATCATCCCAGTTCTGCAGGCATCATGAAGAATTGAATTTTTGCCATCAAAGCCTCAGTAGTGGTAGATTGGATCCCATATTGTATTTACTTGAGTGGTATTGATCTTTCACTTTCTATTTCATTAGCTAGAACTCATTATTCACAGAGGCTCTCAATGTAATGATAAGCCTAATATAGTACTCACTGGCTTGTTATTATTTTGTGAGTGAGAATCTTTATTTTTAAAATACCCCAAAGCAAGCAAGAGAGAGAGAAAAAAATAACAATCACAATAGCAGATCTTGGTAACATAAAGGCAGAGTTTTTCACTACATAATCATCCATTTGTCATCTGCATTGCCACTGGAGATTCACGTTAATTATGCTCATTCATCTGAACCAGCCACAGGGGAAGTTCTCTAAACAGCTTAAGGCAGTCTGACTGCAGAAGACACTCCCTGTATTCCTATCTGCACACTGTGTTGCTCACTTAACTTGCTGCTACTTGAGCAGTCAAAAGACTAGCACCTGCAAAATCAAATGGTAAACTAAATATGGTAACAAGACGTGTGCATTAAAAATGCCAAAATCTAGAGGACCTTTAAATGTGCAAGGTCTAAGATAAAAAATAATCTGTAATTTTAATTAAATGCTTGTATAGAAGCAAACATTAAAAGAATATTAATGTTGTGCTGTCAAATTCACAAAACTTAGAAAATGTCACATTCCTAAGATATTATCTTCAGTTACATTGTCATGTTATGTTTTCTTTCAAAAAACCTTCATTCAGTTCTTAGTATAAACATTATTTTTATATGGTCAAAACAACAATGCCTTCATTTTAGTTGAAATGGATGAGCTGTTTTTCATGAAATTTCATTTATAACCCCCAACACAGTGATACAGAAAATGTCACCCTCACACCTAGTAAAGCTGTAACCAAGTGGATGCAAGATCTTGTGAAAAAAAGCACTGGGCAACCTTTAGAATTAGATAAAGGTTATGCAGCCTTTTGAATACTTAGAAATTTGTGGCAAAAATTAACTTATGCAACCTTCATTTATTCTTTTCTTTGTATGTGCTTGTGCTGCATATCTTAGTCAGGGAGCAAGAGCTACATAAATTGTAAGGGTTAACATCTGAAGTAACAGTAATCATTTTAGTGCGACAAATAGAACTTTCTTCCTGCAAGCAGGGGTAAAATCCACATTTTTCTTCTTATAAAATATAATATTTAAAGGAACTGAATCAGGTAAGACAAAGTAATTCAAATAAATTCACTTGAGAATATCCAGCAGAGTAGACAATAACTTACAACTCCAAAGACAAAATAAATAAATAAATTAATTAAAGTTGAACTATTTTTGGCTTATTGTCCTGGAAAATGTTAACAGAGTATTGATTGTAGCTAAAGAAGTAGTAAAAAAATACGTTTTCTAAAGATAAATATGTCTTAAGCTATTTTTTACACATGCCTGACAGGTTGTCTTTGATCTTACTGATAAAACTGTCTTCACATTAGAGCTGATATCTTGTACATCAAGGACATCAACCACAAAAAAAAGTGCCTTTTTGGGCTCATCAAAGACAGTTTAAAAAAGAAATGCTGTGGAAATGTTACTGAATAAGACAGCACTCCAGAGGAGGAGCCCCAGCTCTGTCTATATGAGACAACAGGCAAACTGGTGTCCTGGAGACAGGACAGACACCTGCCTACTTTGGCACTGCCTTACAGATGTCTGACTGTCCCAGCTTCACACCCCAGAGCTGGCCTGACCACTCTGCTCTGTCTTTTCAATGCAAGGTCTGCATGAGGGCCTCAGACTGCTAACTCCAGTGCCGCTAAAATCAGAAGACATCCTCAGGAGCCACAGTCCTACAGCCAAGCCAATGGGAAAATGTATTAAGTTCACGGATGGTGAACTCTGTAGCAAATGGTGAACCTGGGTAAGACAGAGTGTGCTGTGGGCAAAGGCAAATGTATTTTCAGATATTATAGCTTCTCTGTAGATATTTTGACTGAAAGAGAACATTTCTGCTTTTCAGTTTAGTCCACAATTTTGGAAATTCTCCATAATGTTTCACTACATAGTGTTTTCTGTCATCTTAGGCCACCTGGCAGAATATATACAGCTTTGTATAGCTCTGTACATTTATGCAGATTAGTTTTTCATAACAGCTCTATGAGGTGCCATAGGTACATGGCAAACGATGCCTTAGATGTCAACAACATTCAAAATAATTTAGGATTCTGTAGCTCCTCTTTTCATTAACACAGTGAGTGTTTTGAAACTTTAGATGCCACATTCAAAATATCCAAAATATTTCTGAGAGCTTTTTTAATGAAGACTGTGGAAGGTAATTTTGCTCCTTGGGTATAATGATGCAATATAATACAGTATAATGCAACAGCTATAAAGATAATCATTTTCAGGGTTGAATTTTCCTGATGGCATGATCAAAGCCTGTGAAATCTGGACTTGGAAAGCATTTCAACCTTCAATTAAAAATATGTTTAAACTTGATTTTCTTTAATATAAACCACCGGCAAATGTGTTCTTACTGACCTAATTCTTCAACATTATTGTCCTTGAGAAGCAAGCAACAAGCTATTCAGACGGAATAAGCTCCATAGCACTTCTTCCATTTTGCAGAATATACAAATGAATTGGGTGTAGGTGCCAAAGATGCTGGCAGGGAGTAACAGGGCTCCTCTGTGAGGAGAGTCTGGGGCTGCCCCATGCCAGACACAGCCAGCTCCAGCTGGCTCCAACAGCCCCACCACAGGGCATGGCTGGGCCCAGCATACATGGTGGTGGTACCGCAGAAAACCAGCTTGAGGAAAAATCACAGAATCACAGAATGTCCTGAGCTGGAAGGGACCCACAGGGATCATCATTTCCAACTCCTGGCTCCACACAGGACCACCTAAAAATCAATTTATATGTCTCCAAGCATTGTCCAAATGCTTCTTGAACTCCACCAAGGTCAGTGCTGTGACCACTTCAGAAGAGGTGGAGAAGAAGAAGAAGGTGGAAAACCTCCATGGCAAAACAGGTGTTCCCTGCAGCCCATGGAGGACCAGTGCTGGAGCAGAGGAAATAAGGAAAGAACACAGAGAACTGACCACAAGCCCTGCACTGCCTATGGCCTCTCTGAATGAACTGAGCGTAACCTGCAGTGATAACAAGATGGAAAAGGGGAGTCTGGAGTGAAGTCAAGTCTATGAAAAGGGGAGGAAATGTGTATTCCACGCATGTGTAAATGTTTCTTCTTTCTTGTTTTTTTCCTAACATCCGATTCAGTAATCATATTAAATGGCAATAAATGAAGTTTATTTTTCCCATTAGCAGTCTTTTTTTGCCCAAGATGGTAATTGGTAAGCAATCTCCCTCTCTGTCTCAACCCATGAGCTTCCTCGTTCCTCTTCTTCCTAGATTGCTTCTGTCCTGGTGAGGCAGAAGGTGGAACAAGTGACAGGGTAGAAGTTTTGCTACCACCCTGCACCAACCCACCAGAAAAAGTCTACATAGAGTTGTTATCTGTAGGTTTGTGCCTGGTGTGCTTCGCAAATAAGCACAGAGAGTTGGAATCAACATGAAGATCTTTTCATTAAATAATTCTATAATTCTGCAGAATCAGGTGCTTGGTGATCTTTCGCAAAGCAAGCACACCTCTGACTCGAATCACCATTATTTATACACGGCTAACTTGTGAAACTCTCTCTCTGGCTACTTTTGATTGATTGTTTTAGCTCGCCTAACTTATCTTTATAGAGCCTGCGCATTACAGAGTATCAGTGGAGGTGGAACACCAAATCCCACGTTTGAATATATTAACATATTAAAAAGCACACCCGTGAGACTCATGGAGAAAAATGTTGTAGTAGTGCGCAGAAAAAAAAAGTGTTAGCGAAATACAGAAATTGCTGTGAAGAATGTGGGTGAATAAGCTCCAAAATATCTTTGTGTGTTGGAAAACAGAATCAAATACCTGGGTGCCAGATGTTTGTGTAGCTGTGGACTCCATCTGTAGCACACACTTTCACGCCATATGCTACTTTATATCAAATGGTGGTATGATTACACAATAAATTTATGGAAAGACAGGTGTGTTGCCATCTTTCACTACTCTTTTTTATTTTGTCATCTCTTTGTCATTACTGAAAAAATAAATTCTATGGACAACTATCTTTCTACAAACTGTATTTCCCATCTCCCCCCAGGAAGAGGGCCACTAAACAATTGGGCTCTAAGAAGTTAATGTCCAGTTATTAACCACTAATTATTCTAATAATTCTTCCAATCACTGTTCTGCATCTGCATGGTGTTTCATTTTAGGGGACTAGCATTAGTGTTATACCTCCACACATTTGAATTCTGCAGGTTAGAACAAAACTACATTTAACCTTATGACATAAATATGTTACATGTAAACAGAGAAATTTTGATCTCATATTTGCTTTAAGGAGACAAAGTAGTGACAAAAATTCAGTAATAGTAAGTGAGCTCTTATTTATTTATTTATTTATTTATTTACAAGACAGTGGAAAATGATATTGCAAAATTTCATTATTTGTATTAGTTGAATTACATACCTGTTTTCTTATGACAGTCCTCACAACCTGGCCATGTTTTCATTACAAAGACAAATTAGCTAGTAAAAAAAACAAGCAAACAAAAAGTTGACAAATTATGCAAATTTTACACTTATTTTGAGTGCAGACTGTGGTTTCTCTCATTGTCAGGTTTCACTCATCATTATACCTTCTTTGTGATCTCTTAGTTCTGACTGGAACTGTTTGGATCAAATATAACTGAGAACACCAGGATTTCGCTAATGTCATCAGTGTTTTGGGATTGTCCCTACATACAATTTTGACACATCTGAGATCTCAAAATCACCATTTAGACCTGGGAGCTCTCCTTCCTCCCACATGGTCCTGGAGTGTCCTCATGTTCATGGCTGAGGTGAGCATACATTGACTTTCATTCATGAGGTCCCCTAGTCCTCATTTGGTGTCTTACTGTTCTGTAGCAATGGCAATGTTTAGTCAAAGTGGTTTGCTTTGTGCAAAGCAGAAGCTGGCATTTAATACAACTGTTTGTCTTTCATAAAGACTCCTAATATTCCTGGAATATTGATTCGATTCTTGTTCTTTCACTTCATAAACTGGATAACCTCATTTAAGTCAGTTTACATATAGTGCAATAAAAACAGTGTAAGTGAGAAAAGAACACAGCTGCTGGGTTATTATTTTAGCTATCCTTTCAAAGAAGGCCAATGGATAAAGTCTATATACCTTTTAATTTAAGTTTAGTTCACATCATTCTTCAAAACTTTCTTTGGCTAAGAATTGCAGAACACAGGAGCAACATATGCTATCAAACTGCATGGCAGTCACATTCCTTTGTGAAAAAATGAATTATTCTTTATTTATTATTCTTTAAAAAAATATATTATGTATACCTGATCTCTTGAGAGTCTTACAGAAACCTGAACACAGTCCAGACCATGAACAATGGTATCTGGAAAGGTTTAGGACCTTACCAAATAAAATAAGGATGAAATTAGCCACAGGAACAATTCAGGTTTTTATTGTTTTCAATTCAAGTATATCATTTTAGACATGAATAATATTCTGAGTGTGATGGGGAGGACTGCCTCCCTCCCCCTGAAAACCCTGATTACCTTCAATAGGCTTCTATGTGCCTTTCCATTCGGCCTGTCAGCCTCCTCTAGCATGTCTGGTTCCCTTCTTTTCCTTTGATTCTGTCCATTAAGAGATTGATTTTAGGGGAAAAAAAATAAAAAAAGAAAAAAAAAGGTTCAACCTGTCATCTTAATGTCTGTTGACTTATAAAAATGGAGACAATATTAGTCTCCCAAAGGGAAAAAACAACAACAAAAACAAACAACAACAGTGTCTGTAAACTAGTATTTAAATTTTTCAAGATCCTCCAGCACTTTATTTATGTCACTATATAGTGGTAAATGGATCCACATGCCAACAACACTCAGATGTCTTTATGTAGATGATACAATTCAAGACATTTCAGATTTTCTTTTCTGAATGTAGAAACAAGACAACAGATTGAATTATAGTGAGAATTACAGTGACCAGGAAAATACTATGAAAATACTCTCTCAGTGTAAATGTACTCAGAAAACAGATCTACCAAAAAAAAAAAATAGAATTGCAGCTTCTCATCTTCAAGTACCTTGCTTGTTTACTAAGATCTTCATCCAGTCATACCTCATTGTACCATACCAGGTACTAGTTTACCACCCTTAGGCTTTTGGCAAATGTTTTAAGATATGCCTCTTGACACTGTTGGGCAGTGTCTACACTGTTAGGCTAAGTACAGAAATGTTACTGTTTCGCAGAGCTTCTGTTTAGTTTAAATCAACTGCTGTTCTGTCCTTGTTTTGAAATGCCCAGCTTGAGTCTTGTCTCCCATATGGCTTCTGGAAACATTTTCCCTGAACCACAATAAACAGTCTGAGACATCTGATGTAGAAACTGCTGTATCTTTGATATGAGTAACTTTATGTCTTCAACACTCTGAATGGCACAAATTTAGATATAGCTGCAAAAAAAAAAAATATATATATATATATATGCCTGTGTGGAATTTTAATTTCCTCAATATAGCTCTTAAAAGTCTTAGAAGAATCTCGTCTCCTTGGTTAATTCAACAGTACTCCTTTCCCACGTAACTATATCACTTTTAGTGCAAATACTTGAGTGTGTATATTTCAATTTATATTGATGCAGGACTGGCAGCTGGAAGACTATCACTGACTTTAATGGGAATTGATTAGTTCCTGCTGGCACTTATGCAAGTGAAATTCAATTGCTTGAATGTGTGCAGAAAATTATCATAAACATGATGCAAGTGTAGCAGAAAGGCGTTCATTTTTTAATCTGAGTCAATGTTTGTGGAAATAAACATACCACACTCACTGCATCCTGGAGAAGATATGGGAGGTAGAGGTTACTGTGTAAATCTGTTTGGAGAAAATTTTAAAGATAGCCTTCGAGTTTACTAGGAGGAAGCATCACTTGAATATTTGTTCAAATTCATTATCATTTGGTATTGTCATTTGCTATGTATTATTGACTGTGTTGAAGGATAGTGCATTGCCCACTTTCTCCATTGAATCTCGTGCTTATTGGATCAGACTCAAAACTTACATCTACACTGGCATGGAATTGCATTGGAGATTGTTGCCTGGCCACAGGAGAGCTATAGCTTTTGGACAGCATAGATACTTTGAGCTCAATTATCTTAATTTGCTCTGCTGGCAAGGGAACTAATAAGAGCTGTTAATTCCTTATTTGATATATTCCATGTTACATTGTGTGCTTTTCTGATAAAGATTGCCCCTCTGCAGCAATTTGAGACATTTCTAGAATGAGTGAGAGAATTCAACTTGTCATATTTTTAACCAAATTATATGTTCTTTTCTGCAAGTTAGCACTTCAGTGTAAATAAGAGGATAGGATGGCATGACTCACTAGCCTCAGGATTCATTACTTAAATCCATTTGTGTACTTTTATAATGTAGTGTAATTTCTGAAATGCTTATAGCTTTTTTAGCTTTATGCTTAAAAAAGATGCTTATATAATTCAAATTAAAATGAGAGACCACATAAAAAGAAAGGTTAAAACAGCACAATCAAAAGACTATATCTTGCAATCCTTCCCATACTCATCATGGTTGTTTTCTCTGAGTAAGATTTAAGAAAAAAGCTTCTTAACTTTCCTGTGAGCCATTACCACTATAAATAACTGAGCATAACCTCTTGGGTCTTGCATCTCTTTCTTTATTTTTCCCAAATATCTTGGCTTTATTTTCGCCAAATATCTTGGCACTATATTTTGTCCCCTTATTTGTTTTTCATTGCAGAAAACACTGGTAGTCTAAAGTTATATTCTTTACACGTACCGATATGCTTGGGGAGGTCTGTAAAGCAAGTGGAACGTGTGAGGGATATATCACAGGACCTAACATTTATTCCTCTTTTACTGAGGTTATAGCCCTGACCACAGTCAAGTAAAAGGAAGCTTTGCTTCTGACTTCAGTGAGGCAATGACTTTCTTCTCTAGGGTGTCTCAAGAGTGCTAGAGTAGTCATGAGATTGTGTTACCTTTGTTTGGCAGATGTACTATCTTTAAATTAGAAAGAACATCTACATTGAAATTTTGCTATGTATTGCTGCAGTGGGGGATCACACTTGGTGTTCATTCCCATAGGCATTTTGTTTGTTCCTGCTATTTTTCTTATTTAAGAAGGTCTCATTTTGGGTGGTAAATACAAAATGAAATGAACACTAAAAAAATGGAAATATTACACGTTTTGGCTTAGTACATATGGTATACCTTTGAGAGAAAGTGAGTGGTTCTCTATTACTAATCTAAGAAAAGTGCCATTGTGAGTGTGATGTTTTTAAGAATAAAGAAATGAATTTCTGTTGTGACCTGGTGAGTGGGTCATAGCTTGAACACACGAATTCTTGACTTCTGAATACAGCCAGCTCTACATACTTCTATTGTTTAAATTATTACACATGACAGTTTTGAACTAGATATATACTTTGCTACAGAGAATAACCTGGAGTCAGTCTGCATGCACATTTCTATTGAAGGCTAATGAAAAAGCTGTTAACTAATTTAGTCTAATTGTAGCTTTGTTGTGTTAAAACTAACAATTCAGCTTCTGCCCTGAGTCTTTTAAATTATAATTTCACCCCTACTGAGTAAGAGTATAATTAAAAGCTTTTAGTTTCTCATTGTGCATGCTGCTAAGTGATGTTGTTCAGTTTATCAGGACTCAGTTTTCACTTGATTTAAATAGAAAAAAGGGAAAACAACAGAACAACATATTTTCACTTGCTTTTTTATGCCACTTGTCTTGAAAATTATTCTGACTATTAATTTGATTATTAAGTAAACCCCATGAAAATCAGAAATACAGAAATATTTTCTTATGACTTCAGTGGTACTTTTTTATGTTTAAAAAAAGAGAAATGAAAATATAAACAATGCATTTTCAAACAACGTGACTTGTAAAATTGTACATGTCCTGCATCCCATACATATCCATTGTCTGAAGAGTTGAGATTAGGTAGATATCATTTTGGATTTTTGATGTTGTTGTTTTGCTTTGTTTTTCTGATTTATTTTTAATAGTGCCATTTTTGTTGTTGCTTTATTGTAGCTTTATTTATTTATTTATTATGGCTGACAGTGGATGAATATTGGAACTTAATATAGAAGACTTCTTAAACAGCTTGTAACAAGAAATCCACATCTTCATATTTAGTAGTGTCCAAAAGACCTTGCAAAATGCTTCTGGTGTCCTTCCAGACTTGCTCTGTTACCTCCAACTTCATTCTGTTAGGAATGCCAACAGACATCTCAGTAAGTTTAGAAAGTCTGTGAAGGGGAACTATGAAACTTATTTGTGAGCCTTTCCTGCCAGCCAGAAAAGTGTTAATTTTTCCTGTCTTTTGCCTAGCTACAGGTAGGGATTATTTACTGCTAATTTTAAGCTGCTTGCTAACACTTAAATTAAAACTCTGCAGAGACTTTGTTTTTTAGTGCTTGAGTAGTCATTTGACAACTCATGAAGTGGCAGGTGAATACTGGCAATACTGAAGACTAGGTGTTGTCCAAGGGTGAATGCAATTGGCAGGGAAATCAAGCAAATTTGCAACTAAAACAGCTGGTCACGACATGCTGTACTTAAAGTAAATGAGCTTTAGGGTGGCTTATTCTGATGGTATGAGGAGCCAAGTGCAAGCTTGCTCCAAGAGCAATGCCACATTTTTCTCTGGAGAGGAACAGGGGAAAAAGGAAGGGAGGTTAGAGGTGATAGGAGAAAAGGACACAGGGTCTCAGAAGCCAGGGTTTTGAAACATCAGTGGCCCGATTTTCAGACTTTAAGAGTACATCTATGCTAATAAAACAGTGTCAGGGAACAGGAATGAACACTGGGATGCTATTGTCTGTAGTGTTGCATTTTTAGCATGGTCCTTGACTTGAACTTGGAGCAGACTAATTAGTGTTCTTCCAAACAATTCCTAGGCCTGATCTGGAAGTTAGTGTATGCCAAAATCTACTTGGATGGACCATCCTGTTTTGAATCTAAGAGAGTTTAATTATATGGATATGGGCTGTTCTGTGCCAGTTGTCCTTAGGTCAGCTAATAGGTTCAGACACCTTGTGTACTATTTGTGTAGGAACAGCCTAAGAATCTAAATGGAAGCTGATGCAGGGATTTGAACTGGAATATTCAACTTTGGCATAACACACAGTAAGTGAGATATTATGCATGCTTATCCAGTGTAGGTATACACATTTCAGGTAATAATGCTAGATTTTCTTTTAGTCAAATGGAGGCATGTTTAAATGGCTTAGATGAGCTATCCAGTTTTAGATAACTTAAATGATTTACTATCAATCTGTTGTTTGTCCCAGGCTACCTGGGATGCTCCTCGAATTAGCTGTGAGAGTGTTGGATTTTTTTTTTTTTTTTTTTTTTAACCATCCACTGTAGTCCTGTCACAGTGAGGATAAATGAAATGCTGTGGAGGTACCCGAATGAGTTGTTATAATCTATCAGTATTCTAGTTATTTGGGATCACGCAAACACCTCTTTTACACTGTGGATTATCATCCAGGTCTATCACCCTACATTCTGACATCTCCCTATCTATGTAACAGATTTTCAGAGGTAAGCAATGTCCTGTCTAATTCAGCCATTGAGGGTGGTTGTTTATCAGTAGCCCAGATACTCCTGCCTCTCATCTTCTGTTGTTTCCTGTGTGATTTTGCTGTGTTGTCTTCAGCATTTCTTTCCCCATCCAGCAACAATATTTTTTCTGCAACTTCAGCCTAACAGTCATATATTCAGATGTGGGCCTGTCTCATCCCTGGTTCCTCGAATCTAGTTCCCCCATCTAGTTTTTCATCTTTCACTGAGCACTTCTCATGACTTTTCTTTGTGCTGACTGATGATGACAGCCTCTTTTCTGTCACTTCCTTTCTTCTCTTCTCTAGACTCCAGATTGATTTTGGACACAGGCCAGTGACAGAGTTAAAAACAAAAGATGCTTCATAAATTTCTGTGCCTATTTACACTTACATATAATTCAGCTTTCCCACTGGGTCAGTGGAACTGGCACTGATATGTTAGCAGCAAGCAACACAGGTTGTCTTGCTGTCAAGGCAGTTATAAGGGTGAGTTTACAGAGCTTGGAACTGTAAAGAAAACATCTTTTTACTTGACACTTAAGCAAAACTGAGTTGGAGTAGTTGGGACATAATGAACATAGAACCTCCGCAAGATGCCATTTTTAGAGCTACTTTCCAAAATAAAAGTATGCTTTAAATCCATGGCTCTGTTATTGTCTGCATTTAGACTCTGCTCTCTCAAAGGTAATTTTACAGGCTGCAATAAAGCACTTCCCAGCATGTAGCATTACTGTTCAAGTGTAGCTGTTACTTTTTATTTTTCAAGTGGAGTTGAATGATTAGTAAAGGACCAGGAATTTAAATTGCCTCATCTCTAGTAAATGTTAACACATGCCTCATATGGCTCTCACAGAACGTCCACATTATCTGGCAAGTGAACTGTATGTATACATATAATTATGTCAACACATTTTCCCCAGTGTGATTCATGGAGATTTAGTGCAATCACTGGAAGCTTTTTTGATGACTATCCTCACTGTGAGTTCCTTAAACATCCGCCCATCTAGTTGTGAGTCAAATTCAGTGGCTATATAGGGATGTGCAGTCCTATGCATGGTAAAAGTTTGCTAAAATAGTCATTGTATGAGCTGGTCACCTCTCGCTTCTGTCTTGTATGCTTCTTCTGACTGTATCTATGACTCGTATCTTCAGAAATATTTATTCCTATTATTAAATTATACTATTAAATTATACTCAGGAATGCTTTAAACCATATGAATGGCTCAATGCAGCTGACATTTCTTCATCAACACTTAAATGTACAGTCAAAATACTGCAAGTCATGGCTATCTCCATGCTTGTCTTTCTGGAACTGCCCTTGTGGGAAGCACCCTTATCTTAAACCTATGGAGTTTTTTCTGTACTAAGTCATTACGTAAGAAAGTTTTTCTACATAAACCTTTCAAAAGCTATGCTAGCTTTGCAGTTTTAAAAGACGCCTTTTTTTCCATCACTGTAGGTGGAGCTGTTCATAATATCTCTGTATTGAGCAAATTGTTGCCTGATTGAACATTTATTTCTGCAAGAGCTATGGAAAAGGAAATAGTGTCTTCCAAAAATTGTGTATGAAGACTTGAACTGAGCTCAGTTCTGTAGCATATACAGGAGCCTCTGGGGGTCTTGACAAAGGTTTCATGAGAAGCCTATTGCTTCTCATACACTTGCTACAAGCATTCTCCCAGCATTCAGGTGTGCATTCATTTGTGAGACTGCCTGTGGCAGCCAATGGAATCAACAAAGAGCTGGGTATAACTTTTTGTAAGTCTTTTGTTCTGTCTTTCCACCTACTTACTCACTTAAACCCATGCATGCATCCATCTAGCCAGAAATTTTACTTTACCTTTACTACCAGTGGCTAAAGTACAACAGAGTTCTAATCTAAATACATTTCAGCTTGTTTCATAATGAAAAGGAACAATATGTTAACTTAAAGGAACAAGTATGTTAACTTAGTAATACTGCTCTATCCGTTTCAGAGAAAATATTGCACAGATAAACTCTTTCAATCAGAGTTAGGAAGGTTGGGATTTTTTTCATACAGTATATTGACAATATGTTGCTGCATATACCTCAGAATCTGAAAACCTTGCAAACTTTTCATTAAAAAGTGTTAAAAAAGGTGAAGAAGTGAGGAAACTACACAGAGTTTTAACATGTACTGTTTGGGGTTACAACATCTAATATACATATATATAATATATATATATAAATATTATATGTATATAAACACATATAATTGTATACATAAATACCCTGTACATATTGCTCTCCAAAAGTCCAGCAAATGCTGTCAAATTTCTGTATGTTCATGTGCACACTAATCTTTCACAGGATGTTGAGTTAATGATAATTCTCACAGATTAAACTACAATGATCACAAGCAGCTGAGTTTGCTAAAGGTAGAGCTAGTCAGCCATGAATTAAAAAAACAATAACATTTTCAGATGAGGAAAACTGGTAAAATAGTGAATAGGCATGACTAAACATGATATAATAACAAAAGCTGAATAAAGATGACACATTTAGACAAAATATCATTAGTAGTGTCAATTGCAACACTTCTGCATCTAGAAATAATGAATTCAATCTTTACCAGTGGAACTGGAAAATGGTGACTCTGAGATCACTCAGAGTTGTAGTGAACAAAAGAATTTCAAAATAAACTGCTTGTGAAATGCAGTTACATGAAATGTTTATTTTCTGTTGGATATAGAAAGAATATCCCACTCATGCCAGCTGAACACGAGAGCAGACAAAGGATACTCAGAGCCTAGAAAGGGAACAGAGCTTAACAGGAGAGCTACCATAGGCCCACATGGATGAGCTACAGCTGCCCCATCTAGAAAGGCAGATACTTTGGGAGCCCATGCCCAACTCAAATGCCTGTATGTAAATACATGCAACATAGGAAATAAACAAGGGGAACTGGAGGTGTGTGCAGTTACTGAGACATGGTGGGACAGCTCTCATGACTGGAATGTGGCCATGGATGGCTTTGTGCTTTTTAGAAAGGACAGTCTAGGAAGGTGAGGTGGTGGAGTTGCTCTTTAAGTGAGTGAGCAACTGGAATTTATGGAGCTTTGCCTAGGGGAGGACGAAGTACGGGTCGAGAGCCTATGGGTGAGGATTAAGGGGCAGGCCAACAGGGGTGACATTGTGGTGGGTGTTTACTACAGGCCATTGGATCAGGAAGGGGAAGTGGGTGAGGCCTTCTACAGGCAGCTGCAAGTTGCCTCATGTTTACAGGTCCTGGTTCTTATGGGGGACTTTAATTACCCCAGTATTTGCTGGGAAGACAACACAGCTCAGAACAAACAGTCTAGGAGGTTACTGCAGAACACTGAGGATAACTTCTTGACGTAAGTGGTAGATGAGCCAACAAGGAGAGGGGCCCTGCTAGACCTGGTACTAACAAACAGAGATGCTCTAGTTGGAAACATTAAGGTTGAGGGCAGTCTTGGCTGCAGTGATCATGAGATGGAGTTCAAGATCCTGCGAGGAGGAAGCAGGGCAAGAGTAGGACTGCAACCTTGGATTTCAAGAGAGATAACCTTGGCCTCTTCAGGGACCTGAATGGAAGAATCCCCTGGGCCAGGGCCCTAGAGGTGAAGAGGGTCCAGGAGAGTTGGCTAATATTCAAGCACAACTTCCTCCAAGCTCAGGATTGGTGCATCCCGATGAGAAAGAAGTTGAGCAAGGGGGGCAGGAGACCTGTGTGGGTGGGCAAGGAGCTCTTGGGAAAACTTAAACAGAAGAAGAAAGCATACATGATGTGGAAGAAGGGGCAGACCACTTGGGTGGAATATAGGAACATTTTCAGAAAATGCAGGGATGCAATGAGAAAGGCCAAGGCCCGGCTAGAATTAAATTTAGCAAGAGACATCAAGCATAACAAGAAGGGCTTCTTCAAATACATCAGCAGCAAAAGGAAGACGAAGGAATAAAATAACAATAAATAATAAATAATAAATAATAAATAATAAATAATAAATAATAATAAATAAATTGAACCACGGGAAGTTTCATCGCCATATGAGGGAGAACTTCTTTATGGTTTGGGTGACAGAGCACAGGAACAGGCGGCTCAGAGGGGTTGTGGAGTCTCCTTCTTTGGAAATACTCAAAACCCACCTGGATATGATCCTGTGTAACATGCTCTAGGTGACCCTGCTTGAGCAGAGGGGTTGGGCTAGATAATCTCTGGAGGTCTCTTCCAGCCTCAGCTATTCTGTGATTCCGTGATTCTGTAATAGCAAGGATATCAGGGTACAGTTTAAAATAAACATACAAGATTGATACTGAAATTCTGCATCTAATTATAGCTACATCTGAAGGAGTATATTTTAAGTAAATAGCAAGGATAAGGCTGGAAACAAAGCCTCAGAAAAGAGAAGTCAAACTTTATCACAGATGATAAGCATGTGAGGTAATTACTGTACATATACATAGCCTAATAAAAAGAAATCAGTGAGCTCTAAACAAGAATCAAAACGAGAATGCAAAGGAAAACAATTAGAGTAGAAAACTAGTTATACACTTACTTTTACAGAGAGGTGATAATCTCTGGAAAGAACTACAAAGTGTTTTGTGTCTTGGTGAATTCAGCTGAAGACTGCTTTTTAGAAAAGATTGCTTTAGTTACAACACAAGCATGCTTTAGTCAAGTATAAATTGCTAAACTAAGGAATCCCCTGCACTTGTTTTATTGAAGGGGGGAATGAGGTAGTTTGTTTCCACATTCTTAATGTCCTAAATGTGCTTATGGAAGGTGGACAGAGAGACCCTTAAGTCAGGGAGTTTGTTTCTTGAGTACGGGATAGGACAGTGCAACAAACTGGCACTTGATTGTTTTGAAGTGAAAGCTCTGGTCAAATTTTGGCATTAGGTACAAGTTGGAGTTTCTCTTTTTTTGGTAGGTTTTTTCTTTCTTGTGAAGTTACAGATATTGCAACACATTGGTACATAAGCTAACACTAAAAATACACCTCATACACTGGCCCAGCTAGTGAAGACCTAAGGTATGCAATAACCATGTCTCCCTCCAATTCTGCAATGAGATTATCTGTACCTTTGTGGACTTACATTGTAAGGCAATATCTTCTGAATAACAGTTGGTAAAGTGGGTGCTCCTAAGGCATGAGGGTGGTCCAGGAGAAAACAGTAGAATGTTAATATTAAATAATTTACATAATATTAAGTACCCATATTGGCCTATACTGTCCAGCAGCATCCCAAAGTCTATAACAGTTTTATGAATGGCTAAGCAATGACTGTGGTATGTATGATTAAATGCATCTTTGAGGGTAGCATCTGGAGGCTGTTTGCTTGGTCTTTACTTGTCAGCGGTTTATTATTGCAAGTAAAGAAGTTATGATTGCAGTTGAAAATTATTCTTTGCTGATTGAACTAACAGAGAGAAAAGCAAGGCAGGCACATACACTGAGGCTGGCTATGACTCACCTGAGGGCACATTAGTTGGCACAAGTCTTCACAGAAGCAACATACATGTCACTCTACAATACCAGTGAAACAAGCCCAGAAGCCATAATTTAGACTACCATAAATTGTGATTTCTGGATTTGGTTCCATGTGTGTTCCTTCTATAAAAACAGAAATGTGAAGGCCATGATCTTTCATTTTATTGCTAGTGAGCTCATTCCACAAGCAATTTCTATTAATTTCTCAAGGCATAAGAAATACAAGCACACAGCATTGCACAGGCTTATTTTTAATGTGATACATAGTAGATATGAAAAGTAGACAGTCTGGTTTCTTTTTGCAAAATGCGGACATCCCCAAAACAAAATTTGGCCTTCACAGTTAAGGTCTGTAAAGATGCCAGATTTTCCCTGCCACCTGTTTGTGAAATTGGAGACTACTAATTACATCCCTCTAACACTTTGTATTTCAGTTCACCTGAAAGATCAAGGTTCTTTTCATCTCTTCACATAGCTGATAATTAGAAAGATAAATAGAATACCTCTGCTCATCACCCCTCCACCTCTGTTAAATATTCTGTCACTTTCTAAACCTCCATCTCTGAGTCAGGATTTCTTAGCATTAAACATGAATGCCAAATGCCTTCATGCAAACTTATCTACAGAAGAACCAGAACAACTACTGCCAAAAGATTAAAGTGAAAGTGAAACCATCATATCAAAATAATTCCAGTAATGTCCCTTGGTAATAGCATCTAGTGACCAAGGAGTTAGCCATTCCAAATATCAAATGAAAAATAATTGTTCACCTGTTACTGAAATATGAATCTTGATATTCTTCTTATTACAACACTTCTGAAAGCAATATCCAAGAGTACAATATCCACATACATTTAATCTTTGTTTTATAAGTTGATAAAATATGAAACTAAAGTATAAAGACATTAAAAATTAGCATATTTATTGCAGTTTTTATGAGACATGCTGCTGCAAAACACATAAAATCCTCTAGGATAAATCTACATCTGGTGCTGTCTTGATAACTGTTGAATTTACAATGGTGTAATATTTATACAGGCTCTTTTAAAGAAATGGTTGAAGTGTAGAGGTTTTATTTTTGTATGAGATGCACTCTGTCATTTGCTGCTGGAAGCTACTGGTGCAGTGCATCAGTGTGAAAGTAAAATATGTCTATGCCTGCAAGAGTGTTAATTTTTAGAAGAGAAATATCTCATTCCTATCATTCATTTTCTACTTTTTTTTAACCAGTCGAACAAACTTAACGTGAATATTTTTAATTGGCCCCAAGCACCAAACATTTTGCTGCTCATAAACATCAAACCTACCTTAAAATATTCACTGTCATTTTTTTTTTCTTCTTGAGTCTCTTTTACTGTTTTAAACAAAAGGATATTTTTGGACTATGGTAAAATTGTCAAAGTTTTGGGATCTTATTGTTACTTTAATTCCTAGTAAAACCTCAAGTTTTGCTAGAAATTGCTACATAGCGCTGTATCTCAACAGTCTTTCCTCACCTCAGTTGGTCCAAGGATGGTCAGTTTGTGGCTACACTTGCTCAAGTGTAGCAGGGCAATGCATAACAGTGTCTTGTGTCCTGCTGTGGCAATGATCTGATCAGGAAGCTAAATAATCCTAATCAGGAAGCTGAATAATCCTAATGTAGCTTTTTGAAAAGACCAAGTCCTGCTGAGAATGTCATTGCAAAGTAATCCAGATGCCTTGTTTTATTATCCTCTCCTGTTTTCTTGTATGGAGTTCCTTCTTTCCTCAGACCTCTGGAAAGTGTCCTGCATGTCTTGGTCATAAATGATGTAGACCATATGAATTTCTGGCCATATTTTTCTCATCAGTAATGATAGTAACTTAAAATAGTAATTAGGTATGGATCCCATAGTGACATACAAGATTATCAGTTGGTGTTAAGTTGTGGAACTAAGTTGCAGTTTCACTAATGTCAGTGGATTGATAAAAGTTTATTTTGGGACTTGCTCTGCATATGATTTGTTTTGTAGAAAGAAAAAAAATATATACATGATTTCACTGTTTTTCTGACCAGTTGCAAAGGAGTCTTCTGTCAATGTAAAAACTAATTTCTTGACTACCAAAGTATTCTATGGATCAGAGATCTGAGTGGAATATTCAGTGGAATTTTATAAAGAACATCAAATATTTTTCTTAACCTTCTGAAAGACAAGAAGATGGAGACAATTAATAGAATGGATATTTTTTGTTGATGGCCAGAGGAAGCTGGGTGAGAGCCATGTGAAGATTAACTAAAGAGAATGAGAACAGGCTTCTTTAAAGAGTGACCACTTGGCATATGATGGATGTTAAATATTATTGTAGCTTTGGCTCTTCGCTTAAGTCTGAGACCAGGAAATAAAGGGTAATCACTTACTAGAATACTCACCTTATTTTGCACTAAAGCTTTAAGCTAAAACATATTCAAGTAAGCCTCTAAAATTTAGAATGCATATCACTGCTGAACTTCTAAACCTTTGAATTTTGCCAATAACTAATCTCGACAGTGCTATTATAAAGAGGGGAACCATACCAGATTTGTTTACACAGTTCCTGTGTGATCTACTGACTTTGAATGTAATTATCATTTCAGAATTAATATCTTGTCACTGTGTATATGACTCTCACCCTGTTGCTTTCTTTGGTCTAATGAACCCAGTGTACTCAAAAGCTTTTCTTTTACACAGGAAGTCCAAAGGGACCTACTACTTGTTTTGTTGTATTAATTTTAATTCTTCATCAATTGAACTTACAAAATTAATATGCCTATCTATTCATAACGTAATATCTTGAATAACATCCAGTTAGTCAGGTTTTCCACTATGGCTTCTGTATAGTTATTAGCAATGAACACTGAATAACAACCCAATAGTGACCTATGTACACTGTGCTCTTAAACCAGCTGCCTGTCTTTCAAGCTTATATAGAATCACAGCTGGAGCCCATTTTGAAAAGAGAATGCTTCATAATTGCACCAAATGTACATACTGCTTCTGTTTCAAATATATTTATATATATATATGTATTTACTTGGGATGTTTTGGGATGTTCAGTCAGCTGTTTCACTCTAACCATACTGAAGACTTCATGCATTTTTATTTTCATGAACTGATTTTCACCTATAGTGGACTATGCCTGAAAAAGTTCTAACATGGAATAATATTCGAATTTTGATAAGTATTTCAAGGATAAACTCAGGAGCTTTCAGACTTGTCAAGAATGTGGGCCATGTACTAGTTTGTTCCTCTTTTTTATTTTATTTTTATTTTTGTAAGCTAGCTTCACATCTTGTTATTGAGCAATCTTTTATGTTTTTTTTTTTCCTTAATCCTGCCTTTTTGTCTACTTGTCTCATATTCATATGATGTTTAGATTTTCTCATGTAATATAAAATTTTATGTAATATAAAATGTTATACAGCTATGTTTCACAGTGTGATAAGCTTAATAATGGAATAGCTCCAAAAACACAAGGACTCTCTGGTTTAAACCATACCTCTAACATTTTGGTTGTGAGCAGGTTACCCATTTTGCTCACTGTATTATGAGTATTAATTTAATGGACCGTTTACAAAAGCATACACTTAAAAAGGAAAGAACTTGGTTTGCAATCTGTGTTTTGGTAGTTCTTGTTTCTTACAAATACAGTGCAGCAACCTAAAAATAGATTGTGAGAGTACGAGAGAATGTAATTCCATTGTTCCTTTAAAAGGATCAAGGTTAGTTCTGTAATAGATGTTAGTTCACTTAGGTCTGTCAGCAAGATCTATGCAACCACACAAGATAAATATTTAATCACAGGACTTTAATAAAATAAAATGAAAGTTAAACAAAATGCCCTTATCTGAACAAATTAATGCATTTGCATTGCAAGTAAGAGAATTTTTCGGTCTTTTAACTAAGGGAAGAACTATAGGTTCAAAACTCAAAGAAAAATAGAAGTCAACTATTTCAAGGAGTAAAGAAAGTTGAGATTGTCTCTAAATTCAGCAGGTTTTTTTTCTTTTTCAAGATTTGTGGAACAGTGTGAAGCAGTTTTCTGATTTCAAATCAGACATAAACTTGTATAAACTACAAGCTTCTTGTGTATATAAATAGTTGAATGCAGGGTGCAAAGACAATGGAACCAGGTGCTCAGTAGTACCCAGAGCCAGGACAAGAGGCAACAGGCACAAACTGGAACATAAGATGTTCCAACTGAACATAGATGCAGTGGTTTTACTTTTCTGGGCAGCTGAGCTCCACCACAACCACTCTCTCACTCCTCCTCAACAAAGGGAAAAGGGGAGAAAACACGATGAAAAGGGCTTAAGGGTTGAGATAAGGCCAGGGAGATCACTAAACAATTACTGTCACAGGCAAAACAGACTCAGCGTAGGGAGATTAGAGAAATTTATTACTTATTGCTAACAAGCTAGAGAAGTGAGAAACAAAGAAGTAAAAACACAGTGTGCTTATTTCTCAGTTTATGTTCCAAAATTTCAGTCTAAGTGACAGTGACACTTGCAGTACAAAGCCAGGATATGGTATACCTTATGTGAAGTCCTTTTTCTATATTCTCTATACACCAGACTATCACCTTTTTCTAAGTCAATCACAATGAGGAGTTTTTATAATGAATTTAAGAAAACACAATATTCACTCTGCCATGTTCACTGCCCCTCTACTACTCTTGTGAGACTCCACCTGGAATACTGCATTCAGCTCTGAGAACAGAAATATAAGGACATGGACCTTTTAGAGGGAGTCCGGTGGAGACCCACAAGAATGATCAAAAGGCTGGAGCACCTCTTCTATGAGAGCAGGCTGAAGGAGATGGGGTTGTTCAGCCTGGAGAAGAGAAGTCTCTGTGTGGAGATCTTACAGTGGCCTGCCAGTCCCTTAAGGGGGCCTACGGGAAAGCAGGAAAGGGTCTCTTTGTCAGGGAATGGAGTGGTAAGACAAGTATTGGTTTTAAACTAAAACAGTGTAGATTTAGATTAGATACAAGGATGAAATTCTTTACTCTGAGGGTGGTGAGGCAGTGGAATAGGCTTCCCAGAGAAGTTGTGGATGTCCCGTCCCTGGAAGTGTTGAAGGCCAGGTTAGATGGGGCTTTGAGCAACCTGGTGTGTTGGACAGTGGTGTCCCTTCCCATGGCAGGGTGGAAGTGGGTGTGGATGTATGTCTGTTTGTGGTTTTTTGTTTGTTTTCCTGAGACATTTTGGGACACGATGCAATGTTAACTTCTAGAAAATTCTGTCATGATTACACTCTATATGTCATCAAATAGAGAGATTGGGATAAATTTGGATAATCAAGTAAATTTGTAAACTGGATCAATAATTTTAAGGTTGTATGTTTTACTGTTTTGTATAAACATTTAGAACTTGGAATAAGGGTTTATAAAAGGGATCTAAAGTACTTCATAAATTACAGAGATGTAAGGCCTGACTTCTCAATCAGTCGTACTAATCTTACATAACTGCAAAACTTTACTGATTGCCCTGAAGTTACTCTTGATTTATGCTAATATAAAAAAGAGAGCAAAGATAGTAAAGTGTGTGTTTCTCACCACTGCAATATACTTCATGAGAGGAAATGAAAAATTCCTCAATCCATTTCCTCAGTCCTTTTAGATCTTTCCTGGAAAGACAGCACAGGAGAAGGGGGCAGGGAGAAACTTGCTCCTCTCTGGAGACTGACAAAAAGTACTCTGTACAGTAATGCTTATGAAGCCTCCCCAAACAGAGGGGGACACACAACCCCCCTCCCCACAGCACAGTGACATTAATGAAAAAAGCACAGGAATACATGTAAGATTTTAGAAGCAGCCTTTCAAACTGAATAATCCATGAGCTAAAAACACAACTGAGGATCTGGTGATGTAAAACCTACTAAATGTAAACACCTATACATAGAACTTGCAGCTGTCTTTGTGATTAACAAAAATACTAACATAATTATATTTTTATTCAGTGAGTATTCTTTTCTTCAAAGACATAGACTTTTTCCATATGAAGCTACAAGAGCCGATGTAGATTTGTGAGCCTGCAAACAGCTCAGCTGGTAACAGCTGAACAGTAAAAGTCCTACACTATTTCATAGTTGGACTAAATTATATTCATCTTGTTCTCATTGTGTGTTGCAAGATGTTAAAGACTTTTCTTTAGCTGTTTCATTTATAACTCAGTCACTCAGATTTTATTAGATGTGATAATCTAGGAATAATGTCCATTACCAATAGCGCAATGTTTCCTTTTTAATAATTGGTCATAATAACTATGGCATTTATGTTAGTACAATGTTCCCATTTTCTAAGCTTTCAGAAATAATATTTTTTCTAAATTTATTTCCATTACAATTTTCTACTATAACACCATTGTGTGAAAAATATACTTTTTGTATTGTTCATATTAAAAAATTACCCTTTAAAAATACTATAGCTTGCATTAGTATATCTGTGCTGAGGTAGTACAAGCAAAACCACAAGCAAGTTTTAAATGTATGGCGAATTTAATTTCGTAATTGTTTTTTAAACAGTTTTTTACGTATTGCGTCATTTTAAATATTTTATAGATCTCTCAAGTAACAGATACTGGAAAAAAAGTTTCATGTCATTACACTGAGTATAATTTAAAAATTCTAGAAAAAAATCCTTACAAAGAAAATAAGAAATAAAAAAGATGATGCATAAGACAGAAGTAAATTATTCTGATGACATTTATATGAAAAGAAGTATTTTCTATAGCCTGTTCCAGGGTACAATTTGTAATGTAATTCCAATATTACACTGCCCTTTTAAGGATTAAATATGGAGGAAGTAAATATGTCCTATCTTATTGTCCTTCTTTTATATGTTACAGTGTAGATTTACCTACACTACTTATATATACGGGGCTTATATGCACCAATTGGATGGCTGACCTACTTACGAGGGCTTTAAAATAAGAATGGCCAGGGAGGGAGAGAATAACCAGCAGCCCTGTGAGGGAGTGAGAGACAGGATCAATGAGCAAAGGCCATGGGCTGATGTAACAGGGAGGGATCACAAAATCAACAAAACAGGGCCCAAGCAGGCTCACCTCCAGTACTTGCATGCAAGCAAGGAATTGCCAACAAGGCACCATAATGGAGAAATCCTCCCAAGTTTTATAGGAACTCAGCATGCTGGGGTGTCTCTGAAGTGTCTGTATGCTAATGCATGTAGTATGGGGAATAAGCATAATGAGTTAGAGATCTGTTTGCTGTTGTAGGGCTATGATCTTGTTGGGACCACAGTGACATGATGGGATGGCTCCCATGACTGGAGCGTTGCAAAGAAGGGATACAGTCTTTAGGAAGGACAGGCTGTGAAGACAAAGAGGCAGTGTTGGCCTTTATGTGAAAGAGCAGCCAGAGTGCATGTAGCTCTGCCTGGGGATGGATGCAGAGCTTATGAGTTAGGGGACATTTATCGAAAGAAGGAGAGGTAAAGGTAACATTATGGTGGATGTCTGCTGTAGGCCATCTGATCAGGAAGAACAATAAAATGAAGCCCTCTACAGACAGATGAGAGCATCCTCACATTCACAGTTTCTCATCCTCCTTGGGGACTTCAATCACCCCAATATCTGCTGGTGGATCAACACAACAGAGTATAAACAATCTAGAAAGGTCCTGGAATGCATTGATGATAACTTCCTTCTCCAAGTGATGGAGCAGACAAAGAGAGGTGCTCTGCTGGAGCTCATTCTTGAAAAGAAGGACTTGTTGGGAATGAAGGTCAAAGGCAGTCTTGGCTGCAGTAAGCATGAGATCCTGAGGGGAAGGAGCAAGGCAAAAAGCAAGATCACAACCTTGGACTTCAGGAGAGCAGACTTTCACCTTTTCGAGAATCTGCTTGGAAGACTCCCATGGGAGGAGGTCCTGGAGATAAATTAGTATGCACTGGGGGACACCCAGTTGGAAAGTATCTTTGCAGAAAAGGACCTGGCAGTCCTGGTGGACACCAAGTTGACCGTGAGCCACTAAGATGCCCTTGCTGCAAAGAATACTAATGGTATCCTTGGCTGCATTAGGCAGAACACTGCCAGCAAGTTGAGGGAGGTAACCTTTCCCTTCTACTCAGCATTGGTGAGGCCAAACCTGGAGTGTCCAATTCTGGGCTCCCCAGTACAAGACATGGACATACTGGACGGAGTCAAAAGCAGAGCCATGAAGATGATGAAGGTATTGAAGCATCTTTCCAATGAAGAAGGGATAAGAGAGCTAGGACTGTTTCACTTAGAAAAGAGAAGGCTCAGGGGAGATCTTATCAGCATACCTAAAGGGAGATTGTAAAGAAGATGGAGCCAGGCTCTTTTGAGTGGTTCCGTGTCAGGACAAGAGGCAACGGGCACAAACTGGAACACATTAGCTTCCATCTAAATGTCTGGAAGCACTTTGTCATTGTGCAGGAGGTGGAGCACTGGCACAGATTGCCCAGAGAGGTGGTGGAGTCTCACTCCTTGGAGATCGTCAAAAGCCACCTACATGTGGTCCTGGGCAATCTGTTCTGGGAGGCCCTGCTTGAGCAGGAGGGTTGGACCAGATGACCTCCAGAGGCCTCTTCCAACTTCATTTTGTGATTCTGTGATATATATATATATATATATATGATATATATACATTTATTTGAATATAAAATGTAGAATCAGGAAACCACAACAAACTATCTCTCATTCCTCCATTTAAATTTCCATTAAAAATTAAAAACACACTGTTAATTAATAATTCAAAAAAGCAGAAAAATTTATTGCAGTCAGTCTTTACTTGAAGACTATTTTTGGTAACTTGAATTACCTCATCCAACACTATTTAATTAAATGGGTCAGATCTATCTTACTGTAAGAAAGCCTACTCTTTGTGACTGACTGTACAGCAATCTAGACAAATATTTTGGATGATGTTGTCTGAATTTGGACAGAGAAATCCTATTCCAGAGCTTCAGTTCAAAGTGATTTACAAAAACCTAACCACTGTGAAAGAATGAGACTGTTTTTCCTCTGTTGCTGTCCTTGTGAAAATCACTGAACTATGACCAAGTTATAAATCTTTGAAATATTCTTGTGTTTTAATAAGAGATTGAGACACTGACAGCTAAAATATCTGAAGCTTGGCACACTAAGAAGGTTTAAGGCTTTTAAGAGAGGAGATCAGGCTATTAGTGTTGGACCTATCCCACTTTGGATGCTTAAAACTTAAACCTTTAAATTTGTGTTTATAGTTTTGTGTTCCCATCAAATGTGTTTCTACTGGATAACTAAAAAGTATTATTTTTGTTCTACTGACTATAAAAAGAGACTAGCTGACCAGCTCAGGTTGTACATGTAGTTTACAAACAGCTGATACTTTATTTCATTATAAGCATAAAAGGACTGGGTGAAAAGTGAAGGGGAAATGGAAGGCAAAAATTCTAGTTTTGAACTACATTGACATGAATTATAGACAGACTGTAACAAGAGATTTCCATTTTAAAAGCCTATAGCTGAGGAACTGTAACACAAAGTGCCAGATTATAAACGTTCAGTTTTGGAAAAACCTACTGCACTGGTTTAGGTAGCTTTGCCAAGTGCAATTGCAATACTGCAGATTGCAGTATTAGTAAAAATAATTTTTAGCAAATAGGAGTCAGTAGTGCTCTTTCATAATGTAATAGTAAAACATTTTCAATGCTATGATATTGACAGACGTGATTTATAATGTGAACAAATTCTTAAAAGTATATTTGCATTCTGAATATCTACAACTGGAGGTACTTCAAATTCTTGTTTCATTGTAGAGGAATATCTGATATGTATGGTTTTCCTAAACTAAAATTAAAAAAAATATATATATATATGCCTTTTCTAAACTTGCAGTTGTCATCAAATAATACATAATATTGACTGTCCGCAAAGGAGAAAGTGTATAACACCATCAATTGGTGCTACAGTTAATTGACTGGGCAAGTTCCCATATTAGTTACATACTTATGCCTTAGATTTCAGCTACCATCTAGGTGATTTAATCCAATTTTATTCTATTCCTTTGGGTGTAATAAACCAACTGGTTAGAGTGTTTCAAGACATTTTTACCTGCCATAGAGAAATCTAAACAAAATTAATAATTCCATTCTTTTGTCTGCGAGGCCTAGGGAAAAACCTGCTGCTCAAAGTTCTGAACTTTATTTAATCATCTGACTCACGGTGCTGTCTACTGTAGAATATAGAGAGTTACCTGAAAATGTTCTTATCATCTGTGTAAATGTTTCCACCTCTCCTTGTAAGTGGAAGGGTAGGAGTTAGTACAGTTGTTCATATGTGTTCCAGGTATTTAAGAATAAGTGTGTATAAGAAATTACTGTTGGTAAGAGCTAGTTTTCACTTGATTTTGTTTGTGCTTTGTCTCAATTCCATCTTCAGTAATTTATAGAATTGTCTCTGTCCTTTTTTGTTTGCTTGTTTTTCAGTTTTAAGAGACTTGTTAATAAAACATAAAAGACAGGAGTATCATTACTTCTAGTTCTCACTTCTTGGAAGTGTGTCAAGACTGAAAGAAGAAACAAAAACAGCAAAGCACTTGACTTCAAATTAAGTCTTTATTCAATGTGCTTGTCTCCCCCTTCTCATTCTTCTTATTAAATTAGTCCTGTTGAGATGAGAATTTTCATTTCATTTAGATATTCTTCCTGAAGGACTTCCAAAAGTGAATGCCGCATCTGGAGATGGATATGTATTTCTTTTCTTTTGTATCAAAGGATAACAAATTTGTTCCTCTTATCTGCCAGTAGAAAAAAAAAAATACATGCTGAAATAAGAGGGACCACACTTTTCTTGTTTGTTTATCTAAGTAAATCTAGAATATTAGAAAGTTTCTGTTTCTCTTCAGACTGGACATTAGTTTTGATAAGAATGACTGTGAGTCTGATCCTCTGTGTTCTCAAGGCCTTCTTGTTCACCATTTATAGACATGAAACCAGGCCAAATTGGGAGTAAGATGCTAACTAGTTATAATGATTGCAGACTGAGTTAAAACTCTTCCATAAAGTTGCTTTGCATGGTACATAGTGAGAAAGAGAATCAAACTCTCCTAAGCTATCCAAGAATAGCCTGTGTGGCTCTTTTCATCTTCAGCAAGACTTCACTCCTTCTGGCAGTTGTTTCAACATAGTGTCTTCTCTCAGCTTTCAAGCAATTTCAGTACATTTGAAATGCTTTATTTCCTTTCAGATACTTATCTTCCATTCTCCCTTCCTCCCAGCGAGGGGCCTGTCAGCTTCGGAGTAGTTTTTGATTTCTCTTATCCTTCCTGATTTTCAGTTTCTGTTTCAGTTTTAGGTTCAGGTTGTGCTCTTTACAGCATTGGATTCATCCTCTCTTCCTTGTCCTGATCTTTCTCACAGAATAGTATGTCCAAGAGCCATTTTTTTTTCCCTCAACAACTTTAAAATTCCAGCTTCAGCAATGTCAAATAATGAAAAATAAGCCCACTCTTTGTCCTTTTCACTTTTAGAAGGTTTTCTTCTGAACAGATTTTTACAACATACCAAAATTAAGCTATCAAGTTAATTGTCAGGGTTATATGAAACTGGGATGTTAAGCAGACAGTTTTCATCACTGAAATGTGACTCTCATTTGGGTAGTCTGTGTATGGGTGCTAGTGTATTCTCCAGAGAAAGAAGGTCCTTGCACCACCTTAGATGGTTCCTCTAAGTCAGATCTTAATTTGACAAGGCATTTAAATAAATATTTGAATCCTGCTGACTACAGTGCTTAAATTGTTCTCCCAGAAGCTAAGAATTTTGTTCTACTAAAAATTCAGACTGAAGTGAAAGTTTTGTCCCTTCTTCTCAGCACATGAATGAGATATCAAAGAAAGTAAGGAAGTAAAGGTTCTTATAAGTGCTTAGTAAAATGTGAAAAGTATTGGGTGAATAAAAGTTTGAATTACTTCATTAAGATGTTGATTTTTACATGCTATTTGTGGCTCCATTACTTCATTTATCGTTATTATTGCTAAAGTAGGTCATTATCCTGTTTTATAATATAATGCTAGGGTGTGTAACTTTCTATATACATAAAATACATACTGTAGAGGAATATGCTCTAAGGAATATTTTCACATACTAGAAATGACTCTCCACATCTGATAAACTGCTTAAGTCTGATTAGTGGAGCAATTTCCTTGCCCCCCTGAAATGAACCAAATGCACTTCATATAGTCTATCTAAAATAATTTCAAGGTAGATTAAAAGTGTATGCTTGCTTTAGGTGAAATTCAGTTTCCAAAACCTCAAAGAGCACAGATCTTGTGGTAATTCTCTACGAAGTAGTAAATTTTAATTCCTTTATTCTGAGTGTTGGAAATCAATGGAGCATCTTTCAACAATTGTTCTAGTGAGCAACTAATACTAAAGGCTAAACTACTTTGTGGCTGTTGCCTCAACTAAAGTGTGATATGTGGTGTCATATATCTGAATCTTGTCAATGAATTCTTGTTGATTTCTAACTCCCAGAAAAAGTAATGAGATTAATTACAATTCATCAGCCTGTATTACAGATGACTTGGTTTAAATGGATGCATATTTCAGGATGGAGGGCTACTCTCATATATATATTAAACACAAATATATCAACTGTCAATCCTAATTATGTTATTACTTCAAGATCAAGCATTTGAAACAATATATAACATATATTCTCCTAGTATACTCTTCCCCTTGAAAATTGTTTCTAAAAGTTCACAATGAATAGATCATTCAAATATTTGGAAAAAAAATATGTTATTTTAAGTGTGACAACAAACACAAAGTCCTCAGTGCCTGGAGAGTTTGGGTCAAGTAGCTTAACTATACATGTATACACAAACTCTTTCAGCTCACTGTTAATTGATTAATATTAATCTTTGAGTATAGTATATTCTAAGAAGCACATGTAAAAGCAAAATGATGAAAGACCCATTTCATTCTTGCGTCATTACTGAAGTTTAAGTCTTATCGGAATAATAACTGAGTAGCAAAGTAAAACTCAATTTTCTTCCCATTATTAGAATGTCCTTTTTCATATTTACAATTCAAAGTTACCTACCTGTTTAACATTGCCTCATACTAGAGATATTGCCACTCCTCGCTAATTAAACTAAAGCCTTATTTTTCTTATTGACTGGAGTTTTGTTAAGACCATATTACAAGGCATCCAGCACTGGGGTATCCAGTTCTTGTTTGGAACATATTGGGACATACTTTTCAGTCTAGATGCTAAATTAGTTCCCAAACATACAATTGGCTCCACAGAAGTTCTGTCTTCACATTTTTGCCAAAATTTTGTTTATTGTTGCAGGGCTTCCTTGGTCCAGCTATTAACATTTTTATTCCATGCATCTAAATTAATGTTATGTTTGTAAAAAGCTAGACTTATACAAATTCATTAAACCTATACAATACTTATATCCACATACTTTTTTTTCCTTGAAAAGGGGTGGGTCTGGTGGGATGGATGGAGAGGAGGAGATTCTGTTGGGCTCAAAGAACAAAGCACAAGCATAAGACGTTATTGGTCTTATTGGTATTCATAAACAACAACAAAAAATATTGGTATTCATAAACAAAAGAGTTTCTAAGAATAAACCTGAACAAAACATGACATTTGCATAAGCAAAGCAGGATGTGAAAGTTGGTGCACAGCAGTTTTTATTGTTATATTGTTGAACTGTAACACAAAACAAAACTAAACTAAAATAAAATCTTTAGGATTCTTTGTGTCCTGCTATTTTGTACTTCTGTTGTGTTTCTATTAGTGACTTGGCAGCTTCATTTAAATGTTTGATGAAGACAACATAGCAGAAGCTGCAGAAATGGTGATGGTTAGATGCAGAATTTAAAATCTGTCTCAGCAAATTGAAATGTTCTGGAAAAATACAAGCTATATTCAACGGAGACAAGCACGAGATTCTACACTTGGGAGAGAATGAGTAGCTTAGCAAATGCAACTGAGGAAACTGATAGCCAGGGGAGTAGTGAAGCAGGAAAGGACCTAGACATTACTGTCACAAGGCATATATGAATCTACAATATCACATGGTTCCAAAGAAGTCAAACATCATATTTGGATTTCTGAATAAGGCTGTAACCTAGAAACATAATAATAATAGACTTTCCTTCCACTCAATACTTGATAATTCTGAGATGCTGAGAAATAGAACTAGTCTAGAGACGAGAAGGCTGGGGAACACATGAGAATCACAGAATCACAGACTAGATGAGGTTGGAAGGATCTACTTGCTGGCAGTGTTCTGCCTAATGCAGCCAAGGATGCCATTAGTTTTCTTTGCAGCCAGGGCGTCTTAGTGGCTCACAGTCAACTTGGTGTCCACCAGGACTGCCAGGTCCTTTTCTGCAAAGATACTTTCCAACTGGGTGTCCCCCAGCGCAAACTGGTGTCTGGGGTTGTTCCTCACTCCTTGCAGGACTTTGTATTTCTCCTTGTGAAAATTCATGAGGTTCCTGCCTTGCCATTTCTCTAGCCTGTCCAGCTCCCTCTGGATGGCAGCACAACCCTCTGGTGGATCAGCCTCTCATCCCTGTTTTGTGTCATCTGTAAACTTGCAAAGGGTACGCTTGACCATCATCCACATCAGCAATGAAGATGTTGAACAGGACTGGATTCAGTACTGAAACCCAGGGTACACTGCTCATTATTGGTCTCCAACTAGACTTCGTGCCACTGATCACCACCCTCTGTTTTTGACCATTCAGCCAGTTTTCAGTCCACCTCGCTGTCTGCTCAACGTACTTCATCAACGTCTGTGTGAGAATCTTACAGGAGAGACACTGTTGAAAGCCTTACTGAAGTATATTAAGAAAATAGCCACTGCTCTCCCTTCACCTACCAGGCCAGTTAATATCATTGAAGAAGTTTATCAGTTTCGTAGAAGCATAGAATCCTTAAGATTTGAAAAGACCTTCAAGATCATCTGGTCCAACCATCACCTTACTACCAGTGTCGCCCACTAAACCATGTCCAATCTGATCAAGAATGACTTCCGCTATGTTGACTACTCCCAATAATTTTCTTGTCCTTCATGTACCTGGGAATGGTATCCATGATTACTGCTCCATCACTTTCCCAGCGATGGAGGTGAGCCTGAGAAGCCTGTAGTTCTTAGAATCACAGAATCATTAAGGTTGTAAAAGACCTCCTATATCATCTGGTCCAATCATTCCCTAACCACCAATATTACCCACTAAACTATGTCCTTAAGTACCACATACAACCTTTTCTTAAACACCCCCAGAGATGGTGACTCCCTGGGCAACCTGTTCCAATGCCTGACTGCTCTTTCTGAGAAAAAAAAAAAAAAAAGAAAAGAAAAAAAAAAAAAAAAGTCTCCTCATTTCCAACCTGAACTTCCCCTGGCACAAATTGAGCCTATTCCCTCTAGTCTTATCACTAGTTGTATGAGAGAAGAGGCTGACTCCCAGCTACCCACAACTTCCTTTCAGGTAGTTGTAGAGAGCAATAAGGTCTCCCCTGAGCATTTTTTCTCCAGACTAAACAACCCCAGTTCCCTGAGTTGCTCGTCACAGGACTTGTGTTCCAGTCCCTTCACCAGCTTCGTAGCCCTTCTCTGAACCAGGACCTCAATGTCTTTCTTGTACTGAGAGGCCCAAAACTGAACACAGTACTCGAGGTGTGGCATCACCAGAGCAGAGTACAGTGATCACCTCCCTGGTCCTGCTGGCTACACTATTCCTGATACTAACCAGGATGCCATTCCTTCTTGGCCATCTGAGGACACTGCTGGCTCATATTCAGGCAAGCATGGACCAACACCCCCAGATCCTTTCCCTCTGCACCGCATTTTCCTTCTCACCATTCCTGAAGATGGGATTGCCATCTGCTCTCCCATGTAATAGTTCTTTTAATATTCAGAAGAAGGAATAAATGAAGAAATAAAGTCACCTATATGTCCTCTTCAGGTAAGAGGACATAGTGACGAGTGACAGTTGACATAAAGCTATCTATGTTAAACAACAGAACCTTTTTAAAATATAAAGGTTGATAACCAATGGAAGACTTCATGGGAAGTCTGCATAATATTGCAGTCTGTAGAAAATATTGTACACTGCATTGTGACTGGCACCAAAGTAAGTAAAATAAAATGTCCCAGTAGTGTTTCTCTGTTGAAGGGTATTCAGGCTCAGGGAAAGTTTTTATTCTTTTGTGGCTCTTAGTAGTGTTATATCTTAGGCCTCTTAATGCAATGCACCTCACTGAAACAATAAAGTGAGTTAACCTGTAAGTAAGTCTTAGTTAGACCTTGACCAGGTGCGAGATATTAATTATAGAGCCCGAGATATCATCTGGAAAGGCTAGATATTCTTGTCTAAGAGCTGTTAGTGAAAGTCTTGAGATGACCCTGTCTTGCTCAACAGTGTAAAGTGAGAGAAGAAAACTATCATACATATCAGATCTGTGAACTGCTATGAACAACATTATGCCCTCTGTGTTACACCAGATCAGTATTTTTTAAAATTAACAGCAACACACGATGCAAACCCATCATCAATTAAAAATTCAATTTTGTATGTGATCCATCAAACTGACATACAAATGTAACCTATGGCTCGTTGTCTCCCTCAAGTGGCTAATATAAGAACAGGGATTTATCGCTTTTAGACAAATATCTTTTTCTTTTGTTAATATCTTTTTCTTTTGTTACATCCTGTTTTGACTCACTCTCAGGTTTGAAGGTACAAGACTTGATACATGCAGCCGGCCTGACTAGCATTATGACTATAACAAGGTCATCATTAAAAGTCACAAAAATCTGTGAAAAGAGATGAAATCTGGGAGGATTTTCCTTGGCCAAATTAGTATGATGATAATTCTTTACCACGAACTGTAGCAGAAATTCCTATCACAGAGCAGTAGAACACAGATTTCCTGAAAGACAAACTGGTATTTTTGAAATCACAGAAAGATAACAAAAATAAAAGAATATCTGGCAGGAAGAACAAAATATTCAGTTGCCTGAGATCTGAAGCCCTGGAAGTTTGCTTCAGTATTTTCTGTGGCAGAGCACAAGTTGTGAACTGCTTATCTTGAACAAGTGTCAATACTCATATTTAGGTCATTAATTTGAACAGTAAAAGCTTACATGAGAACACGTAAGAGAATATATTGGTTAGTTTTGTGTCTTTGTAGATCTGGAAGTGTCATAGATTTACACTGAAATTCTTTTGAAAGATCTTAAAATTTTGCCAGAGTTTACATTGGCATAGCTTACCCAAACTGAAGCAAGAAAAGAAAAAAAATATTGAATGTACTGAGTACTAGTGATAAATTTATGTGGAGGAAAAATAAAATAATCATAATTAAAAAGAAGCCTGACATCATTGCATAATTTTCTTTTGAAAGGCGTAAGGGAATTAGGCTACAAGTTTACATCATTTCAAACTTCAGGGTGCAAATGCACCTAATGGGATGGGACTGTGATAAACCCATATTATTTCATTCTAGATCTTAAGAAATAATTATGGGGAAAACAAACAAACCTAGAAACGATTCTTGTGAAGATCTTTACAAATTCATTTACTTTTTTTTTTTTTTTTTTAATTGGGTAAAATTCTTAAAACATTTGAAAAATGTTTTAAATTGCTGGTGAAGATATGACATTAAAATAATCAACAACAGCAACAACAACAACAAAGAAGCAAATGAGTAAGCTTGTAGGGTTTGTTTGTTTTTGTACTGTTTTTCTGTTGTTGTTGTTGTTTTTCCTTGTAAGAGCCCAACATCTTGTGTGACACATTCTCCAGTATATCTTATTTTGAATAGTGACAAACTAGGCCTGTGCTTTCCTATATTCTTCTTTCAGGTGTTCGGTGCCAATAAATTTCAAAGCTCCCATAGTGTAACTGGGAAGAAACTGGGAAAAAAACTGGGAAGATAACTAGAAACTTTGTCAGTTTTGAAATTATGGGCTTTTGCAGTAATCAAAGCATGAGAAAAGAGAATCCTGTATTGTCTTCCTATTATGTTACAGGTTTGTAGAGTCATCTTAGGCTTATTCATGTCTTCCTGCTCCAAATTTCTTCCCTTGAATAATAATGGTATTTATGTGTAGTCCTCGGATATCCGGAGTGATAGAAGTTGGTAACAGCTCTAGTGACATTGGGAATCGCCTGCCTAAGGGAGGACAAGATTCTGTGTAAAATGTTGTAGGCTGAGGAAAACACTGAGGATCCCATGTCTGGACATAACTGAAATCCAAGTAACAAGGGAAAAGACTGTGCATGAACGTAGCTTAGGTGAAATGATTTCATTAAGGTATTACACAATCTTTGTGCGATAATAGACATGAAACGCCACACCCCTTTTCTCCCCCTGCCTTCCTTTCTCTCATCTTAGAAAGACACCGTTGAGTCCCGTATATTTGTATGTCTGCCTCGTTCCGTGTTTGTCTGAAAACTCTGGAGAGCAACAGCGCAAAGGCAGTTAGTGAGAAAAGAGGGCCAGGATCACCGAGCCGCTGCTCGCACAGGTGTTACTCGCTCATCAGACCTCGCACGTTTCCCACCCCCCGCCTGCCCGCAGCGTTAACCAGCCTCGCCTTCCCGCAGGTCGTGGGCATCCCTCGGTCGCTCGGGCCATCCCCGCGACTCCTCTCCTTCCGGCGGGACCCCACGAGGCTCAGTTTTAGCCGGGGTTGCCCCCTTTGGGTTCCTGCGACCCCACAAGCAACCACCCGGTTCCTCCCGGCGTGGAGCCTGTTGCCCCGCGCCCTTCGCTCCCAGGGTCGCACCAAGGGCTTCGCTTTGCCGCTGCCTTTGGTTTTTCACAAGAGTTATCTCCATTACAGCTTCGGGCGAATGGAGTGACTAATGAATTTTCTGTCGGCCATGGAAGCGCGCTGCAAGTAATTAAGAGCTGTGCTGCGGGGCGATTAAGCTGCAAGTCACAGCGGCCAGAGCCCAATCGCGGCGAGCCCGTCGCGGTCTGTGCCGCCTGCGCCCGGGCCCACAATGGGATCATTGACTATTTATTTACTTCGCACAACAACTCTGCTGTTTACTTAATTATAGGAGCTTCTCAGTCACCAGCCCCCACCCGCCCCAGCCCCATCTCTTTGACTCTCTCCGAACCCCCCCGGCCCCGATAACCACGGCTCCCTGGTGGATCGATGGGGCTGATGGAGCAGGGAAAATCCTGAGCATCCTTTTGGGGGTGCAGGCAGCGCTCCCCCGCGGATGCGGGGACGGACGTTTGGCGTGAGGGAAAGGCGAGGGGACAGCAATTCTCCTGTCAAACTGCACCGCACGTCTGCCGGGAGATCGGACCTCGGGAAGGCTGAGGGTGGGGGAACCCTGCAGCGCTTCAAGGCACGTCCGAGCCGGGGAACGCAATGGGGAGGAGAGGGGGAATCAGGCAGACGCCTGTGGCGCTGCGGGGGCGAGCGGAGCAGGGGGAGAGAGGAGAGCACTGGCAATCCTGGCAGAGGGCGAGGGGGGGAGACGGGACTGCATTTCTCACCCAGCTCATCCCCCCGCTGAGGAGCGTGTCGGGCCGGGAGGGGCGCGCAGGCGGTGGCAGCTCCCCCGGGCGGCGCTGGCTCTGCTCCCCCTCGCCGCGGGCTCAGGCTCGCTCTGTCCTTCTCCCCCCCGCCTTACTCGCCCTTGTACAAGCTTCCACCCCGGCCCCCTGCCCGCATGGACAGGATGGTGACAAAGTGTCCGAGCTGAGTCCCCGCTAGCCCAAGGAAAGAGGAGGCCTGAGGGGGGGAGGGGGTGGGGGGTGGGGGTCGGGGAGGCAGTCGGGGTTCACCATGAGCAAGCAGCCAAAGGCACCCGGACTTTTTCTGGCACCCCGGTGGGCACGAGGTGGAGCGGGGTTGGGGAGGGTTCGCTTGGCGCCGTTCTGTTGGGCCGAAGCCCCGCCGACACACACACACCTCTGTATTTGCAAAACGGGCTGGGGGACCCTGAGGACATTTCGTGCCTTGGAAAGGCGCCTCCCGGCGAGCTCGGCCCCTGGGGCGGTGGTGAGGGAGGGAGCGCCGGGAGCGTTTCTGCTTCGCCGGCCGCCCGCGGAGCCCTGCCGCCGGCCGGGGGCTCGGCGTTGCGGTGAGCGCGGAGCGGCGGCCGCGGGGGAAGCGTGTTTCTGCTCCTTTAAAGGGCGCTGTGCAGCTCTCCCGACGGGAGGCGGGTCTCCCTCCCTCCTCTCCTCCCTCCCTCCCTCCCTTCTTTCCTCCCTCCCTCCCTCCTTCCCTCCTTCCCTCCTTCCCTCGCTCCCCCCCTCCCTCCCTCCCTCGGCCGCCGCGTGCCGCCGCCGTCAGTGGTGCCCGGACGCCGGCTGCATCGCAGCCCGGGCATCCCCCGGCGTCCTGCCACCGCCCTTCCTCCCCCCGCCTCCGCCTTCCTCTCCATCCCCGCTTCCCCGCCCGCAGCTCAAGGTAGGATGATGTCCCAGGGTCTCCGGCTGGCCGCCACGGCCGGAGGGGCTGCATGCTAATGAGGGGCTGCGGGGGGCGGTGGCGGCAGGGGGGGGGAAGCACCGTCGCCGCGCTGTGCCGAGCGCTGCCCACGACGCTGTCCCTCGGCCAGGTGTCTCCGGGCAAAGGGGGGCGCTGAGATGGAGGACCCGGGCACCGCTGGGCTGGCCGGATCCTGACGCCGGGTGCTGTCGCCTTCCACTCCCCCCTCCCTGCGCTGCTCCGCACCAACCCCAGGCTGGGGGCGGAGGGGTGGGAAGTGGGGGCGAGGGGTTAGGGCAGCGGAGCCCCTCCGGTGCCTCCCGCCCGGCTCCAGCGGTAGCCCCGGGTTGTGCCCCGCGACCGGGCTCGGGATGGCCGAGACGAGAGCCTGGAGGTGGTGCCCCCCCCCCGCTCGGGGGAGGCGAGGTGAGAAACGGGCTGCAAGTTCGCTAGAGTTGTGGGTGGACAGGAGTCGCTACTTCTGTGGGGTCTCCTCCTGGCCCTACCCTGGCACCCACCTCTCGGCTGCTCGGCACTCCGGTGGTTCATTTCTGAACAATTTCAGCATTCTTTGGGAAAGCATCCATCGCTAACCCAGCCAGGGAGCCGACACTCTCTGTGTGAAGCAAGAGACATTCCTGCCTACAGCGTGGCGGCATGACTGCAAGAGCCCTTGCGCACTGAAAAGGAAAGGATACATTATAATGAAACCTCTCTTCACGTTTTCCTTAGAAACTTTTGGTGGAGTAGAGCGTGGAGAACGTTAAGCATCCTTCCTCCCTCCCCGAAATCGTTCACAGCTTCCCCAGCCCTAAGCAAACTGAAGGGACGAAAGGCTGATCTGCATATGTCATAGGCTGATCTGATAAAGTCATAAATGTTTCTTCTCGCTGCTTAAAACCTGCTAGGAAAGTGCATTGCGGTGATACCCCAAAGTGCCTGAACAAGTTAATCTGTGGCATACTCAGTTCGTTAATTAGAATGCACGTCTTTCCGCTAGCTAAAAATTAATTACCATCTTAAAATGTCATTAATCATCAGCGTAGCAGAAACTTGGTTGTAAATTTGGACTGAGCTAATAACAGACAGAGAGGAACCTATGGTTTTTGGAGCTGATGGGAGTTAAGTGCAAGTGGGCCACAATGTGTTTTTCAATGATGATATCAACATTCATCCAAAATGCAAACCTTTAAAAGGCAAACCTTTAAAAAAGGAGGACTGTGTTACTGCTTTGTCAGCAAAGCTGCAATACTTGTCTGATCTGGAGAGGCTGGTCAGGTGTTGCGGTAAGCTCTGGCTCTCCTCACACCAGATTGCAACACTGGGAGGACTGTGGTGGTATGCGAGTCTTTTCAAGAATTTGCCGAAAAATGCCCGAGAAACAAAGCTTTGGGGGTCACATGTTAAATACATACGGAATTTATATCAGTTGATGTTGGGAGAGAACAAAACTGTAGATTAAGTGATATAAAAAACCCTATTATCTGTTCTTAGAGACATAGCTATGACCTGAAAATGAAAGCCATTTCCTTTTTAAAGTGATATGGTAAAGCTATACATCCCAGTAGGTGGCAGCTAGCTGGAACTGAATTAAGTTTTATTATGATAACAGCACATGAAAATATGTTCTGAAGGGAAAAAAAAAGTGCCTGATGTAATAAGGTAATCAGAATCACATATCTCTCCTTTCTAAATGAAACATTAGGTACATAAGATCACCATTTATACCTGACACATACCTAAAGAATTTAGTAGGCTTTTATTACCCAGGAAAGATTTAAAGGCCTTAGAGGATCTATCCTCCTTTACCCCTATAGCTGGAATGCTATTTTTCATACCAGCTTCACTTGAACATTATCCTTGTGTATTAAAAATGTATTATCAGTATGCCTACTATAGATGGCCAAAATGTAAAAGAAATTAAAACATATAGCCAAGGAATTGCAGATTTTCCAGTTGCTGATCAATGAAGTGAGGAGGGCAGTTTCATAAAGACTTTAATCTGAAAAGACCTGCATAACAGCGGTGACAAGCCCCCGAGAGACAAAACCAGCTTCTCCAGCAGAATATTTTATTAGGGATCTCCAACCTTTGAACTGTATGTCTTACGGGGAAGGAAATATGAAAGGAATTAAGGACATTTTCCTGGTCTCCTGTTAAAATTATCCTGGAGGGTGGACCAAAGTATGTTTTTAAAGATTACCCTTTCCTCTTGCGAAGAATAAAAGAAGCTAAAGTCCAATTAAGAGAAAAGGAGTCTAGGGTGGTGAAGTCGGAGGCTGTAGTTAATTGTATAGTCTATAAATGGTCTTCAGTCACCGCATATTCAATGACTTCCAAACATGCGACGTCTTACAAGATCTACTTTTTGATAAGGAACCGATATTCTTGGGGAAGTAAATCTCGGTTAACTACGAGCTCGCTAGGATGTGAACGAAGGGAGGGGTAGCGTTGGCACGGGGCATTAGGCGATGGTGATCTCAGAAGAGGACAGCGGTACTCCTCCCGATCCCACAAACCGCCCCAAGGCAGCGGGCCAGCTGGCATCGCCGAGGCTACCAGACGTGCCTGTAGAGATGCCGATGGCATATCGCGATTTCCTTTCCGTGTCGCGAAAAGACTGGCGGGGGCGTTGGGACTCCTGGCGCGACCTGGCGGCGCGGAGGCTGGCCGGCGGGGCCGGTAGAGCTCTCCGTGGTGCTGAAGGAGCTAAGCCGTGCCGTGCCGTGCCGTGCCGTGCAGAGCCGTGCCGAGCCGAGCCGAGCCGGGCCGTGCTCTGTCCGTGGTGCCTCTACCCTGCAGTCGGTGGAGGGAAAGGGGAAAACTCGGCTTCAGCCTTACCCGTGCGGCCGAAGGGTCCGCGGGGGCAGCTGAGTGGTTAGCAGTGCAAGGGATTGATCATATGTTGACTTGTCATTCCAGGTATAGTAGAAATAACTGGGTGAGTTAGGAAGTCTTAGGAGCTCTGTTGGGGTTGATTACAGGTAGCTGCATTTATTTATTTATTTATTTATTTATTTATTTATTTATTTCAAGAGACCTCAGAAAATCAGACTGATTAAAGGGGTCACTTTGCCCAGTTTGTCTTGTCAATTGTGCTAAAGCTCTCGATGAATCATATGCTTTCAGAAATGCTTACCAGAGCTAAGCTAAATTAAAAATTCAGTTTTGACAGGAAGCTACATATGTACAGTCAGAATGAAAAAGATGCCTAATGTCCTTTATTTCAGTAACATCACGGGAAAGATGAGGAAGGAAAGAACGTTCACAGTGTTCATGCATGTCAGTTTTATTTCTCCTTGGACTAAGATAAAATGTGAACAAGTAGAACAGGAAAAAAAAAGATAGCAAATACAAGAAAGAGCATCTCGATCTGTGGATATATATATATATTTTTCCTGGGAGATACTCTAAGTGTGAACTGAATGATATTCTAAGTGTGAACTGAAGGAGTCGCTAGATATCCTTGCTTTTAACACTAGGTGTTCTTTTTAAAGTGCTCCAACAGTCAAATCGTCTGAATTCCCTGCTAGACTGCAGAACTAGCCATTCATGATACTTATTTTTGACACTGCAGTTATGCCTCCATCTTAAAGAAAAAAAAATCGATGATGTTTAATAATCCCTTCACAGAATGTACATTTCTTTTCATCAGCATTTTACAGTGTTTTAAGTAAATGCATGCAGAGAAAATCATAAGCCATAATGATTAAAAAAAAAAGTTCCTGTGAATTGCTAACACTTTCAGGGATACAGAGCACCAACATTAAAAGTAATAAATTAAATGGTGCTGTTACTTCTTTACATGTCCAAGATACACCGATGTCATTTAAAAATAATCTGGAACTCACCTTAACCATGGTCTCCTTCTGATAGATTCCACAGACTATTCTCATTAGCTTGGCATCATTGATATTTATTTCTGTAAGGTCAGGTTTATTCTGTGTTCATCTATATCTATGTGTGGGGGAAGTCTCTCAGTGATATTTTCTTTGGTAATAAAAGGCAACGAGGGAGATAAAGGAGACAAAAGATCTCTGTAGGCAGAATATAGAATAAAATGAATTCATTTCCTTGTGGGGAATCTAGGAACTGTCTTTTAATATTTGTAATAATGCTTAAGTAGGTTCAGCAAAAGCTTCACTTAGATTGCAAAGTCTGACAGCCCTGGTTCAACATATTTTAATGGTCACAAGCACATAACTGATTGCATTTCCGAGAAAAATCTGTAGTCCAGAGAGTGAGTTCATCTTCTTTGGAACACCTGGCCAAAAGACAAAAGTCCATGGCTGCAGTTGCAGATACAAACTCAGTATCCCGTTATCAAACTAGAGAGTGCTATTGTTCTCACTGAGGACCACAAAATGACAAACTACATACACCTCTCAGTACAGGGAGCAACAGCAATACTTCGATAATACTAGAGTGATAGGAAAGCTGTGTGTGAAAAAAAAAGAAAGTGGCAGAATAGAGTGCAAAATACGAACTGGTAAATCCGCAAGTGTCTGTCTTTTTAAAAAATACTGAAATTTCAAGCAAGTTGAGCGAAATTGAAATACAGGTCTGTGCATTCAACAAGGCTGTTGTAGCGCTGCCTGTTCCTGTTTACCTTGCAGAAGCAGGCTGGTGCTCCGTAATCACTGAGTCCGAGGCAAGTTCCTAAGGACAGACAATATAAAAACTATCATATTTATCCTATTTCATGCATTAAAGTGAGTAAGTAACAGTTAGTGAACGTAGATATCAAGATCTTTTTTTAGCCTAAACGTTGCTCTGACAACCTGCATGACTTTGTTGTCAGCCTTCTCTTTCACAACTCTAAAGCTAAGTGATTTAAACCCAGCCTGTCAGCTATTAAAATGCATGAATTGATTTTTATAAAGGCGATTCCCTTCTCTCCTACAGCCCTCTCCTCTCCCTCCCCATCCCCCTCCACAGATCCCTACAGATATTGCCCAGAACAACCGAAATACCGAAATACTAATAACAATTAAAAACAAGTATATAAAAGCAGACTTTTTTTTTTTTTTTTTTTTTTTTTTTTTCCTCCGAGAACGCTAGGCGATCAGATCGGTTGCATAATAGGAATTGGGAAGGCTGTCTGGCAGGCAGCCTTAAGACGAGAAGAGCTATCTCAATTTCTCTCACTTAATCTTGGCTTCGCGTCAGAAGCTGTGCAGCAGTGCAGTAGAATGGGAGCACGGCAAAAGCTTCGCCAGTAAAACTGCTGGTGCTCATTGACTCTCGCTATGTGGCGATACCTCAGCGGTTTCTCGAGCTGGATTACCTATTGATTTTCCTCCTTTCTTGCCTCCCAGGTTTACTCGGCTGGACATTGTGTGTGTTTGGATTTCTCAAGGATTCTCCCCCGACTAACATGGATGTCCCACCATTCCTTGCAGTTGAAGGTTGCTCCTTGGCGCAGTGAATGAAGAACATGCAGGGATTGCTAATGGGTTTGGGAAGCGTAGACTCTCTCCTCTGTCTGTGACCATGCCGTGATCGTGTCTGAGGGCCATCAGTTTACGTATCCTCATTCTCACCCTACCGGGAAACCTGACGGCTTAGAAGGGGGAAGTAAGGCAGCGCGTGTGTGCATAGAAACATCATGAAGATTATTTCCCCTATTCTAACTAATCCAGTCTTCAGATGCACCATTAGACTCCTTCTTTGCTTACTGTGGATTGGATATTCTCAAGGAACTACACATGTATTAAGATTTGGTAAGATTTCCCGACACTTTTTCATTGTGCGTTTAAGCCTGAATGCGATTTATGTAGGATTGACTCAGAAGGGGGTGCTGGGGGAGAGCTGGGACATGCTACCGGAGTCAAGCACCAAAGTCCCTGTGCATTTTGCATCCGGAGGGATGAATTGCTGTGTGTTTTCTCTGTCGCTGCAGCTCATTGTAGCCGTAGTAACGGCACGGTGATGATAATTATAATAACAATGGAGAGAAAAATGACTGGCAAAAGCCTAAGGCTCTGCGGAGCTTGCGTGGCTTCCTCGTAATGTACCTTTTTGTTTCCATAGTAGTGGAAAGCACGGCTAACACAGTGCTTGATCAGTTTAAATCTGTCAACTAGTTGTTAAGTTTCGGTCGCGCGTCCCTGCTCCATCCGAGCCGACTCCGTATGGGAGCGACACTGTAATGTGAGACCTGCGGGCTGGATTCCCGGGCAGCGTTTGCCACTTCGCTGGCCTTTAGGGTTAAACAAGAGATGTTTTATGCCTTGTTCCGTGATCGCGAAAGAGTCTTTACGGCACTCTTCAAAAACATGGCTTTTATATGAGGGGAAAGTTCTAAGATGTCCGACTACCCTCAAAAAAAAAAAAAAAAAAAAAAAAAAGGGGGAGGGAGAGAGGGAGAAACCATCGATCGGATGAAATTTCAAGGTGAACAGAGCGGTTTCACAGTTTAAAGACTATCCCACCCGGACCATGCAACTAACCTTAACAGCTCTGCGTGTGTCCGCGCGTGTGTACGTGTGCGTAAGAAAGCAAGCGAGGGAGGAATTTCGGCCGCTGTGCATCCTCTGCAGAAGTTTTACAGTAAGCAAGGGGAGGACGGAAGGGAAAGTAAACCTCACTTCCGAGGCGGGATGTGCTGGCCGGGGAGAGCCTCCGGGCTGAGCCTCACGGCGGGACCTCCGCTCCCGGTCCGCGCCCGCCCGGACACCGCAGGCGCAGCGGGCAAAGGGGCACTCCGAAAGTTGCACCCCCAGACAAGCGGCATCCTCTGTGCCTGCCGGCAGCGTGGCTGGAAAGGGTGTTACAGTGGCTGCTGTAAGCTGTTAGCAGCCGCTACAACCCTTTCCGTGGGGCACTAAAAGCTCTTGTCTTCGCCTGGGAGTAGCGCCTCGGTCTGCCTCTAATTTTGCTTAAATTCCCCCCCGCGTACATTTTTATGTGGGGAAGGTTGGTAATGATGAAAAAGTCACCAGGCTGTTACTGATCTCGTGTGCTGAATTCCTAGTAGCACTTATTTTCTGCTTCCATCTGATCTAAAGGTGGTGCTTAAGGCACGTTGCTCCTAGCAACCGTCTTCAGGAATGCTTGTTTCTTTGGACATGGCTAAACGGGTCCGTATATCATAGCGGGGCTTATTTTGCATTCAGTCTGCTCCATAGTCATGGCCGTGAAATTAGCGCCGGGGCTACTTGCGGTCTGGCACTACCCAGCTGTCCATCCTTCCACGGACCGGGATTCATAGCCGGGGCCGAGGGTCGGTCTCCAGAACCCTTGAATTGCTCTCAAGGGTAGCTAAGTAAACAAGCATCTTCCTTGCAACACCATTAAAAAGAGGTGAGCATTCCTCCTTTAGGTTAGCATCCTCTCTGAACTGTTGGTCCAGTGTATCTGTAGAGACAGCCCTGGCGAGCAGCATTTTGGCAGTGATTCGAATAATCGGTAATCCTGAGACCCAAGGCTGGTGCAGCGGGACTCCGGCACCCAGTGACATGGTGGCACAGGAACGTATTTTTATAGGCTAACTTCCCAAACTGCGTCCCGGTCATCTAGTCGGTTAACAGGTTATGCTCACTTCATTGTATGTAGCAGCCTGCTTCTGAAACACGGACTGCTTTTTCTTGTCTGTAAAAAGAATTGTCGCCTACCCAACTATGAGGCTTGGAAGCAAGGAATGGTTGTTTGGCTTATTTTAGTATACGAGATCTTAGATATAATAGAGCCCGAGGAAGGCTTTCCCCCTGCTCAGCCGGGCCTGTTGCACATCCCTGCTGTGAGGAGGCTGGATTTAGCCTGGTCCAGGTGCGGAGCGACTCTGACCGCCAGAGCCGCCCAGCCCCTTCCCCAGAGGGGACACATGTCTGTGCGTAGGGCATGGCGGGGAGGAGGGGAGGAACAGGGAGCTTTGTGGAAGAGCTTTGGTTATTTCTGAGAGGGGAATTCCCTGCCGTCCCCTCCGGGCTCCTGTGCTATTTGTCTTTTCCAAGTGTCCTTGCGACCAGGGGGCCGGGATGCCCGTGTTTTCCCGTGGAGTCCTTCCCGAGAAGCGAGGGCTGAGGAGATTCCCTCCAGAAGGCAGCCTGCCAGCCCCCGTTCTTCTTCCTCAGCCAGCAGTGCTATGGCAACGGGGGAGAGCTTGAAGCCTGCCAGAGCTGCAGCCCCCTCATTCCTCCTGTGCAAATTAACCACCGTGGATTCGCATTGTCCTTCCCACGGCTTCTGTCATTGTTGGGACTAGCCAGCACGTCCTTTCTCTCTCTCTCACTCACTCTCAGATACCTTTTAGCAACCACACAGGGAAGCCGAGCCGCCTGGGTCAAAGGCAGGGGGTTAGTTTTGCGCGTGCCTTATGGAGCAGGCAAGGGGAGAGGCTGGTGCGATGGCATCAGTCACTCCCTGGCGGCACTCGAGTGGGGGCCACGTGGTATTTGGGCATCACATCACCACCCTTCCTAAGTGCCACCTCGCCTCATGGGGTTTGAGGCCAGCCCCCTTCCTCTGCCGTTTATGAGTAGTTTCCCATGGGCAAACCCAGGGACCGCTGAGAGTGAGGCTTGTACCCACCACACTCGAGGGTTTCAAACAGGAACAAAAAACATTACGGATTTAAACCTAAGTGTATACGACTGATGTGGATAAAGGGCCGGGTCCCAGCTTGAGAAAGAAGAAAAGCAGCTGCCTAGCATTTGTCTCTCCGTAGCTAAGTGTGATGGAAACCTTTCCCTTATCATTTGGCACCGTACAAAAGCCCAAATCTGTGCCCGTCGGCGGATCCGCTCCATTATCGGGGATTGTAGCTTTCCCATTCGCTGCTCCCGTGGAAGAGCGGAGCCCGGCGGCATCTCCCGGGAAGCCCCGGTAACGCGGCCGGGCCGGGCTGAACCGGGCCGCTCCGTGTCGCCGCTCCACTCCCTAGCCCCGGCCCCGCCGGGCCCCGCTCGCTTCTGCCTTTTTCTCCCCTCGGGGAACCCCAGCACTCGTGAGGCTGAATGGACTTTAATGGATATTAAGAGCTGTTAGCCATCAGCAACTCTTAACCTGTTTACACAAGCCCACTCGTCTCGCCCAAGGCAGTACGACGCCGGGCTACTTAAAACCCCTCTTTTCTTCCCCATTCCTATGCTTCCTACTTCCTTTGGAGTACTCTAAAATACTCTTCTTTATTTAAATTACCCGCTTCGGGCCTTGTCTCTGCTACCGAAAGCAATGCGGAACAAAACCCTGCCCGTCCTCCCTACATCAAAGGTTTGAATATGGAGCAGTGAGCGGGAGGTGAAAGCGCTTTGGCCCTTGAGTTTCCAAATTCCCCCTCAGGTAACTCAAGTGAAAGCGTGCGAAGGACTAAGGATCTCCTCCTCAGGGAGCCCACTGGCCTGCTAAGATTTTCCCCACGTTGCCGGCATTTTTATTCCTTACTTCAGCCGATTCAAAAAGATAAGTAAAGAAAACCAAGGCCCATGTCTGTAGTCTTGCCTCGTCGCTGATTTGGCGTTGTGGGTATTTCTAGTGAATGCTGGCTTCAAGCAGATAGGAAAAGGAGATGGGTGTTGCGGTTTAGAACGAATTATGTATATAAAAAGCGGTGAGGGGGGCGCAAGGGAAGGAGGATTCGCCTTCCCCCAATTTAAAAACAAAATAAAGCCAAGAGGAAAGAGGTAGAATACTTTTCAATGAATGAATGTAGAGTTTTGAACTCTTCACGAAATAATTTCCTGCTGTTGACCTTCCCTTAAAAAAAGAAAGGAAGAAAGGAAGAAAGGAAGAAAGGAAGAAAGGAAGGAAGGAAGAAAGAAAGAAAGAAAGAAGGAAAGAAAGAAAGAAAGAAAGAAAGAAAGAAAGAAAGAAAGAAAGAAAGAAAGAAAGAAAGAAAGAAAAACCAACACACCAAATCATTACAAAACTTAACACTTTCCCGTTTTGCTGAACGAAAGGAAAACAATAAGAATAGTTGCAAAGCAGAGCTGTGGATGATCATGTAATCTTTGGGACCGAATAGAAAATGACCTCATTCTCAAATATATTGTGGGAACTTAGAGATGGGAATTCTACGCTTTGGAGACCTCTCTTGTGAAGGTGCGGCAGGCGTGTCATCTGCCAAACTAAACTGAGCTCCTTTGGCTCAAACGGGTTGAATTTATCTCCACAAAACTGTTTTCCCTAAACGGGGCTTGACAATACCAGCGAGGAGGCCAGCTCACTGCGTCCACGGCTTGTGCAGTTGCCGGTGGCTGTTGAGCCATACATTTCTGAGGTTCAGGTGACCATTTTTACGATCTAAAACCAGCAAAGACGTGGAAAAGCAGTGAGAGCTAAGCCTCTGCAAAAGGTTAAGTGATAAATAGCCGTTGGGTGATCAAGTAGAGATTTATCGGAATGGACATGCATTAGATCTCTTTGATGTGCAATTTCTTTCCTTTGGATTTTGCACTGGCACTCTTTCGTGGAAGGATGCAACCTTTCCGCGTGTATTTAAGAGAGAAATGAGAGAACATACATAGCTGGTTTTGGTCGTGAATGCAGCCTGCCTTCCGATCCAGAGTTCGATGAATATCTGCAAAGTAAACACTTGTTGTAGCAGCCCTAGAGGTCCGTGGTTTGGTAATTCCAGCACTTATTTTACTGCCAAGGACAAGAAGCTTTCAATACGTGTTAACATCCTCACGGAGACGAGTTCAAAATCAGTCTTATAAACAGCAACAGAAATCTTTGAAAGAAGAGTAAGGTTAAGAGCCTCGCGAAGGCAGCAAGGAGGTGAGAAGCATTGTTATTGACTGCTCCAGATTAAACAGCGCAGAGGAAGATTTCAATTTGATAACGTCACAGCCCTTCCTGTTTTTCTTTGCTGCTTCTGCTGACAATTTGGTAAGGTAATTAAATTGGCTGATTGAAGTCACAGTGGTCATGGGGCGATAAAGACCATTTGGATTTAATGGAATTTAGAAACAACAGTGCACTGCACACAACTCTTACAGAACGCGAATTTTAATGACTCATTCAGGGTGCTGACTACGTAGAACGTCCTGGACGAGTTTAATTGAAAGGGCAAAGCAGATTAGCTGTATACAGTCTTTATTGCACTAGATAGGGGAATTAGAATGATCCTTTTAAAAGACTCATAATTGCATTATCACGATTTAATGTAGGTTAAGAAAGCTTTCATTCGTGTGGGCTGTCTGGAATATCCCCAGATCCTTTCAGCCGGTGTTTGGAGCACCTACAGCTTTGTAAAAGAATTTTCACACAATTGTCCGATAGATTGGGTGGTGAGAAGTATAACTCACTATTTTCTGGCTGCTAGTTGTCTTTTGAAGTGATGCAAAGTTCAAGTAATGCCTGCTATTTAAGTGTGGTTGACAAATGAAATGGTTTATGTCACTGGAGATAAGAACCCAGAGAAAAAGAGATTTACTAGCATTTTCTAAACTAAAATATTTTATCTTTTATAATCTTATTTTATTTTATTTTATTTTTGTAGAAGAGAAAATCCCCTTTTGCTTTAGGAAAAAAATAATAAAATATTTTGCAGTCATTGCAAATAATTGCAGTTCTTTGTCCCCTACTTAATTTATTTACCTTTTCTCTTTCTTAGTTTTAACCTTCACTCTCTCTAATCTCTTCCAGAGGAGCAATTACTAGAAGTTCTGTCAATAACGGAAAAGAGAAACTATAAGGTGCCTTATTTCCATACTCTGCAATCTGCAAGGCAAATTAATGTTCCCCGAATAAGCTTTTTATAATGTTATGCTGTAATGTTTGTTGGAAGATTAGATTAAACAATATGATAACATAATATCATTATGCAGTCACGTCTGAATTGGAATATGGAGAAACAAAGATCACTATCATATTAATGCTTATAATTCTGTGCTTTTTTTCCCTGAGTCTTTTGGGTCCTTTATTCTACAGTAATAATAGTCTTAGGTTTATGTAGTGCCTTCAATTTAAACAGCCAGAGCTTTCAGTAATGCAAAGAGAACAGAACAAACATGTAATGATCATTATTCCAATTACTGGAGCTCAGCCAGCTCTGGATAAACTAGGTGGTGTTCTATTACTATGTAAAACACTAAACAGAAGCTCTATAAGTGTATTCTTAATTTCATTAAAAGGTAATTCTTAACTTCTTAACGATTTAAAACTACAATTTTTTTTTTTCTTTTTTTTTTTGGGTGGGAGCAAAAATTAGAATTGACCCATGGGTGTGGTGCTTATGACTGATCTTTTTGCACTTGCTGCAAAGATATATTTGGATAAAATTTTGCAAGTGATTTGGATTAGAATGGATTCAGATTTCCTTGAAACTTATTTTTCTGTAGTCTTTCCAAAAGGCTACTAAAATAGAATAACTTGTATATGAGCAGATTTACTAGTTACATATCTTTCAAATAAAATACACATTCTTAGATCACATATTTTTAAAGTGTTTTCACTTCTAGGTCTTTCTGACTGGGCTAAAGAAAAACAAGTTCTTTGCTAGTAATGTGACTGATATCTATGGCAGGAATAGTTTAAAGCATACCTACATAGTAGCCTTTGGATAAAAAGCTGGTCCTTAAATAATAAAACTTTATTGTCAACACATCAGAAGATTAATTAATTTATAGGTTTGACAGAATTTCATCTTTATGTTTGGGGAAGTAGAGTCATTCATTTTTGCTAAATGTCTATTTTATTATATTTATACTTACATTCTCAAACTCTTTTAAAACTTGTTCATCAATAAAATGGTTATCTGGATTTAAATGTCAGTTAAATTAGGAATGTTGAAAATATCTATTGATAATTCAGTATGAAAAAAGCAAAACAAAACAAAAAACAACCCTGTTTTTCAGAGTCACTAGTTCTTATAACTCAGTAACACTGACCAAAGAGTCCAGGGAGAGTATGATATACCTCCAGGATGTGTAGTTCAGGAGACTTCAAGATTTTTTAAATTCAATGTATGATTCATTTTTTTTTCTCTTCTTTTCTGTTATCTTAATATTTTAATGGATGTCTCTGATATTTCCCAGCCATCTAACAACTGATCTGAATTTAAAGGGTGTAGTTAAATCTAGCACCAAATGATCCATGCTGTATTTTTCAATTGATGAGTGGAAAATGTAATATTGTTTTATGTAAGAACAAAGAAATTTTGGAAGAAAATTCCCCCCCTCCCCCCTTTTTAAAAATCTTTTGATTCATTTGCTCTTTTCTTTTTCCCTTATTTTTACAATAGGTGAAATGCAAAATGATTACTTAACTAGTTAAAAGGGGAATGGTAATGTTATTTTACCGTTCCTTTTTGAAAAATCTTGGCTTTCTGAACTTTCTGGAAAAATAAAAATTGAAAGGCCTCTTTTCTACCTAAAACCCAAACTTCTAGTGCAAGCCAAGTTTTAGGCCTCCTCTGCAGTATATGGAGAGTGAAGCTGGTAGAAAGATTAGAGAAGCTTGGCTTAGAGTGGATCACTCTTGCATACAAAACTGGGCACCACAGTACAAAAAGGATGTAAAACTGTTGGAGAATGTCCATGGGAGCATGATGAAGATGGTGAAGGGCCCAGAGGGGAAGACATATGAGGAGTGGCTGAGGTCACTTGGCCTGTTCAGCCTGGAGAAGAGGAGGCTGAGAGGAGAACTCATCCCAGTCTATGGCTTCCTCATGAGGGGGATTGGAGGTGAAGGTACCAATCTATTCTCCTTAATCACCAGTGATAGGACCCGCAAGAATGGTGTCAAGCTGAGGCAGGGGAGATTTAGGCTAGACTTCAGGAAGAGGTTCTTCACCAAGAGAGTGGTCGCACACTGGAACAGGCTCCCCAGGGAAGTAGTCACTGCACCAAGCCTGTTGGAGTTTAAGAAGTGTTTGGACTGTGCACTTAGTCACATGGTCTGAATTTTTGGGTAGACCTGTGTGGTGCCAGGAGTTGGACTTTATGATCTTTATCCCTTCCAGCTCAGGATATTCTATGATTCTAACCGAGGTTGGATGAACCCTGCTTTTCCTGACATCAGCTATATAGAGGAAGTGAAGGTGGGTGGATCAGGGGTTTGTTTTTCTCCCCAGATTCTGAGTTTTATTGCCACACTGAATTCAGATTCTCAGGTAGGAATTTAAGAGGGAAAGATAAATTTGTCAATGACTCAACAGCTTGTTCCTGACACTGAAATTCAAAAACAGCAAAACAGAATGCTCACTCATTCTGCTCAAAACTCACCAGCAAATGAATGGTGCATGTTTTCACAATAGGTAATCACAATCAGTCCTATAAATAAGGATTTTTTTTTTTTTTTTTTTTTTTGTGTGTGTGTGAAGATATGTATTTATCTGATTGCTTACTCTACAGAAGCTTATTGAGCAAACTTTATCAAGCTTGGTTCAAAAGATACAGAATTACTCCAGAATTTTGAAAAGCATGCCATCTTTACATTTAGCTCTGTCTCTATTTCCAGTAAAATATTTCAAATTAAGTGTTATATTTCTCTGAATACAAAAATAGGTATTACTTTCAAGTATGGTTTTATTTTTATTTTTTTTAAGGTAACTGATGCTGAATTTAAAACACTTTTATTAAATGCACATTTGTGTGCATATACACTCTTAGTAGGTTAGTACGTGACTTACTGAACAGTCCATAATAATAAAAGAAATAATAACAGTAGTAAGCATGATACATTTATGTAAAATATCTGAGTCTCATAGTTCACAATGTTCAATTTTAACTTTTTTATTGTTTTTTAAACATGTAATCAAATATTTTAAGTTCTGCCTCAACAGTTCATGTTGTAAAACCTTGAAGAAAGTAGTTCTTTTAGTTGGAGACAGAACAAATCTTCTATTCCTACCTATATTTTCTGTGTCAGCACTTGATCTTCAGTCAATACAAGCAACCTAGATTGTCAGAGAAATATATTCATTGATAGTGCTAAGAGGATTTATGTTGTGTGTTTTTATTTTTACACCGTATGTGATATGAAATCTGCATGCACTAGGTAAAGTTTCTTACATGTTAGTCCTTCATAGCTACATTTTATGGGTCAGATATTGAAATAAGATAAATTATAGTACAGTTTAGGTATGATCCTTTTCTAACTTTCCATTCAGGTCAGTGGCTTATGTTAGTACAAAATTAAAAAAGAATCAGAGTTGCATGTTGTTGGACACTGTTTAGAGATAAAATGTTTTAGATCATTCTAATGCTAAAGCTAAGCAATTATGTTAACGTCCATAGAAACGTGTTTATCCTAGGTATACTAATATGTATGTACATGTATACATGAGTAACAATGAAGCACATGAAGTTTACACGTTCTGTAAGAGGAATTTATTTTTTGAAGCAAAAACTTAATTGTTATTCAGCATCATTTATCGTATGAGGCACTAATAAGGTAAAAGAAATGCCATGTTACTTATTCATTAAGGAATTAGGTAAAAAGGTATGTTAGGGAAATTAAAATCAGAGTGCTCTAAATCAGGGGCAATAATTTGCTCTTCAAATGCTGCATCATAGTGGTTTTTAACTTTTTTTTTTTTTTTTTTTTTTTTAACTGAAACATTTATGTCCATCTTTCTATACACATTTTACTCATTTAAGAAACTGAAAGTTGTTCATAAAATTCATACCGAACTTATAAGAAGTTATCAGCATGCATTCAATTATTACATAAAAAAAGTCATTGTTCTTGCTTCATATTTTGTTGCTTAACAAGGACCAATATCAAGACTCAACACTAGGGAATTTAATTTGTAAAATTATATTTTCTCTGATTTTTACTGTACAATACTGTTTACATTTTTCATGGCTTACTATACTTAACAAATTTTCCTGTACAAATATGGGTATTTTTTTTTTCATTCAAATTGAAAGAGGAACCTAAAACAATTATCTTTTCCAGTTAATAATTATGCATTAAATATATATATATATATACATATATATACTTGCTTAGAACTATCTTGTCTTTCTGGTATTATATAGCACCCATATACGTGTCTTTCTAGTCTACATAAGAATGACCATTTGATATTTCACAGAGTCACAGAATCACAGAATGGTTGAGGTTGGAAGAGACCTCTGGTGATCATCTAGTCCAACCCCTTCCAAGCTGGGTCACCCAGAGCATGTTGCACAGGATGGTACCCAGGCAGGTTTTGAATATCTCCAGAGAAGGAGCCACTCTCGTCAAAGTATTTCAAGCTCTGAAGTTGGCAAGTTAAAATATAACTGTGCAAAATGTGCAAAACATAAGGCCAGTGGCTGGTCATAATTAATATGATGCAAAAGTGGATTTATTCTTATTTTTAAAGAAGATATATTATGCACTGAGCAAGTATGTCTTGCTGATTTTTAAAAACTGTACTTTTGTGTGAGTCCATTTTCAGAGAAGTGTGATTTTTGGCTAATAATTTTTTGGTGCTCATCTTCATACCTTGAGCTATTTTAGACGATGAACTGCTTAGACATGTCTTCAGATATCCCTGACTACACTACTCTCTTCATTTGTTTGTATTTTGTTTGTTTGTTTGTTTGTGTGTGTGTGTGGGGAAATCCATAGGTTGCATGGAGGTAGTTTGAGAACAATAATGAAGGTGTGTTAAAGGTTTTAAGTGATGAAAATGCAGAACACAAAACAGAATTGAGACTAGTTAGTGGGGAAAAAAAAAAAAAAAAGCACCACCACCAAAAAAGGTTTACCTACAAAGGCTATATACACCATGCAAACAGTAAGATATTTGTTAAATATTTTATTTATGCCCACATTTGATCTTTTTGTAACTGTGAAGCAAATGTACAGAGACAATTCAGGGGAAGTGGTAAGCCTTGTGCATGCTTCATCTGTAAACAGCTGAGGGAAGAAAATGGAAATTTGGGAAAGAAATGTGCAACACTTTTTCAACACTGATGTAAGTTTGTCCTTGAGAAGGAAAGGCTATAAAATATGACTGTTATTAAAGCTTATCTTTTCAGATCTCAGCACACTCTATCAGTCACAACATTCAAAATGCCTGCATAAACTTTGTGACTGTGATATGGCTAAGAAAAATGTGTCTAAAAATGCATTAAATCAGATTTCGTAATATCTTTTTAAACCTACCAGAGGAAAGTCACATTTAAATATCAAATCAGTGTTAGCTAATCACAACATCTTCAATTTTACCCATTTGTGACCTTTTGTTTCTAGACATTGGGTATTTCAAATTTAACTATGCAGTTGTATCATTCTGTGATCATTGATGTTCATTAAACATTTTATTTGTCAAAACTTAAGGTAAGACTGTACCACATTCTCATATAAACACAGCTTGGGTTGCTTTACTGAGTCTTTTCCACACTTTTCATGGGAAGGTGCTTCAGTTGGATAGAAATGTTGCATCTAGCTGTTTTCCCATTGATTTAATTTATCCTTCTGACTGCTTCCTTCTAGATTGCTAGAAGGACTGCTTCTATAGAAGGTTGTACTGCATGCTTTTGGAAGCCTTTTTTTTCCCCTGTTATTACAGACCATTCCAAATTCCTTTTTTATTTTGGGGTTGCACTATGTACTGGTTTCTTATTCATCAAAACCCATCTGATGGTTATAAGGACAGAAAATTAAGCTGCTCTACTGTAGTTAAACATTTACAAAAGTAAATAGCAATGTTTTCACTATAGAATAATATATATTCAATAATAGATTATTGGACGTTTGATAGTAGGTCCCTTTATTACTTATTTTTAGCAGCCATCAGGGTGACACAGTATATCTGTGAATTGAACGAAGTAAATAGGCAGCAATATTCTTACAATTGCAGGCCTATGTGAACGTGTGCACATACTTACGTTTTCTTGTGATGGTTGCCCAAATGCAGGGAAAAAAAAAAAAAAAGCAAAAAAAAAAAAAAGCTGAAGAATCTCTCCTTTTCTGGAGTTCTTGTTTAACATAAACTGGGAGAATTGCCTGAGGGTGTATCAGGGGTCTTTGATGGAAGGTCTCATAAGTACTATCCATCTGCTTCCTGACAAATAGTGTGAGGATGGGCTAGCAAGGAGTTGTGAAGGTGGCAGAAACTCTTCTCACGTAGTTTGATCTTTGTGAATATTTTCAAAATGCTCATGAAAACAAAAAAAAAATCAAGAATGAAGTTGCGAAATTCAGCAAAAAACACAGTCAAGCATCTTCATGATTTTTTTTTTTTTTTAAAGAAAGAGAAAAAAAAGAGGACATTTCAGAATATGGTATCCTCAGAAAAAAAGAGCTAAATTCTGTGAATGAAACTATGAAATTAAAACATGCTGTCATGCATTTACCCCTCCCCCCCCCCATACCCCATGCCCCCTCAAACCCTCCACACCCCCCAGCTGCTAAGGGTTTGGTATTCATTAACACATCAACTTGTTTTTACCATGGAGTGATAGCATTAGGGAAATCTTCATTTAGAGAGTGAATCTGTCTCTGCCCCAGAAGCACCGTGGCCTACCTTCACTTTGTTGTAAGAGGAGGTGCTTATGCTAATATTGCCAGGTGCAACAAGTAGAACTGTAAATCAGAAGATCATATTACAGTTCATTTTTATTGAACTGACAGCCTAAAACTACGACACTACAATGAGCATACTGGCAGTTTTTTCACAGCCTTTGCTGTACTAAGCCTTGCAGGGTAACTAGGGAAATCCTGAAGAGATAGAGGGTCTTCATTACTGCCATGTTTGATTAGACACAGTTTTCACAAAGGATTACCCACATGGATATCTTCACAAATATGGTTAATAGGTGGAAAGCCAGAATGTATTTTATTCCCATGACTCGTCCTGTTGAACCATATTTTTTTAAAAACAAGAAGCCGAAGGAAGTGACTAAGTATTACCCTATGTTTTAGAGCTTGTTTAACTCTGAATCTGAAGTCATCCATGAAAGCTCATGTTGTCTACTTTGGCAGAAAATAAAACTACTGAAAACCAGAAAATATTGGCTTTGCTCCCAGCCTAAAGATAACTGAGTTTTTTGTGCTAAGCAGAATGAGAGAAAAAATGGAAGGCACTAGTCTGGGTGATATTGAAATATTTTTCAGTTAGGAAGGATGATTGTGCTGGTGAACAAAAGGATTTTCTGTCAGGATTGGCAAAGGAAATGAATATACTAAGATTTTCAGATGCATATTAAGAGTTCTAAAACATTTACCTTTAGTACAGTATTTTAGATATTGATATTGAGCTAGAGCTATAGAGGATTACAGTTCTCTTGCTTTTTAAAAAACATCTTTAGTGCATATTTTATAATTAGATTTTTCTTAATTAAATTTTACATATTCTTTGGAAATTAGTTGGCTTTCAGCAGAATTTGAGACTTTTAGATACTCATTTAGGTTGGCTTATATCACAGGCAAACATTTTTGAAGAAAAAGTTTATTTCAGAGCTAAGACTAATGTTTAAACTTCTTCTATAAAGACTACTAGCTTATTTTTTGTTTGTATATATTTATTATATGATCTTTCTTCAGTAGGAAATATTTTATTTTATTTTATTTTATTTTATTTTATTTTATTTACCTTTTGCTTCTCTTATCAACACTGTGGTCAGTTATGCAAGCAGGGAGCAAGTTAGACAAAACCTTTAAAATGTGATAAACTTCCATTTTCAAAAGTGCCTTAAATTTAATGTGCTGCAAAAGCTCGGGGTAATTGTCTTCAGGCATGCTATAACTTCATGTAAGTGAACAATGTTTTACCTTAACTAGGCCTACATGATTCAAGACATATGTGTTTTATCTTTCTCTGTATAAGATTTAATGTAGGTGTAATCCCATCTTTCATAATAAGAAATTTTATGAATTTCAAAATGCAAATGACAGTAGGTAAGACTCCTGTAGAGCTAGTTTCAACATTGCCTTCTTTCAGTATAATATGTTATTAGGAAAGGAACAGATAAAAATATAAATATTTTATGGTATGGAGATAATATTTCTAGAAGTCTAGAAAGTCATGAACAACAGAGGAGGGAGAGTAATGAATGGTTATTCACTTTTTATAAAAGAATATGACAATTTGAATGTTTTCAGGTAGGGTATTTAAAAGAAATGAAAAGAAGCATGGACTATGAATAAGAAAAATATGTAATTCTTTGCCAGTGAATGTTCTGGCCCCTAGCCTCTAAGTAATTACCAACATTTAAGGAAGAAAGGTCTCCACTGGACACTACTGCTACTTTTGGCTCTGTAAGTTCCTAAAAAAGTAGAAGAAACTAAAGTAAGAGTTATTCCATATTTGCCTTGTTTTTCCCCTTTCCCTTAAATTCTGACTATTGCACTGTGTTGAAAACAGGTTAATATGTATTGGAAAAATAGGTCTTTTTGATGCTACTTTATAGCTATTCTTATGTTTTCTGTAACATGCATAGAATATAGATAAATATTATTATAGAATATATAAAATGATATCAGTGAGTTACAGTGCTGTTACTGGAGATTAAGACAAAGAAGGTTAAGAATCAAGTAATACATTCTTCATATATGAATAAAATGATTAGATAGAGTAGAGGAAAATAGAATTTTAAAACACGTGCTAAATATGATGTAAATAACAAATGGTATATGGCACTCTGCAAAGCAGTATTCAGCCAAAGGTAATTACTCAGCTCTGCAGTGGAAAATGTGGAAACACAGTTCTGGAGCAGGATCACAAAAACACAGCTCTTTTGTCTTTTTGCAGAAAGATGTCAATAAAAATATCAGTGAGAACAGCAGCCAATATATCCTTTTTTTTTTTTTTTTTTTTTTTTTTCCCAAGTAGAACATCTCTACACAAGCATCACAGTCGTTATATAATATAATTTCAGCATTTATGCACAACAGAATGTTACTTTAAAAGCTTAACGTTATCCTTGGAGGTCTCCAAGTAAAATACTAAACAGTCTGGATAATTTCAGTTATCTGAGGTCTGTGCCAGCTGTGGAGCTATTGAAATGTACATGATGATATTTCTAGCTACACAAGCTTGTATACAACTTTCAATTTCTTGTATTGCATCTCTCAAAAAAAGAATGTATTCAGCCAGGGTAGAAATGTGAAAATGTTACCTAGAAACTTGGAGATAATATTATCTTTTATCTTGTTCATCAAAAAAAAAAAATCCTTCTGGGCATAGATATTAGTGATTTTAGTGATTTAGAAACTGGAAATTACTATTTGAAGACCATAGAAAGTGGAGAGCATAATTTCATATTGTAATCAGACTCTGCTGCTGAGAAACATTCCTGTGTCACAAGTAAGATCTATTGACCATTGTTAGATTAATAGATCACTTTCATCATTACCTCTTAGTAAGAAAGTTTATTATTTAAAATGATCCTGTAGCTCCCCAGTGGTGCAGTTGAAAGTCCAAAGCTCAGAAGGAGAATTGGCTCACTACTTCCACAAACTAAAGCAGTGTATCTTTAAGTAACTTCATGGGGAAAGTCATGAAGATTGTGATGCCTTGTTAAGGACGGTGTGTTTATGTACTGCAAACATTAAACACAAGATACAGAGCTTTCATCCATATGCCAAGATTCTTCATGTGCCAATTTTAGAAATATTTCCTTTGGACGAAATAAAAAGAAGCTCTACGAGTATAGCTGTGTATGAAGTCAATGATACAATTATGAAATAAGTGATTACAGATGAATGTAGAGAAGCCCAATTTAAGGATTTCTCTACCTGTCTGATTTAGATATTCTTGAAAATAGATCTCCCAAGATCTTACTTGTTTGGCTGGATACTACTCAAAAAAACCAAAACCAAACCAAAACAACCAAACCAAACAAAACAAACAAACAAACAACAACAACAACAAAAAAAAAAAAAACAAAAAAAAGATAAAGGTTGTCAATGTCCAGACAAATACACAATACAGAAATTGCAGTAGTATTAAAATAAAGTATTGCTTTGAATAGACAGATTTAAGCAAGTACTATACCTGAATGACAGCCAGTGGTTGTCAGGACTCTACAAATGGCTATGAGCAGTTGTTTTTGTTTGTTTGTTTTATGATATTGATAACTGCTGAAAAATCATTAAAAATATTAAAGCTTACAGAAACAGAAATTTTTAAAACTTCTGTTCTTATTTATGGATTAGTAGATATATAGTAGATACATATTATGTTTACCTCCCATCCCCACAAATTATTTTGCATATGTGTGTGCATAATATACCCTTTTAGATCCAGTCAAAAGGACAAAAAAACAAATTAAAAAATTGCCTGTGTATAAGACTAATTTATAAAATAACATCTGTGCAATAACTTTGTAGCTTTTGTTTACTAACCTCAAATTTGTATTTAGAAATCTTGACACTTTTGGCTTTCAAATTTGAATAAGCTTAGAATCAGTTTTTTGTTTTTTTTTTTTTTTTTTGTGCCCATACTAAAGTAATAATATTTTCTTTATTATGTGAAATGCTGTGAGCTCGGTTTTGAGTCTGAAGAACTTTTTTTTTTTTTTTTTTTTTTTTTTATAAACCTAACTATTCAAAAATGTCTTTGCAGAGTTTTTTTTAGTCTCTAAGGGAATGTTTGAAAGACACTTCGGGTTAAGTAGAACTGTAAATTATTAACATATAAACCGTTGCTGAAGAACTCCCTGTGTGGATATTGTTGCTGTGGAAGAAGAATGTTCTAAAAGGGAGAGGTCAGGTAGAAACAGGCATTCTTTTATTCACATATGAAGCTATCCAAGAACATTTATTCAAGAGCTCTTGTGCAAGAACTCTACAAATAAGGGCCCAAAGATTTTGGTCACTGGTTTCAATAAATACTACAGACTAGTCTGTATACTACATGCGTATTAATAACATTTAAGCAAAGTTAAAATTATGTGGTAATAAACTATCTTAGTTCTATGCCCACCCACTTTTTTCCTCTTTGCTCTTTCCAATTGATAATGCAATGAAAGATTGCACTGAAGGCAAATGAGACAAAGTATTTTCTTCATCTCCTCAGTTATAATATTATTTTGATGACAATCTGTAGTAGTAAAATGAAGGCTGCTGCAAAATTATTATGCTACATTTTAGTCTTTTACAGAATCACAGAACATTTGAGGTTGGAAGGGACCTCTGGAGGTCATTTGGTCCAACCTCCCTGCTGAAGCAGGGACATCCAGAGCAGGTTGCCGAGTATCATGCCCAGACTGAAGATCTCAAAAGAAGGAGACCACGATCCCTCTAGGCAATCTGTGCCAGCACTCATTCATAGAATCACAGAATCGTAGAATGGCTTGGGTTGGAAGGGACCATAAAGATCATCTAGTTCCAAGCCCCTTGGCATTGGCAGGGACACCTTCCACTAGACCAGGTTGCTCAAAGCCCCATCCAACCTGGCCTTCAACACTGCCAGGGATGGGGCATCCACAACTTCTCTGGACAACCTGTTCCTGTGCCTCACCACCTTCACAGTAAAGAACTTCTTCCTAATAACTAATCTATTCCTACTATCTAATCTAAATCTCCCTGGCTTTAGTTTCAACATTAATCTTTCCTTGTTTTATCAATGATGTTATATTTGGATGAGGAAAACTGTATATATCACAGCAGTAGATTTTACTACCACCTTGGTTTCTTCTCCCAGACTGGTATGTTGAACTCTGACTGCTAGGAGATCACTTTTCTCTCAACTTTTTGTATGTTTCTAGGTGAAATAACCTAGAAGGCAGGCAGACTTCTCACAAGGATTTTGTAATTGAATGAAGTGTGTAGCAAACTTCTTTTGCACTCACTAAGGAATTGAAGTGTTGAAGGATTAATTCCTCACTTTGCATTAAAGAGTCAGGAAATGTTAATATCAAGGTGGAATATGGATTTGCTTGGTAATCTGTTATTCCTGCTTATGCTTTCCAATTTCTGCAGTAATTAAGGATATTTAAATTTTAAAGGAAAAGTAATCAGCTAGTATTTTGTATCTCAGATTATCTTGTAACAAAACAAAGCACAAGTATACTAACCATTTGAATATATATTGAATATTTTTGTATATATATTTTATACAAAGTTTAAAACACACTTAGAGGTTGAAAAATATAGCTAAAAAAATATAGAGATGGAGTCTGAAGTGACAGCATTTAGATCTAGTATATACTTGTGCAATAATCTTGATGCAGAATTTGTCTGAGAACATTTTAGTCCTCTTATAAAGGAATTTTGTGTTATTCTCCTCTCATACAGTATAATTCTCTGATAGAGTCCTAAACTTACACTAGATTTTTCCTACTTAAATTGAGGCTTACTAAATACTCCTGGACTGTTAATCTTTTGTGCAGTTCAAAGGATGTCAATGAGAGTGTTTGAGTCTGATCAAGCAGGAAGAAATATTACACAATGTGATCTTAGACTATACCACATTGTAACTAAATTTGCACCTAATTTTTAAGGGGAGTGAACACATGTATTCCTATGCGTAGGAGTCCACAGGAAGTGGAAGCACCTTGCAGCGACTCTGAGGTTGGCATTTGAGACTTTGCAACAGCAGATTTAAAGATGAAGATCTTAGATTTCTTAGATATATCTTAATTCATATTTCTGCTGGTTGTTAAAATGACCACATCCAGTCACTTACAAGATTTTCTGGTCTTGATGATGGCTGGATAGTTTTACAGAATTTTGTAGATCTCCATTGCTATTACATCTTTTTCACAAACAGTCTAGACTATGGGGAAAAAAAACAACAACAACGACAAGAAAAAAAAGAAACACACAAAAATCTGAAATGTTTATTCAATTGAGAATAGTTTATCCAATTTACTAATGCAATGGCATTTAGAATGGTAGTTTTGAATTATCTATGTCCTGTTCTAAACCTTTATAAATGGCCATTGGCATATTTCCGTTATTTATTTGTGCAGTCATGTTTGTACATAAACCTTCCTTGGAAATGTATGTTCAGAATGGACACACACTATTCCAGAATAAACACACAGTATTAGTGAAATAATTATAGCATTATGACACACCTGTGTCATAAGGCAAGAAGAGCTTGCAGACCAAAAATATTCCATTTTTACCCAAGTCTGAAGGTTTCTGAATGTGGAATGATCTTATCCTATAAGACAGGGTTGTCTTAGAAAAAGGTACCATATGTGTCAAGATGAATTGTGAAACAAAGGAGTTCTACAAAGAGGCTTAAAACTGATTAGTTGAGAACTGTTTAAATATCTGAATTTACTTAGCATTACAGCATTCAAGGGCTTAAAGACCATAATGAATATCAAAATTAAATATTCATAGCAACCAAATTTGCAAAAAAATTGCTTTACATCTTAATTTTACAATTATTAATTACAAACTTAATGCAATTTCCATCTTCATAAAAGATTGTGCAATTTCCATTCCACATTTACCAGAGTGTATTTAACTAAAAAAATAGGTTTGAAAATCCCTCTGAGTCATTCAAGGCAAATCTTGTGGACTCTATTTCACTTAATGTATCTGTTTTTTTAAAGTAAACGATATTTTGAAACATAAATATCAAATCAAAACAGATGCATCTGTAAACAAAGCATATGGGTATACATATGCTACAATGTTCTTTAGAATGAACCCCTTATGAACCCTGAAATATAATTGATGGGAAATACAACATGCTCTCCTGGTAAAGTTACTTTTGCTGACTTTTAGATATCATTAGAAATATAATAGATATTTGGAAATAATGTTTTACTTTTAAAACATAAAATTGATGAGTGCTGGGAACTTACAATTTATTCAACAGTAGGTTTTTATGAATGCTTCCAGTGTTTATGTAGAGAGTATCACATTAAAAGAACTTGTTCTTTCTGTTCTTAAGCTGGCTGAAATGTAGGCAGCAAAAGAGGAAATACCCTTAAGCAGTAACTAAATGATAAAAGTAGTTTGTTTTCATTTGCAAAATGTGCTACTATGCTGTAACTATTTTTGGTTGTTTCTTTGTTATCTTGAGCTTGGAACACCTAAGTGCCAACATCTCAATATACACATACAGCAGGCTGCATAACTGATTTAACAATGAATTGAATTAGTCTGTATGTGTGAGAGAAATTCCAGGAACAGATAATTTGTCAGGGCTTTTACAATAAACACATTATTTTCCATAAATTAATATATATTTTCCATTATTTCTTGTTTTCAGAGGAAGTAAATGCTTTCAAATGAGTATAAAATTTCTCTGATAACATTCTGGTGAATGTCTACAAGATTCCAATGGTGGAGTTTACATTATGCATAATGGCTACTTTAAACTGAATATTACTATACAACTGTAACCACTTACTGAGAGTTGAGTAATGAATAATAGCTCCTGGACTTCTCTGTTTCCTTTTTTTTGTTTTGTATTCCATTTCCATTAATTTTTTTCTTCATTAATCCCACAGTTTTATCCATCCTTTGTAATTTCGAGCTAGAGGAAACAAATTAAGAAAAAAAAAAACACACTTAATTGAATTTATTTGCTTTAATGCTGCTAGTCCATATTATCTGCTTTCTTAAATTAAGTTTGGGATTGCCAGCTTTAGGGGTATTACACTGCATTTTGGAATGCTGCCAGCATATCCTGAGCAAATATATTTAAATCAAAATTAAGCTGCTTAAAGTATTCACGTTATGCTCTTAGTATGGTTTAAATGTGAAACCATTTAAGACCTGCAAACCTGTTTTATGTGTTTGAACTGTCAAGCATAAATCTGAAATTGATAGTCACTGTTAACTGTGTTTAATAGGGAATGGCTTCATTTTTCTATTAACAATGATACATTCAGGGGCTAATTTGAAAGAAAATTTGAAAGAAAAACATTTTGAAAACAATTTTGGGAAAAAGGAGTATTCTGAGGAGATAAAATCATGCATTCAGGGAAAATGTACATTTCTTTTGAACAGTCAAATACATTTGTTTTATGCATTGCACTTTTGTGCATTGCATGGAACTTTGAGTATGAAATTCAATAATGTTAATTCAGAAGTCAATGTCTTTTTAATAGTAAAATATATATATGTGTATATATATATATATCTATATCTATGAGTATATATTACCTCCTGGGGAGACATACATCCTGTAAGAGAAACAAACCCAGGAATTTTAAAATATTTTTCTGAGGAAGCTTTGAAACATGTTTAAGTCAGCTATTAATTTGTTTTTGTGCATTTTTTTTTTTTACAGTAAAATAGTGTCTTCTCACAAACTGGCCTATCTTGAAGAAGGCTACGTTTTTCTTTAGCTCTGTCCTATAGTAACATGAATAATAGTTACTGTTAAGGTTAGTTGAACTTAGTGGAAGATTATCAATGAAAATATAATTGTTTATTAAGGTAGGAGTTAACTAAAAGCTAGAAACTGAGTTAAGGTTGTGTCTGGACTTTGGCTGGTATAGAGTTAATTTTCTCCATAATATTTGGTTTGGTGCTGTGTTTTGAATTTAGGAAGAGAATTATGTTGGTATCACACTGATGTTTTAATTTAGAGTGGTGTGTCCACTAAGTCAAGGACATTTCAGCTTCTTCTGCTGCCCTGCTGCCAGCAAGGATGCTGGGGTGCACAAGAAGCTGGGAGGGAACACAGCCAGGACAGCTGACCCAAACTTGGCCAAAGGAATATTCCATATCATATAACACCATGCTCAGCAACAAAAGCTGGGGGGCAGTGGCCAGGAGGGAGTGCCATTGCTTGGGGACTTCCTGGGCATTAGTTGGCTGGTGGTGAGCAATTGTGCATCACCTGCTTTCTTGCTTTGTGTATTCTCCTCCACCCTCACGCCCCCTTTCTTTCCTATTAGACTTTATCTCAACCCATGAGTTTTACATTTTTTTCCTGATTCTCTCCCCCATCTCACTGGGAGGGGTAGGTGAGTGAGCAAACAGGTTTGTGGTGCTTAGGTGCCTGCTGGGTTACCCTACAACCAAGTATTATCCTTTGCTTGTTGTAGTGGTGGTTTTGATGTGGATAGTCACTTGAGAGAAACAAACTGTGAAATGATATGATATCATCTCAAGTTTAAATACAATTCAAGCTATCGATATTTGATCTTTTATTAATTAGCCAATAAAACAAAAGTATTGGCTAGGAAGTATTGGCACGAAGATAAATAGTACATTTTAATATTCTCACATCAGGTTAATTAAAACTAATAAACTAGATTCACACTTTCATTTTCATCCTAACTCTATTATAATCTAACCTAGATTCCAGTTGTTTCTGTAATTTTATTACTGAAGACTATTCATTCCTAAATTTTGCTTTGGTTTTCTTTCAATAAGCCCTGACATGGGCAACTGACCAGTTGCGAAGTAATCAGGGACTCCTTAATTATTGGATTATGAAATTATGAGACAAAATATATAGTTTGTCTCTCATCTACTCATCAAAAGCAATTCCAGGCCATATTTTCTTGCTGTCAAAAGAAATATATTGCTACAGAACCCAACAATAAACATATTTGTTTTGCAGTTTATAGAACACTGGATTTATGCCTGTGTAAGTGTCTGTCTGTATACCAGTTTGTCTGTCCATTTTATTCAGAAGATATTTGCGAAGCTAAGCCAAGTAGGTGATACAAGCTGAGAGTGGTGGTAGGGTGTGGTGCACATGACTTAACCCCAGGCCTTGTTCAATTCCAGTGTTACTCTGTGGATACACCTTTTAAGCAACAACTGCCTCTGGGTAGATTATCCAGTGTGGGGAAGGGAGAAGGTGTGACATAGACCGATTGAGTGTAGTGTTGAAGCATGTGTATTCACAGACAGGGACATGTGTACGTACATGTTACAGTGTAGCATAACACTTTATTTCTCCATCACCTTAGTATTCTCTGATTTTTTTGAAGATTTTTGAGATTTTGATTCTGTACATTCAGCACTCTCAGTGCATAGAAGTGCATAGACATACATGCCCACCCAATTCATACATGTATGTGCAAACCTCGCTTACTAATCAGCACCTCATGTCATCTTCCATCACCCAGCTGTGGGCTGTTTTGATTTCATTCTCTCCTGACCTTCACTTTCAGTGAAATTAATGTATTGCTCTCTTCTGAGAACTACTTAAAACTCTCCTGTGCTGTGACACAACAGTTTCCAGTATTTAGGTTCCTGTGTTCAGAACTCGCTATCATTTATCTCAAGTTCTCTGTTCTATTTGTTTACTTTTTGTGTTCATCATCTGTCCATGCCCATATACTGGATTTCTTTTATACATTTTACTGAAGTGTAAATGTTTTTGTTCTGCTTGTACATTATCTATGTACTGCATTGTATTATTTATGGTCTGTGTGTTTTAGCCTGATGATTATATGCTTTGAAAGCAGCTAGAAGGTGAAGCTTTGAGTTCTCTTACTTTAAGGAAAGTATTGAACCCCTGTCTCTGCCTAACCAGATAAATTACATCTCAGCAAGATTACTATATAAAAGATAGCCATGACCACAAGGGAAAAATATGCACATAAATCCTGGAGATGGATCAGGTTTATGAATTCCAGTCTTTCCTAGGCTTTGTAACTGAAGACTGGAGGAGGTATCTGTGCTTTGGGAAGGAGTAGAATTTCAGGACTGTTCCTGTCTGCTACTCATTTTAGATATATCCTTCCTTATCCCATCAGATACCTATTGGGAATTATGAGATTACTAATCCTGATCATCTAGTGGCCTCCTTAAATTACTCAGGGATAAACCACACTTTACCCTGAAGCTAGGCTCTGATATCCCTAAGTGGATCTAACCCTTAGTCCTATTTTACTTTCAAAATGAATGTGCTATTTCAATGGGTCATATTTCTTTCCTCATTATACAAGTGTAATGTCATTGCAGGCATGACGGCAGCACTGCTGTAAATCAGAATAAAACTTGCCCAGTATCTTTAATAGATGTTTCATTTCATTCACATTATGTTCACATTTTAAACTACTTTTCAGATATAATCTTTAATTTCCTGTCTTGGTAACTGCACAAAAATTCTAAACAGCATGCAAGGCTGATGTAGCACTGCTGGTATCTGAAAACTAGATAGGTGATTACTTCTAATGGATGATATGTGTATATAAACATGTATATATGTATATATGTATTTAATGCATAAGCCTAATCTTTCTCTCTTGTTCAGCTACTTTCTAGAAAAAATCATACTACTGATAGTGTGGGAAGGATCCATTTGTTCACTCTGGCTTTCTGAAATAGATACACTGTGCAGTCATGTGGAGCCACTACTTTTATTCATGGAGAAGATGCATTCTTGGAGGATAGAGTATATAAAATGTGTGTAAGGCCTTTTGCTGCTATTTTGTTGTCAATATTCTTCTTTCCATATATCTGTTCAGAACATCATCCTAATATATATATAAAAATAGAACACAGGGAGACAGAAAGTCCTCCTTCCTGGTGAATATTTCTGCATCCTGTTTCCTCCTTTTGGAATAAAGCCATTCAATTTCGAACATTCCACTGTAGTTCTTATTTTTCTGCCAGAAAAATAAAGAACTCTTTCAAGGAGAAAATGAGTTTTACAGCAAATATCAGATAATGAAAGGAAATTAATCTCCCTATAAAATTTCTGCTGAATGTAATGGATTTGAAATAAGACAGGGTAGAACTGCCTGGTGGTCACTGCTCAGCTGTCACTAATGCTGCTTTCACATGAGGAAACAGGACTTCTACTGGCTTCAGTGAGAGTTCAGTGTCTGAAAGGCTGCTTGCACACCATTCAGAGGCCATTGCTTACTGAACAAATGCAAAACTGAAATGTGAGCTTACTGAATCAAATAGGGATAACAAAGAGGCATGTGAAAGCCTTTTAGTACAATCTGATTCACAGTTTTATAGCATTTGCTTACATGTTGTGAGTGAAAATATTTCACTTGTATGTGTATTGGTAGTTCATCTTTTCCTTTTCTTCTCTCAATAGCATCCTCAGATTTAATATGAAGTTTCAGTCCATCTTTGTACACAGGCTTGGGCCTCTTAACATTCAACAATCGGAGCAGCCAGAGAAACACACCACACTTCCAGAAACAAATCAAAAACCCACGTGGCTGAAAGGGACCTGCTGAGGCAATGGGCAGGATTTCCAATACTGACTCTCAGAACCAACTTGTCTGGACATGCTTTGAAACACAAGTTGTGCCAGCTGAGATATACATCTCTTCAAAGTAAAATCCCCTTGAATGATAACTACCTCACAGTTAAAAGACTGCCCTAAACCCTGTTTGTGTTTGAATAGCTCTGTGAAGATTTCTAACAATCTTTTAAAGGTTTATTGTTTTCTTATAATTTATTACCATTATTTTATATAAGTTACTGAATCTATGACAATTCTTCAGGTGTTGGCAATGACAAGAAATTGTGTCATGTTTTGTGTTGGGAGAATATTTTTTACTGACTTAATAGCTGTGAAATACAAAATAAACTCATAAATATTTTCAATTAAATTGAAAATACAAGGTCTGAAATATATATGGAAGAAATTAAAACAATCAAAATATATTTATTTGAAATGTTTATAAGAAAAAAAGAAATACTGGCCAGTTCTTTGCATGGGGAGATTTTGTGACAGGTTGTCCTAATCAGACAGGTTGTCCAAATCAGAGTCATGTTAATATTTGATTTTCATTGCGATACCTGAATTTGAGAAACTGCATCCTGAAAAGGAAAGTTCACAGACTGACTGTGTAGGTACTCAGGGTCTTTATTAGTACACGGGGAGAAAGAAGAAGCCACAAGAATCAATCAATCAAACAAACAAACAAACAAAACAGAAAAGCGGGGAATGGCACACTTCCAAGGGTTAGACACTGTCCATATCTGTGAGGAAGTGGCTTCATATCTCAAGGTCTTTTTTAATCACTTTTTTTTTTTTTTTTTGAAAGACAAGTAGAGAAGAAGCCCACTTTTTAATATATTTACTTAGTGGATAATACAGTCGTACAGGATATTGTAGTTCTGAGGTCAATTTTTGCTTCTGTATGAGGGGCATTTAAAACCACATCTGCTGCAAACCTACTGATGATACTGTCTTAGCTTTTGTACTATAATTAATGATTTATTGACTGTCAGAGGTAAAATGACTTTCTAGCTTAGTGGTTAACAGACTTGCTTGGAAGAGTTCTGGACATAAAATAACTTTTTATCCCTTGACTGTAAAAAGGATAATAATCCTTGAGGCAAAAGAATGAGCCCCATGACTCCTCCTAATCTGTTAAGTTTTATACTGCTCTTTCTTTCTCCACTGGTCTTTTGAATATTGAATGCTCTTATGTAAAAGAGAAATGCTTCAATAGAAGGGATTAAAAACATTCCCCAATTCTATTATCTTTGAATTTTCAATAATTTGATGGTTAAGACAATCAGCTTCAGGGCTAAAGCATAGATTTAAATTCTTGCAGGATTCAGACGAGTAAGTGTATTAAGCACTGGAAAAAAAAATAGGGAAGCCATCTCTTCCTCTGGCTGTTGTGGTATTTTGTGTTAATCCAAATCCAATAGGCATGCTCTAACATCAGCTATCAGATTAAGCACTGAAGGCAAAATAGATGAAGGAATTCCTCATCTATTTGTGCACCACAGTAGGTCTGAGTACTGAACTTACTTAGGATTTATGTTGCTGTTGAGCCTGAAGTGCTTCTAGACATGCACAAAAGCAGAACTTTGGGCAGGTTGAAAAGTCTGAAATAAGAATCATTACTGGCTGCACTACTGGCTTTAGGTGTTAAGGAATTAGATATAATTTGATGGCAGCTGAGTGGGGTTAAGACTAGAATTTAGGCTTTTTGACTTGGGATATGTTAATTACTAGATTTGTATAGCAAGGAAAAACAAAAGTCACAACCTTATTTTTATTGAACTGAAGAAAATAACACAGAAGTCACACTATTAAATTAATGTCAGGTGCTGTTCAGTAAGGTAATTTGTCATTTCTTTGTTTTAATGACATTAGTTTGGCAGGTTTTTCAAGCTAAGAAATTAATATACACACTGAAGCTGCTGTAAATAGCAGAGTCAATGAGAACCAAGCAGCTCTGCATATGCTATGTTCCTGCAAGGTGTATAATGTTAATATTGCTGACAAACATACCTACCAATACATAATGAAATGGAAATATTGTCTACTAGACCAATCTGGCTGTTTGCAAATTTAATACACAGCATAAAAAGACCTTGACAAATCCTAAACATTAAGTTTTATTTTCACAATCATTCTTACCTTTCTGTCAATATTAAGCATCCTCATTTTTTGTGCAAATACTTACCAACAAGTTGTGGAGGCAAAGTAAATCATGTTGAGATCAGTCTGAAGTGTTGGAGGTTACACACTCCTCCCATACCAGAATAGCTAACTGCACTACTTCCCTGCAGAAACTAATCAACAGTGAAACATGGATGAAAGGTACTTTCAAGACAGACCTGTTGTAGGAGCTGTAAGCTGTTTGCCACTGAACAGGAATAATGTTATAGATGTAGAAGTTGCATGTGTATGTCAAAATAATAGTGTGTAAAGGAACATTGTTCTTGATTAAGAAATTTACTACTTTAAAATAGTCTGTTGATTTGAAAGTGCAAGTGAAATAGTCTCCAGGGAAGTTCCAGATATCAAACAGTTTTCCTCTCTTAAAAGGAAAGACAAGCTCAGAGATTGTTGGTTATTTTAGGGTTGATATGGTGTTCTTCTTTTTCTATGGAAAACACTGAAAAGACTTATTGTATTGCCATATTTCTTTCATTTTCTTTCTCCTTCAGTCTCTTAACTCCACGGCTCTCAGTCAATGTCCCTGCCTATTCTTTTGAGTGACTGGGAGTTCTGGTTACTCACTAACAGGTTTTCAGCTGCTGGGCTGAACAAAATTTACAAAGAATTATAGCAATAAACCATGTAAAAAGCAGCAGCAAAAAACATATGAGACAAAGCCTCAAAACCAAAGTTAGAGGTGACAAATATAAATCTTTCATATGAAATCACTCATAAAAACATAATGCAATCAAGGCATGTTTATTTTCTTCTTATTTTAGGGTCTAAAAAATCTGTGTAACTTAAAAAATTCTATATTGTTATTTAAGGGGTATGTTGCACAGAAGGTTGTCAAAATAATAGATCAGTTTCACACAGTCTGAGTAGAAGTTTGAATTTAGATTAGAGGGATGAGTGCTTTACACAGCAGCTTCTCTGAAATTCTATACTGTATGTCTAGACAGAACCCAGGTTATCATATTCCCTATGTATTTGAAATTCTGAAGACTGTTTTGATAAACTGCACACTTCATTCCAGGTATGCAGTAAAATACGAAAGTGAAGTGATACTGACATTGTTAAAAAACTTCTGTTTCTGAAAAACATATAAACAAAACCCTGGGGTTATTTCTCCTGGGAAAGGATCTCAGAACTAGTTAAATAATAGATGTATGTGAAACTAGGTGATTTTGTTGAGGTCACTAGCACAGAAACCAAAAAAATGTAGTTTATAGTATGATGTAAACATGATTCAACACTCACAAATAATAGATTTTAATTTCTTCACTTACATTCATAAATCAGGAATAAAATTGTTGTCAGCCATATTAACTTCATGTGGGAGGAAAATAAATCATAGAATCATAGAATCATTAATGTTGGAAAAGACCTCTAAGATCATCTGGTCCAATCATTCCCCTACTACTAATATCACCCACTAAATGATGTCCCTACCCCATGCCATCCAACCTTTTCTTGACTCCACGACCTCTCTGGGCTTCCTGATTACTTCCAATGCCTGACTACTCTTTCTGATAAGAAATTTCTTGTAACCTGAGACCTGAACCTCCCCTGGTACGAATTGAGGCAATTCCCTCTAGTCCTATCACTCATTATCCACGAGAAGCGGCCAACCCCCATCTCCTCACACCTTCCTTTCAGGTAGTTGTAGAGAGCTATAAGGCTCTGAGCCTCCTCTTCTGCAGACTAAAAAACCCCAGTTCCCTTGGCTGCTCCTGAAAAGGTTTCTGTTGCAGATCCTTTACCAGCTTTGTAGCCCTTCTCTGGGCATGCTCCATGACTTTGATGTCTTTCTTGTAGTGAGAGACCCAAAAATAGACACAGTACTTAAGGTGTGGCCTTACCAGAGCAAAGTACAGGGGATGATCATCTCCTTGGTCCTGCTGGCTATATATCCTGTTACAAGCCAGGATGCCATTGGCCTTCTTGGCCAACACTGACGACTTATGTTCAAGCAATCATTGACCAGCATCCCCAGATCCTTTTCCTCTGCACAGCTTTTGAGCCACTCTTCCCCAAGCCTGTAACATTGCATGGGTCTGTTGTGGCCAAAGTGCAGGACTCGTCACTTAGCCATGTTGAACCTCATCCCATTGGCCTCTGCCCATTGATCCAACCTGTCCAGGTCCTTCTACAGGTCCTTCCTACCCTCTGGCAGATCAACACTTCCCCCCAGCTTGGTGCCATCTGCATAGTTACTGAGGGTGCACTCAGTTCTTTCATCCAAATCATTAATAAAAATAATTAAGAGGATAAAAAGCTCTACTGAGATTTTTCCTTAAAAATCATAAATACAGTAAAATCATCAAAGTGGCATTTGATGTTTATGATGGACAAACAGTACTTACTTTTACAGAATATATACTGTTACACTGAAAAGATTTTTAACATAATCTTTGCTGTAAAAAGAAGGCATGATGTAATGATCAGGACATTTTTGTAGTTAGTGGTGGTGGCTAGTCATGAGGTTTTCTTATGTGGAAATGAAATTCAGGTCTTTTTATCTTTAATTTAATTGCACATTCTCAGATCAAGAGAAAGATTTGATACTGAAATATTTTATACATCATAAGCAGCTGTTGTTGAAACAAAAAATCAAGTAGTGTCATTGAATATGATCATTAACTTTGAGAGAACTAGCTTCAGGAAAGGGAACCTTTACTGGGTTTTGGGTAACAAATTCCATTGCCAAGTTGTCAAAAGTATCTTCTAGCACCCATGAAAAAAATTTGCTTCTACTTTACTGTCTATCAAACAAGAACCAAATTATTTGCACTGAAATAGCAACTCTTGTAGGTGGCTATCACTGTATTATTTTACCAATGTGTATTTTCCTGCGTCTATGTTGTAGTCTAAATACCATAAGGAAGAACCAGTTACTCCCCTGCTTTGTAGACCATAAGCATCTGAGAACTGCTGCTGGACACAGATGTTGCCAAAGATAACAGACCTTCAAAAACATTGCAAATTGAACATTCATTTCAACTGAATTATCCTCTTGGGGTAGGCTAGATTGAAAATACTTTGTCTTGGAACATGAACTTCCTTGGGCCCAGATAGTGTATGTGGACCTGCTGGGGAGATGATCTGGGTACCAGAGGTGCTGCAGAAGTGGAGTCAACAGAAAGATGATGTTGAGGTGTAGTGCTATTACCAAATTGTCCAATAGGAACTTAAAGTTTTAAATACAAATATAAATGCAATTAACCATAAGCAAATTAAAAGTTGGTGAGGGGTCTGGAGAACAAGTCTTAGGAGGAGCAGCTGAGGGAGCTGGGACTATTTAGCTTGGAGAAGAGGAGGCTCAGGGGCGATCTTATTGCACTCTACAGGTACCTTAAAGGAGGCTGTAGCGAGGTGGGGGTTGGTCTATTCTCCTACGTGCCTGGTGACAGGACGAGGGGGAATGGGCTAAAATTGAGCCAGGGGAGGTTTAGGTTGGATATTAGGAATAATTTCTTTACTGAAAGGGTTGTTAGGCATTGGAATAGGGTGCCCAGGGAAGCAGTTAAGTCACCATCCCTGGATGTCTTTAAAAGACGTTTAGATGTAGAGCTTAGGGATATGGTTTAGTGGAGGACTTGTTAGTGTTAGGTCAGAGGTTGAACTATGTGATCTTGGCGGTCGCTTCCAACCTAGATGATTCTGTGATTCTGTGAGGTAGCAGATACACATTTTAATATTTATTGAAGTGATAAAAACACCTTATTTATTTCTAAATATTTGCACTTACTTTTGTATTTGAAAATAAATGTTTTCATTTTCAAGTAACTTTTAAGATTTTATAAATATATTAATAATTGTTTCTTTCCTGTTTCATAATACTCATGACAAGCTGATGGGAAATTGTAAGAGTGAGAAAAAAATATTAGGCTGTTCTTACAACATTAATATTAATTAAAATTCACAAAATTAAAATAAGTTTTACCAACTTGTGGGTAAATATGTTGCTCCTCCCAGTGTGTGTAGGGGTTTTGTTTCAGCAAGATGGTTGTCAGACCCTCTGCTATTAACTAGCCAAGTGGCTTCTGGTAGATTTATGTCCCAGTGTTTCAATGTCCCAGTACCCAGTGCTTCTAACACTCTTTAACAGTACACTGTACCTCTCAACCTTCCCAGAGACTTGTGGGTGATAGCAGATGTGATACACCCACTCAGTGCCGTGCCTCTTGGCCCAAATCAATTGTTTTTTCCTTCAGAAAGCTGGAGAAATTTTTGGCATACTTTGAATTTAAGTCCTCGAAAAGGAATAGAGAAATGTTCTTCCTTACTTTTTAATGTCTTATTTCTGCAGCATAGAATGTGACCAGATTTTCCTACTAGGATTTCATACATGTGAACACTCAAATGTGTAAATTGAGTGAATATGAAAGTGAAGAGACAGTCTCTATAGTGTAATATATTTTCCTGGTTTATATTCATTAAGGATGTAGCAAGTAGGTAAAAGAAGTTTTGAATTAAGTTCTTCTAATTCATATCTCACCTTCAAATTGCTTATACGAACAAAGTCTTTTCATCACACTGCTATTTTGCTTGAGTACACTAACACTCCATCTACTGCCTTAGAATACAATTAATTGTAAGATAAGGTGTGTTAAACTTTCAGTCCATATCTGTTGAAGGATTGACCTGTTTTAGGAAATGAAACCACACAAAAGAAAGAAATAACTGCAGGTTTTTTCTGCTCTTCAGAGGCTGTTGACTGAAAGAATAGGGGCCTAGAGGGACTGTATGCTAAAGAAAAATGCAAAAGAACAGTATGCTTTATGATAAGAAGGTGCTAGGAAGACAGGCAGGTGCATCAGCTCATCAGTCAGCTGCTTAGGCCACACAGAGAAGGAACAAAGATTTATCCCATTTTATTTTATGTTTTAAGTGGAATATCTAGGATACTTTCAGAGATACCTTCAGTTTTCTATTTATCCTCCAATATTGGCATGACCATAGAAATAAATTCTGAGACAATAAGTTAGTGTGTTTTTGCAAGAAAAGCAGGACAGGAGTATAATATGTGTCCTATCAGCTCATCAAAAGGAAAAGAATGAGGACCAATGGGATTTTTGACTATTCCTCAAATACTGCTGAGAGGCATATCCTAATGGAGTAAGATAAACTTACATCCCTTTTATGTCTATTTGACAAACCCATATTTATCACCCTTAACTAAAAGCAACCTAGTACTGAAACAGATGATTACGATTATATTTATATTTATATTTATATTTATATTTATATTTATTTTTTTATGGTTAAAGTAGCTCTTACTTTGACACTTCTGCAATGGTGGGCTGAATAAAGATCTACATATAGCTCCAGAAATGTGAGGGACACCTTCTGGTGTATCTGCAGCCACTATAGGTCTGCTTAATCTTGTTATGCTACTTATCTGTCACTCATATAATGCTGGCCAGTAAGAATCTGTACCAGCTGACAAGTTTCATGCAGAAAAAAAAATGCATAATTGCCTGTACAAATAATCTGGATCGTATCTCTAAATTGTTCTTTCTGTGATATTTGTTATACAAATATAGAAGAATCTTTCAGTTGCCTGGTGAACACGGGAGTGTTCCAGTGACTTGTGCTGATACATATTAATGATAAGATAGAAAACCAGATGAAATAACAGATTTCTAGATCATAGGATATGTGCCTTACACACAACTAGACAGGTTAGTAAGAAAGTGCTTCTCCTGAGCAGGAGCAGAACTTATGTTTTAAAAAGAAGCAAAATCAGATGTCCCAAAAGTCACTTAGATGTAAGAGTTTAAAAAATAATTGGTTCAGAGGGAAAATACTGTCAAAGCAAATATTTTAATGAAAAAATCAAATAGATACAATTCATAATGTACAGAAAACTGGGCTGACTGGAGCTACCAAAACTTGCCTGAGGCTTTCCAAACCAGAGGGAAAACCTGCCATACATAAGCTGTTCCTTTAACAGTGAAGAAAAGGAGGTGGCAAAGGAAAACAAAAACAACAAAAAAGGGAAAATAAAAGAAGAAATATGGCAGTTTAGGATTGCTGGGATTTATTTATTGATTTACCAAAGTTTAATAAATATTTGTTTTTAGAAATGTGATACCTAAACCACATTCATTTATTGCACAGAAATTAAAGAAGAAAGCTTAAAATTAATTAAAGATATGCCTTTAGCTTTCCATGACACTCATATAAAATGAGTGAGAGGATACTATTTAAGATATTACAGTGGTAGCACACAGAAACTCCATTAAAGACCAATTTTTCATGTTATTAGGTGCAGATAATATTATTGGGCTGGAGAGAAGCAGAAGCTGTACCCCAGGGTGTTTAAAATGCATGTTTACTGGGGCTCAAAACAGCATTTATATCTTGCAAAGCAGAGTCCTCACTCAATGAGTGTAGGTATGTAAGCTACTAGAGTAGTAGCTGTTGGCAAAGGTTTCAGACGTTTTGGTGTATTGAATTTCTTGTTTAATGGACAAAGATATGATAGAAATTTTATACAGAGTGTTAAGTTATTTGGGGCAGTTATTGCTTGGATCTCCACTCTTGAGAAGCCCCAGGTATGCTTTATATACTCTAAACAAGGGATGGAGAGGGTGTTTTCAGATATTGAATGATCACTAGAAATATTTTTAATAATCGTTATATATTTGGGCTGAATATAATTACCATTATGCCTGAAAATAATTGCCATTATATTTCCTGTAGTATCTAAGCCTTTCTTCCAGCCCAGTTTTCTATTCTCTCCTACTCCAACCTCAGCACATTCTTTTCCAGATACACAGCAAAGTATTCACCACTTCTTTACTTTTTTATTTAAAAGTGCTGTCAATGGTTTGATAGAAAAAGGCAAAAGGATTTTTTCCCATCTGGGAAATTCAATAAATGAGATTTTTAAAAAAAATATTATTTATTTATTTTCTCCATGGGCTGCCTTCACTTGATCTTGAATTGGACTATGATCTGTGAATGATCTCTAGAGCACTTTATGTCACTAGTCATTTTCTGATACTTTTAAACATTCTTCACATGCAGTGCTAGAGTTTATTGAGTTATTAATTATCATAGAGATATTTTCAAGATTATTCTCTACACTGGTGAAGATAAGGAGCATAAAATTCATTTGTGAGGCCTCCATCATGAGACCTCCATTACAGTTTCAAGCAAAACTTCTGGGAGATGAGTAAGATCATCACAAGAATGATAAAGAGAATAAAGGATGCATATCTAATGCATGTAAAATATTCCATATATGTTAATACAAAGGTATGAAAGGCCAACACAGTCCCTACAAGAAAATGAAAAAAGGAAAATCAGAGAGAGAATTTCTCTAGCAATATCTCAGTATCTTCCCTGCTTGTAGGTGCTGCACACATAGAAGCTACTACCTGAACAACAGCAAGCCCTCTTTTCCCTTTGGATGAGAGAAAACAGCTTTTTTGATTCTTACTACATTCACCACATTTCACTGTATTTAGGAACTTCAGACTCAGCCATTTCATTAGAAGTATTATCTTTATTACAGAACAGAGTTACTCAAATAAGAATTAAAGAGCAGTTCCCAAGAACCTTGAGAAGGTTGTGGGGGTGTTTTGTACTCTTTCATTTCTGTGTGGACTTCCCGGGGACAGACACATTAGTCTAGGAGACTTGGAAAGCATAGGTAGGTTGAATGTAGAGGTGTAAAGAAAGCAGCATACAAAGCCTCATGTGAAATGTATCTCATGTCCTCCATAATTGTTATTGAAAACTTGGGATGAGTTTTGTTGTTTACACAAGCAGTATTAAAATATGGCAATTACTGCCTGACTGGTATTCTTCTCCTGTGTGGGGATATCCTAATCACTCTGGTACAGGAAAAATGTTGAGGATTCTCCTTCAGGCAACTCTGGCCCTACCAAACCTGTTTCTGCTGCATTTTAGGGAAGTGTCTCACATTATCATGGTGTTCACAGGGTGATCCATGCTGCTTAAAGTCTCACTGGCAGCCAGCTTTTCTGTCTTGATTTGGAAACAGTTCTGGAAGGACATTGTGGATTTGTGTCTTCTTGATTGTGTAAGGCAAGATGTGTTTGGTCAGAGGTGTCAGTAAATTTGTGACTTTTCTAAAAAGACAAAAACATTTGTTTTCATAAAACCTTCATCCAAGACCCCAGGCAGCTTTGAGCTGTTTCTTGACTAGGTTTTCCAGAGTATCCCTATGTTGGGCCAGGAAAGCAACAGAATACTGAGCAAAAAATGCTGAAATGTCTGGGGAGGAACAAAGGAGACTGATACTCTGGGCTCAGTTTAAATCCTGGGCTCTCTTTCAGGTGTTTGGTGTAGTATTTTTTGCTACATATAATTGTGAATGATAGGAAGAGTTAGGTAGGTCTTCTGCAGAAGAGAACAAAGTGAGTTTATTAGGTGTTCAGGATGCAAGATGCATTGTGGGTAGGTCAAATTCCAGAAGTCTTTGCCAGGTGTATTATACAATTGGTAAAATAAATGTGACCAAGGGTACTTCAAGGTGGTCACAAATCAGATATATGTAGCGTAAGTGTTCTTGAAGCCTTGCTGTATTGATTCAATGGAGTGAGCGCTCCAGCCTTGGACCCCCTCACTGAACAGGTTGTGAGAGTAATTTAATACACATTTTCAGCTTCTGTACTTTCTAATAATTCTTCAGCCTGCAACCTGTACTGTGTACAACAACCCTTCAAAACTAAAACAAGCAAACAACAATGTACTAAATGCAGTGTGCAGTGCTGTTTGTAACACTGCATACTCATTTTAAAAGCAAATAGAGTGAGATATCAAAAAAAAATGTGTTTATCTTATTTGTAGTGAGATGTTGAAATGGGAATTTCTCTTGCTTTGAATTAGACATTTCACAAGGGATTTTTTCTTGATTAATTAAGACAGCTATAGTACTTTCACATAAATTATTCAGCAATTAAGAGGAAACTGTTACAAGGTGCAATCATCCTGGCCTATTATTCAAGTGAATCTTTAAACAATGATACAACGGTAGGTATACACACTGAGTTTTGGACAGTCTGTTTCCTACTTAACTAGCTGAATGCATTCTGCAAATGCTATGTATTTTAAATTTTCATTTATTTATGTATATATGGATATTTCTGCTTCATTAGAAAATCATTTTTTTAAAATTAAGTAGGCAGAAGTTTAGTAAATTGACTTCTCAGTCAATTACTTTTCTTGTTACATTTTAGTCTTATATCCACTACTTTCTGTACATAACTTAATATACACCTACTTTTTAATTTCTGTCTAGCCCTCTTGATTCTTGATTTTTTCTTTTTTTATTTTTTTTCCAGGCATTACTATCATTGTTTCCTGATTCTTCAATATTTGTTGCCTGTACCATTCTATGCATTTCACAAATGTTTTTTTTAGTCTGAAGAACACAAACCATAACTTTATTACTTTAATGGAATTCTGCATTTTGTGACCTTCTGGCCACAATGATACAAGTTGTAATAATTATTGTTATTTATTTACCTATAGTATCTGCAGCTATCAATCAGGTAATATCCATCTCTTTGATAACACTCTATTTCATTTCTCATCACTTGAAATGCAAGATCTTATTGAATTCTGGATCTATGAAATCCACTGTGCTAAGTAGCTTCCTAGCAACACCCATCTCTGTGATAATGATCTATTTAATTTCTCATTACTTGAAATGCAAGTTCTTATTTTAGCTTTTAGAGATGATCCTGATCCTTCTAAAGTACCAGGAGGAATAACTGATTCCCAGATATGCCAACGAAAATGTTTTTATTTATAGTGTTGTCACTCTCTAGAACAGGAAATTAGACATATAAAATATATTTCAGTGGACTTCAGTGAGGATTCACTGTGGTTTTCACTGAATCATGGAATGGTTTGGGTTGGAAGGGTTCTTAATGATCATCTAGTTCCAACCCCCCTGCCATGGGCAGGGACACTTCCCACCAGACCAGGTTGCTCAAAGCCCCATCCATCTTGGCCTTGAACACCTCCTGGGATGGGGCATCCACGCTTTCTCTGGGCAACATGTGCCAGTGCCTCACCATCCTCTGAGTGAAGAATTTCTTGCTTATATCTAATCTCAATCTACCCTCTCTTAGTTTAAAACCATTTCTCCTTATCACTGCAGTCCCTGAAAAAGAGTCAGCTTTTCTGTAGGCTTTTTCCCAGTTTTCCTGCCAGTTTTCCTGTAGGGTCTCTTTAGGTAGTGGAAGGCCACTATAAAGTCTACCCAGAGCACTCTCTTCTCCAGGGTGAACCACCCGAACTCTCTTAGCTTCTCTTCATAGGAGAGGTGCTCCATCCCTCTGATCATCCTCTTGGCATCCTCATTTTCCTCAGTTTTGTTAAATATCTATTCTCTATACAATTTGACATAAATAAAAATCACCATGCCATATTTGACCATTGGTTAGGTTGCATCTAATTCCACTCCTTTTAATGCTGTTTTGTCAGTGTAAGGGAGACTAGCATTAGATTGCCTGTGGCAGATGTATTCATATTCTCTCCTTGCACTAGAGTTCTTATCTCACTCACTGCCTTGGGTATGAAATGATGATCCTTTTGGCCTCAGGTCACAAGTGTGTTGTGTGTTATACCTTCACAAGGATTCCCTTTGAGGCCAGAATGCTCACAACTTTTAAATTGCTTGTATTAGTCTTTTAGTGCACTGTTAAAGTCAATCTGTCAGATCCATGTTGTAAATGTGGTTGCTAGAGGTTTGAACTTTGTCTCATAAACTAGCTGAAATAGTTTATCAATTATCTCACATAGTTACAATAAAATGAAATATAATGGTTTTCAAACAATCACTACATCATTCTCGGAGACAGATGGCATGTATATACAATGTGGTGTTCAGATTGAGTTTTTATTTCATCGAAATCAAAAGAGTTTATGCATTAGCTGAGAGAAACTAGACTGATACCCTGCAAGTCGCTTTCATTTTTAGAGGTAAAATATACTTTCATTTCACTAGCTACACTGTATTTTTGGAAATCTTGTCTAGGCAGAATTTGAGAGCTTTGAACACCTCCTGGAGATTTCCATATATCCAAAGAAATGTCTTTAATTGGACTGTGAGATAACTTGCATTGTAAGGCACAGCCATTTCAAGTACCTATCAGCTGGGTGCAGTAAATTCCATGCCCTCAGGACATATGGGATCTACCTGACCATGTAGATCATGGGTCAAATATGTCCTTGGTGGGCTCAACACACTTTGAAAGCTTTCAAACTGCTGCACACAGGCTGTAACTGTAGTTTACACATGCACAGTAAATCCAGCTGATTGAAAACATACAGAAGTCTTAGCACATATTAGTGAACTGGGAGCCCTAATTTTTCTTTAGTGAGATCAAAGAAAATTTATCATTCATACCACCTGGCTTGAGAAGCAGCCCAAACTGAATCAGCTAAATAGGCAAAGCCATTCTCAAATACACAGTCTAAATATTGTTGACAGGAATATAGATTTTAGACGTCACTAGATTCTTTTGTGCGACAGATTTACTTAAGAATAGCTGAAGATGCGTTAGTGCTTAGGTTTGGAATGGCATACTAGATGTCTGGTCCTACAAAGCAGTGAACACTTGAACACTTTTGGTACAAATTCAACAGTACTAAACTTTTATTGCCCAGTTTGCTGTCAGGATGCTGCAGAAGTGAAGGGGCTCCACATGGGGTCCTACAGGGCAGGGCCTGAGAATCCAGCCCACTCCCTCCACCCCATCCAGGACTAGGGCAGCCAGGGACACTGGGGCACCCCATGCCCCAGGTACTGGACAACTCCATGGGGACAGGCAGGGCCTAAGCAAGCTGGGCATCTGGGCCTGCAGGTGGGCCTGCCTTGGCTGAATCCATGGTCAGGCAGGGCAGGGCTGTGTCGAGCCAGCCATGCTTTGGCCTCACTTTTGCTGGAGCTGGTGGCCACAGGGCTTCTGTGGGGTCCTGGGTATGGGGGTGGAGAAGTGAGAGGGCAGAGAGTGACCAGGGACAAGCAGGGGTGTGGGTGCCCTCAGGGCCCTGATATTTTATGTGAAAGGTTTTTTCAAATCTCTTTTACAGTAAATTGTAGTGTGCTGAGCAGCTTTATTCTTTGTTCCAATTTCATGTAATCACATATAGAAATAAACAAGATAAGCAAAACTGCTCATATGTTCATTTGAATGCTTGGAAGATATTAATATTCTTTTTACTAAACAAAATATTTGAAATTTGGGCATTCATTGGTCACTTGGACATCACAAGCATGGGAAATGTAGTATTAAGACTTTTAATATACAGTGCTGATGAGAAAAATTTAAAACTAAATTACAAAACTAGATTTTGATGGGAAATATAGCTTTACATTTTTTTCTTAATGTTGTAATATTTAAATTTACCAAGTACTTTAATATAGTAGGTTAAATATAAATTTGAACAGTCTGTTGTTTTTCAGTGGCTAAAGATTACTTAGGTAGCTATAGATTCCTTTTTCTTTTTTCTTATTTGGTTTAAAACAAATATATTCATATCTCCCTTTTTATTTTATTTACTTCTTAGTCCTAAAAATGTATTAAATGTATTTGATGTCTTTTTTTTTTTTTTTTTTTTTTTTTTTTTTTTTTTTTTCACTCTGCTTTGTATCTCCTTTTCTTTGTAAACTTAATTCTGTTGTGGAAGACACTAAAGCATTTGGCAGAGAAACACAATAGTTTTCTTCTTCTTGCTGCTTTATTTTCAAGTTACCTTGAATGCAAGCATCTAAATTTAACCAGGACTTTGAAACCATCTTTAGGAAACCGTGTTTTCTTCTGATTTCTCTTAACATAAAGGAGCTGAATTTATCCTACTCAAAAACTAATCAACTAAAAAACTAATAAATTCTCCCAAATTTTAACACCTCCTTTTAAACCTAAACATTGGTGATTGCAAAGAATAAGGATTATTGTTCTAAATGTTCTAAAAAGTATTATAGTTCAATTTAAATTAAAAAGAAAATGAATGAAAACCCTTTTAAGGAAACATTCTCATGTTTTTACATCCTAGAAGTAAGCAATATGTGCAGTACACATGATAAATTGTAACACGAGGAAGTGCCAATATGATGGTATACTTCCATTGAATATCCAACAGCAATCACAGTATTTTGTGTGCCACTTAAAGAAATCAATATTTCTTTGTAAAATTATTTCTGAAGTCATTAACAAGTGTTTCACTGCCTTTTGAAATCAAATGAAATGTGAGGATTTCACCAAAGTCTTCAGTGTTTTCTTCCACAGAAAGATAGTTTTCTCTCTTCTGTATAGATATTAGTGACATTCTTCTATTAATCTTGATAAAATATGTGAGTATCTGTCTGGCAAATTGAACTGCAAATCCAAATACATTTTAATTTCTGATATATACAAAGGAAAAATAAATCATAGAGAGTTCTGCTACTAGCCATCAACTAAGCAATTATGAAAATGACTCTTTATGTTATGGTGATTGTTTTATAAGTGTAAAATAAAGTAGAGATCATAAAAGCAGGTATTCAATTTAACAAGAAGATAATGATATTAGTTCCCATGAAGAAAGTTAACCAACTGTTTTTATAATTTTAATTTAATTGGATGCACATCCTTTGAAAACTGAGGTATGATCCTCCACAGCTTTGTACCTTGTGTTGCTATTTTAATGGTTTGAAGTTATACAGAATAATCAGACCAACTGCATCTGTAATACCTGTACTATGAAAGCTCATGCATTTATTATTAGCCTATGTGGACTGGCAGAACAAGTTACACAAAACAGTGAAACTCCCTAAATAAACTTGACATTTTTCATTGCAATGCTAGGAAAAAAAATCCCACTTCACTAATTGCAGCTAGCATCCTGTTTATAGTATGGATTTACTACTTCCCAGAAGATGTTCTATAAGCATATTTGTAAATATAAATAATGAATACCAGATTGCATAGGCAATATTTTACTCACATCAATTTAAAGCCAAAATATCATTAGCTGAGTGAAAAACTATTTGTTTGGTGCTAAAATAGATGGATGAAAGACCTATGGAGACATAACCTGTAAAGGCTACTGATTGATGGTTAGGGATAAAGTAATAATAGACAACTAAGGGAAGAAAGAATTGGGATACTTGATTTTATTTCTGGATGACATTTTTCCTTTTGCTGAAAAGAAAGTGTAACACAGGGATATAAAGAGTGGGAGGATAAAATGACTCAGGGACATGCAAAACTGGGTAACATTCTTAGTTGGACTGCATGGACCAGCAGTAATTGAGAACTGGGGCGGTAAGTTCTACAGGAAAAAAAGATTGACCTGTAGAGTCTGGAAGGTCTCTACTGAAATAGTAGATTGTTGAAATATATACCAAACACAAGTCTGTGATAACCTTTCACTTACTCATTATCACACATTGTAGACACTTACGGATTTGTTCTTGATAGCACAGATATCCTATCAGAAAATACCATTTTCATGTCCCTGACATTTCTGTTCGTTAGTGTATCTTCTACTTATTCGTATTACTTTTTTCCCCCTCCAAGTATCCTGGCAAAAACAGTGAATGTGAAGTCATCTTGATACGAAGCCTTGAATTTGAATGTCAGGACCTTTGTATGTCCTTTGTCTCATATTACTGTTTGTGTTGATACTGCCTTAACCAAAGTGATTTTCACTGTCAAGTGCTGAGTGGATGTGCTGTCAGAAAGTTAGAGACTTGGCAATGAACCTTGATTCCACTCACTATTATTCATTGAAGTTCATTCTCTTCCTCCATGTGCAAAGGTGTCAAATAGCACATGGAGATGCTTTTTGATTTTCCAAGTGATACAGATTTTAAAAACTAAGAGTAATCAATTATTTTAACTTATTACAAAATATTTTTGAGCAAGTATGGATTATACCTCAGATAAAAACCTTATATTCTTTTCACAGAATCCAAACACATTGCCCAGCACAACTAACTTGACTAGGCACAAAAGAAATTTGTGGAAAGTTTCCCTCCTTTCCTGTGTTGGTTGGCAAATGAGTCACTCTGTAGTTGTTAATGCATCCTAATGATTTAGGATAATAACAGTGACACATGGTATTTCTCCCTTCCACAGAAGGGATAAACACTAGAAGAAATAACAATACATTCTCCAGTCTATAGGTCAATACTGTCATAGGTGATTATTTACATCAACCAAGTCATTTATTTACATCATTGGGGCCTCTCAGATTAGATGAAGTTTTTGGAGATAGCCGAAGCAGAGAAAATCTTACAGATTCTGAACAGTGGCTATGAGAGAAGAGCTCTCTTCTGGATGGGTGTGATTGTCTCCTGAATTTGTACTTGAACAGCAGGTTCTCACATAACAACATAATCTGTTTTACTATTTATCTGTGTTAATCCGGGAGTAATCTATTACACCAGTTTAAGAGAAACCAACTGATTCTCTAATCATTTGCTTGAGTAATACAGAAGTCCAGTTGCCTGAAAATATTACTTTTTAATGAAAGGGAGAGGACCTGGATTATGCAGTAACCTAGGGAAGTTTATGAAGAACAACTTCTTCTGTAAAGTCGTCATCTACACTATAAAGTGTTTGTATAGTTCTATTCTCAAGTCTGGAGAACCTGTTAATAACAAGTAAAATAGTTAGAATAGTAGAAGTAAAAATGGATTAGATAAAGACATGTATTTTGACTGACTCTATCATATGAATTCACACATCTTGTTGAATGTTCATAAGGAAGGTATTAGTTCCAATATGTCTCAACAACCAGAGCAAGACACAACTTGATGGGGATATTAGTATCTCCAGTGATGCCATGGAATTAACTAGCAGGAGGTCTAAACCTAGAAAATGTCTCAGTAGACCATGGTTTAAAAATTAATACAGTAAGGACTGACTCTTTATTGTATTAAATCAAAGGTATTTATTTCTACTTCAGTATTCATTGCCTTATTTTGACAGACAAATTTTTAATTTGTTTGTCACCTTGATTACTGTGTGCAGGTCTGGGCACCACAGTACAACAAGGATGTAAAACTGTTGGAGAGTGTCCAGAGAAGGGCTGCAGAGATGGTGAAGGGCCTAGAGGGGAAAATGTACGAGGAGCAGCTGAGGTCACTTGGCCTGTTCAGCTTGGAGAAGAGGAGGCTGAGGGGAGACCTCTTCCCAGTCTACAGCTTCCTCATGAGGGGGATTGGAGGGGAAGGCACCAATCTATTTTCCTTAGTCACCAGGACCCGCAGGAATGGTGTCAAGCTGAGGCAGGGGAGGTTTAGGCTAGACATTAGGAAGAGGTTCTTCACTGAGAGAGTGGTTGCACACTGGTACAGGCTCCCCAGGGAAGTAGTCACTGCACCAAGCCTGTTAGAGTTTAAGAAGTGTTTGGACTGTGCACTTAGTCACATGGTCTGAATTTTTGGGTAGACCTGTGTGGAGCCAGGAGTTGGACTCGGTGATCCTTATGGGTCCCTTCCAACTCGGGATATTCTATGATTCTGTGATTCTCTGACTGAACTTTCCTAAACTGAATGCATGAAAGAGAATTCAAGGGTTATTTGTAGGAAGAGCTGCAGAAGGTTATCCACATGCACACAATGCATATTGTTAATAGAATGAATATTTTATGTCATGCCTTTCTATTTTGCTTTATATAACCTAAGTCTTAAACATTCAAGATGCAAGAATAGTCAGTACATCAGTTCAAAATTCATGAAATTACAAATTAAAAAAAGGATATACTTTAGAGTATGAATGAGGACAGATTTCTATTTTGAGTTTCTTCAAAGAAGCACAATATGTAATTATAATTAGCTGATTGGCAGTCATTCAGCATGGTGATTTTAAAATGTTATACAATTTGTTCTACAATCCATTTTCAGAGTTACATGACTGCTAATTTTAAAGAATGATACAGTTTGAGATGGTTTATGCTTTAGGGACTTGAATAGTTGAAAACCATACTCATTTCCATTTTAACTTGAATGTTAGTCCTTAAGTATGATAGTGAACCAAAAATGTCTGACACATTATGTTAAGAATATGTCTATAAAGGGTCTGGTCTGGACATATTTATTCAGCTAATTTTAGGCAACTTTTACTTGATTTACCGAGAAATAGATTTTCATACTGAGATCCAGCATCTGTGGTCTGTTGAAACTTTTTTTGTGTGTATAGAGCATGTGGACATCTACTGTGTGTGGGACTGACATGTAAAATTAAAGTAAATTTTATATAGTTAAAACAAAAGCTTGGAAACTGCTTTAGAGTAAAAGATGGCTATATGTAATGCATGCTTCACATTATGTTATTTGTGCAACTTCATGTTTCATAAAACCTGCCTATTTTTTCAATTCTGTTAAAGATCAGAATGTGGTGGTTAATAGATGTTTCTCCTGTTATTTCCTGCTGCTGAGAATTTGCTTCCTACTATTGATCAGGACTGTTTTAATTTTAGATTAACATGGTTTCTTCCTTTGCTTTCACTAGTTTCAGGGTTTTTGTTTTCAATTCTTTAAGAAGAGACCAAGTAAAAAATCTCGTGCCAAATTTTGTAATATTTCAACACTTAGTTTGTCATCTACAGATGAAGTAACTTGGATTGTTTCTGTGGGCTATTTTGACTGCCCTTACAGCACTTCCTAAATAGCTCAACCTCTCTTTGCTATTATTAGTTCCAAGTGTACACTTTGTTCTAGTGACATTTTTAAAGAACCTCATGTGCCCTAAGGTATGTTAGACATAATATTTATCAGCTTAGTTCTAGAGAAAAGCACTTAGGTCCTTTGGCTTCAGGAACAGAAATTTGAGGATCAGTCACAAGACTGCAAAGAAATCCCTGTGTAATAGCTACCATATTGTACTGTTTCACTTCGCTTTATAAGGGCCAAATTAAAATTGTAGATTCCAGTCCTTTTTCCAGTGCATTTAAAAGGTGCAATTGCTGCACCTTTAGCTGCCCTCCCTAACCTGTCCCCCCTTTTCTCCCCCAGCTGTTACCTGAAGATCTTTTTCTGTAATTGTTGCAGTATTTATACAGAACTGAGCTTTCAGTAGCATTTCAGTAGAAGAAAGGTTGAGGGAACTGGGCTTGTTTAACTTGGAGAACAGAAGGCTCTCGGGAGACCTCATTGCGGCCTTCCAGTACTTGAAGGGAGCATATAAACAGGAGGGGGGACACCTGTTTACATGTCTTGATAGTGATAGGACAAGAGGGAATTTTTTTAAACTAAGACAGGGAAGATTTAGTTTAGAAATTAGGAGAAAGTTTTTCACTTAGTGGTGAGGCACTGGAACAGGTTGCCCAGAGAGGTTGTGGATGCCCCATCCATGGAGGTATTCAAGCCTGGCTGGATGCGTCTCTGGGCAGCCCACTCTAGTGGTTGGCAACCATGCTCAGAGCAGGGGGGGTTGAAACTATGTGATCTTTAAGGTCCTTTTCAACCCAGGCCATTCTATGATTCTATGATTCTGTGATTCTTTGATTCTATGATTTACGTCTCTGATTGTAGGTAAGGGTTACTCTAAGATATTACATAGGCTCCCTAATTTGACATTTCTGCACTTTACCAATCTTTTTAATTGCACTGAGATTCTCATCGTTTATTTTCAGATAAATAAAATCTTCCCCAGCATCATTCTGTTTCCTTACTTCTAGAATTTCTTCATCATATTTGAACATAATTATAGTTGTTGCATCTCACTAACAGCTGAATAGGAGTTAGTACTAATGCACAAAGAACATTCTAGGAATGCAGTGGTCATGCCTGTTTTCTTTTAGAGTGTGCGGATAATAAGGTAAAGGAGAAATTAATGATATCTCATATCCAGGGTTTAGAAGATTCCTGTCTAAAGGGAATGCTTTCTTGAATCCTTGGCTGAATGACAGGTAAAGATTATTATTTTTAAAAGTTATACAGTTACTGAGTTTCAACCAATCTCTTTTGTGCTATGCAAATAAGTCCTCTAAAATATTGAATTTGGGTTATTGACAATAACATAAATCAAAAAAATATTTCTGCTAGAATAGATGGAGTATCACCAGTATAAAAATTTAGGGGAAGGAAAATAGGTCAAGACATTGGTGAATATGCAGGCAGCTGAAGCTTATTGCTTTCAGTTTAATTTTTCTTTCTTTTTGGTATTCAGAAATGAGTGCACAATCTCTCAAAAGGAAATGGGTTGTATTCCATTTTTAACTCATTGTTTTTCAACAAATCACACCACTAAAGTACAAGAATAAAAGAGCTTATTTTTGCATGGGATGTTATGGTTTTTATTCCTGTTTCTTCATGAAGGATGGACACTTGTCAAAATATATTTTAATATGCATATTAGAGAATTGAGAAGAACGTTGAACTAAAGTAAGATATTTGAGTAGTTGGGTGATGCAATAGAAATTTCACAGCATAAACAACAGCAAAGTCATTTCTCCACTGACCAGGATTTGTCTTCCTTTCATTGTAATTCTTTTGCACTTCAGTCTTGCACTGAAACTTTTGTATTTTTTGTTTGATGATTAGTAGGTAACTCATCTTTGTTTTGTAGATAAACAAAACAAGCCCAGTGTTTTGAAATTCATGTTCAAACTTGTATTGTGTGTAGGTTGCAAGGTTTTGGTAGTGGGGGAGCTGCAGAGGTGGCCTGTGGGAGGAGATGGCAGCCAATTCTAGCTGTGTCTGCAACAGACCCACTGCAGGACACAGTGGAGCCCATTGGCACAGAAGATAGTGCGTCTGGAAAAGCATACTTAAACCTGCAGATGCCAAGGTGCGAGAAGAAGTAGTGGGAGGAGGTGCTCCAGAAACTGTAGCAGATACTCCCCTGCAGCTTTGGAGAGGATGTCAGTGGAGCAGGTATTTCCCTACATGCCAAGTATGTGAATATACCCTGAAGGAACTGTGGCCCATGAAGAGCCCAAGCTGTTTTATCCTAAGGACTGGAGCTTGTGGAGACAATCCACACTGGAGCAGGGGAAAAGTGTGAGGAGGAAGGAGCAGCAGAGAGGAACTCTTGTAGACTGACTGCATCCCCCATTTCCCATCCCAATCCTGAGTTACTTGGGTGGAATGGGGTGGAGGAGGCAGAGGAGTTGAGAAAGGAGTGAAGTTGAGCTTGGGAAAGAAGTAATGTGGGGGAAATGTTTTAATTTGTCTTTGTTTCTCACCATCCACCTCTAATTTAATTGGCAATAAGGTAAATTTGTTTTCTGCAAGTTGAGTCTGTTTTGCCTGTGATGGCAATTGGTAACTGATTTTTTTTTTTTTTTTTTTTTTTTTTTTATCTTGACCCATGAGCTTTTTCATATTATTTTCTCCCTCTGTTCTGTTGAGAAGGGGAATTGAGAGAGCAGCTGTGTGGGCATCTGGCAATAAATTCTGTTTAACTCTTCTGTTCTAAATCACTACCAATGTAAGTACAATCTGTGGTTAATAGTTAAAACTGTACATAGAAGGTTTTCTCTGAGGTGTTGAGAAAAAGAGTTTTAGAAATAAAGACTTATCAGCCTTTACTATTTCTAAAGACTGATAACAAGGCATCTAAAAACTGACATGTTTAGGGTGGGAGTGTTGTAACCAAGAGGTCCAATACTATTTTTGAAATACTAAATAATTATGTTCTACAGTGTTAGACAAATGTGGAAAATCCCTCTAAGTGAGCAAGTTCCCTTAAAAGCAAAGAAATTCTAAGAAAAAAGTGCTTAAGGATCTCATTGGGGCTATAAAGACTCCAGCAGCTAAAATATGAAATATTAATATGTTGGCTGAAGAGTTAGTTTCATGAATATTTTATTGCTCAACCCTATTTTCTTTTGTGTCTCTTAATTTTTTCTTAACATAACATTTAAAACTGTCTTTTAAGGGTCAGCCTTTTTCTTCTCTTCCTGATTGTTTCTTATTCATTTATTTACTTGGTTACTGCCAAAAGAAGCACTTAGAAGTCTGTCTTTGAGTGTTTTCTTTTTTTCCTGTGCACTCCTGACCTTCCTTTCTTTCATCAAGCAAACTTCTCCCCTGACAAGCATCAATCTGAGGCTAGTTGTTACATGTAAAAATAAACAAAAAAAAGATTGAAAGAAAAACTAAAGAAATTGTATTTTGCTTATTTTTAAGGTTACCTGCTGAAAATCAAAAAAAGTGATATTTTCAGTTGCTTGCCATTTGAGTTAATATGTGCTATATTGAATGTCTGTCTCTGGAAGACTACTTTCTGAAAAGTTCAGGCAGGAATGGTTTAGTCAATTAAACTAATGAGGCTTGAGAGTACAGGTAATATGATCGTTCTTTATATTGACCCCTGTTATTTGTATGTGTCTTGCATACTGATTCTTTTGAACAGGAATCTGAAACTATCATGGGGCATTGCTTTTATCACTTCCATGAAAATCTGTATGACCTTGATTAGAGCATGTAATTTTGGGAAAAAAATCTCAGCTCAAATCTATTCAGCAGGAAAATCTTTGTTTTAGTTGCTGTTATCTCCCTAAACACTATCATTTTGGGGCATCATTAAGTTTCTCTGAGGTCATTGATGATTAATATATGCAGTCCTTTTTCAGACTAAATAAATTCAGTCCTTGTGCCAAAGGTGCAAACTCTCAGGGAAGGGGTTGACTTTGATTGTAATACTGTATACTGTCAGCAACAAAAGCCTCTCTCTTATGCCCTCAGTAATGCTCTTTCTCCTGCCCTTTTTCTATAAATTTCAAACAAGATGGAGAAGAAAGATATATATTTTAATACAAGGTAGAGATAATGTGACTGTCATGGTATATCAAAACAGTAATAACTACCATATGGGGAAAGCAGTCCCTTGGGTGACTTTGGTCAGCTTTGCTCTCTATCTTCTTTCTTATTTCTGCTGCTTTCTTTGTTTTCCCTGACAGAATGTACATTTCATCTTCACTGACATTTTAAAATCAGGTGGTGACTTTTAGTTTTCAACTCAGTCCACAAGTTTTTTCAGTGCCCTCACGAGTGTTCTTGACTTCTTCATCAAACAGTAGATGTCCCAGTCCCATCTAAAGGTCACAGTCAGTATGGAATTATTGCAGAACAGAACATTAGTACATTTGTAATATATATATATATATATTTTGACAGACTACTAAACAGCTGAAAGCAAAACTGGCAATCTGTTTGATTGTAAAGGAGATGGGCAAAGGGTTCAAGCTTCTAGTGTAAGTGACTTTTGAACCTGCTGTTCTCTCTATCACATTAAGCAATGTATTATCTTACTCCTTTAACAAACTTACAATCTCAAAAAAACACTGACACAGTTTGTTTGCAACATTAGCTTTACAATGACAGGTGTAAGTTTTGGAAATTTAAATCTTTATCTGTCTAAGGAAAAGGACTTGTATTTATAGCTTAAATTCATTACTACATTTTCATCATATACTCTAAGATATAAACTAAGTCCCAGACAGTATCAATATGGAAACCTTTCAGGAGACCTTCAGACTGAAGACTTTCATTAATGATTACCTTTCTTAAGATCAGTTAATTGGTTTTCCAATTAGATTTGGTCAGAAACCCTAGAGTGAAGTTTGTTATTTCAAAGAAAGTCACACTGCTTCTAGTCTTGCTTCTAGGCTAATGATGCCTAAATGCATGCACAGAGTAATTTAGATCGGAAGGGATTTCTGGAGTTCTTTAGGTCCAACCTCCATCTCAAGTCAGGCCAATCTTGAGCAGGTAGACTGGGGTCTTGTCCAATTGAGTTTTGAATATCTCCAGGTATTCCACAACCTCTGGAAAATGGGTACCAGGTTTAGTGAAAGTGACTGGGAAAATTCTTTTATGAGAATCAACTCAGAGTTTCACTGGTTGCAACTTATGCCTATTGCTTCTTGTCCTGTCACTTTAAACCTCCAAGAATCTGACTTTGTTTCCTCTGCGCTTTCCCATTGGTTTGTTAAAGACTGCAATAAGGTCTTTATTCACAGTATCAAACTCACTAAAAAACTGTGGTGTGGATATTAAACCGGTGACATGTGATTTTAAGACAATATATGTTTTAAACAATGTATGTTTTAAACGTCTTTACTGAGAATAAATGTATTCCTAAACTACCAAATGATTAGGTCTCTCTCTCCTTTTTTCTCTTTTTTTTTTTTTTTTTTTTTTTTTTGTGTGTGTGTGTATGTGTGTCTTAATAGAAATCAACAGTTGTTCTCTTCACATTTTAAACTACTACATCCTTAGACTTCATGCATGTATTTTCTTATATGTTTAAAGGATACAAACTAGCTGCGAACAGCCCTCAGTGACTCCTAGAAGCCTTAAAATAGATATCCTCTTCAAGACTATTGATAAAATGGAAAGTTGGATGCAATTGTAAGGGGCTGCCTTGTTAGTAGTATACTGTGCTGGCATAATACACATTTTTCCATATGGTGAGGCAGGACTCTTCCAATCATTATATGCTCTCATTCAAATTCTGCCTGCTGCAGGAAATTAGCACTGTTCACACTTGTTTAGGCTTAATAAAAATCATTTTTGCTAAAGCACAGGGATAAGGTCACCATCTGCCACATGAAAATGCCAATTTCAAATGAGCAGCAGTCAAAAGAGAGTGTCTTTCATTTTTCGACACTTTCAGAATAAACTTAATAGAAGAAATCTTAATTGATTCTGACACCTATCAGACCACAGGATAACATTAACATATCAGATTTTCAGATCCTCTCCTATAATTGCAGATATGTACTCTTAAGGAACATTTTATTATAGTGCCATGAGTATTTCATGGACTACATTACTATTTTCAGCATTTCTCACATTTGGGAATATCTGACTATATACAGCATGCATTTGGAAACCCTTCCTTAAGTATGAAGGCAATAGATCAAATTCATACCTAAGTCCAGTGATTCACCACTCAGTTTTGATTTTTACTGGTTATTTTAAAATATCTGACCCTGAGAAGTAAGTTCTGAAATATTTAAATAAGAAAAAAAAGTCTTTTACACATTTGTAACCTTTCTCATAACCATTTAATTGTAGCAAAATCAAGTATTTATATGCATCATTATGTTATTCTCCTGAAACAGATCCCAAAGAAAATGATGCTTCTTCTGAGTTATAAAGAGCATTTATACTTATTTATTCAGACTGCATACATAACACATAATTAATGACTGCAGGATGAATGATTGAAAATGACCTTATCATGACCTGAGTGATCTTATTTTAATAAAGGAGATTAAAAAATGCAACTCTATCTGAGAAATTGAAGAGCTCTTTTACTTAAATTTGGAAACATCTGCTTTCCAAAACTATATTTAAAGATTTGTAGTCTTTCAAAAGAGGAAAAAAAACCCTACATTTGTTTATATTTTTAATTCTCCTTAGTCTGCAAATTGTCTAGTCATTATAAGATTGTTTACTTATATATGTATATTCAATGATTAGTACTGTAGTAATTTATTATATATTGATTTATATATGTATATATGTATAGTTATCTTTTCATGTTTATGAAAATCAAGTAATCCAAGAATGAAGAGTAACAAAAAACCTAATCATTGACTGTTTTCTACTTTTACAACACACAAAAAAATCCCAAAGTTACAGGCTGAGAACAGAGTGAGAATGATGATTTGGCAGCTGAAGGGATAAAAGTTACTTATCACAGCTACAGAAACAAATAGTGGACAAAAGAAAGCTGGGACAGGTTATTTCCACCCTACTTGAAAAATAAAATATATATTTTTGTTTGACATGTATCCTAGCATGAACTAAATGTTGTGTGATTTTCTGCTTCCCTCATTCACTGGTGTTTTTGGCTCTATTCAGAAATTCAATGCTGACCTCCAACTATTTCCAAAACATTATCCAGAGAGGTTTATGAGCTGGATGTTTGCTTTGTTCTCACTGCAGTTTTTGGATTGGGTAACTGTAAGCATAAGTTGCCCTTTATCTCAAATGTGAGTAGCTCATTTCTTTATTGATGGCCCTAGTATTGCAGCTGCTGCAAAGTCAACTTCATTTGCTTCAGATTGATATTCAGCAGATATTCCAGATGACCTCATGGTTTACTTCCTAGGTGCCACTCTTTTAAAAACAAAAAGCATATTGCTTTAGAATCAATTAATAAGAATGCAACTGCTTTGCACTGCCTTATACCTGACTATACCTATGTAAAAGTTACAATGGTGATCAGTTTCCGAGTGAGTGTGCTTCAGCCACTGCTTTTGGTCTGTTCATTACTAAATAGCCACTTTTGTCATCTGTACACTTGACTCGTAGTGTCTCTTAACCTGGTAACATGTTTTTTTTTTTTTTTTTTTTTTTTTTTTTTCCCTCTCCCTCCTCTTTCTCTTCTGAGGAGATGCTTTTATATGTGAGATTCTATTTCCATACTGTTCAATTCCTCCATTAAATATATGGGGGATATAAATCCCAGAAGATACAATAAGGGAGAAGTGTGAATTGATTTTCTTCTATCATATTTTAAAGACATCTGCAGATTTTTTAATTTATAGGAGAGGACTTTTAAGCCTGTGACCAAGCTTGCACTTGAAATCATGTTCAGGCAGCTTGGTTTAAAGCCTAGATCTTAAGTGAACTTCATGGTATGACTTGGTTAAAGAAAAATGAGCAAGGATGCATTACTGTTCATATACTACATACACAAATGCATGACTGTGTATGCCCTACCTATCATATAGATGGGTCAGGTATGAAATTAATCATGTACATAAAATCTTCTCTTGTGGTAATGGCATGTAACTGGTTGCAGGTGTGCCAAAGGACAAATGGGATTTTATGTTTCTCATATTTTGTCTTCTTGTATGGGTATACAACCACCATATGATGTAGCAGATAAACCAAGCTGGGTCAAAAGATACACCATGGGTAGGGACACTCATAGTCCCTGCTCTTAATAAAGAAAAGCACAAAAGTACGATGGAAAGTGTTACTTTTAATGAACAAGGCCTAAATAAAAGCAATTTTATTATGATGTTTCAATGTAATAAAATACTAAAAAAAACCACCAAGCCTAGAAGACTTGGAAATTAAAAAGTTGAGGAAACTAACATGTATGTTTATATTATTAACATTTATCTCATTTCCTGTTTAGAGTAGTTCTGTGACACTTTAGAAGCCATTAGACTGGTATTGTAGTCACCTATGGAAAGTAGATTCAGTCTTCTGCAGTCACATCAGCAGCTAATATAAGTTACATTTTACAACCATCTATACTCCAGGGAAGAAAAATTCTTCAGAAGAATGGACTAAATTTTCTACCTGGCTCGTGTTTGTGATATAGTCAGCAGCAACCGCTGGTAGGAGGCACACAACGCTGCTGCTCACAGAAGCAACAAAGCACCCTTGTGTAATGTAATGAAATCCTTCCCCAGGTTCGCATGACTCCAGCAACAGATGGCAAACTCGATTTAGTCTCTGCTCCTATTCACAATATTTGCTCCTATTTCTTCCAGCTGTGCAAAGGGTGGCCATAGCCACATATGAATGACAGTGTTATGAGATAAGAGATGAAATAGTGTATTGTTTAATTTTGTTCAGCTGTGGCTGAAGTCATTCCAGCTTACTTCTGGTTCAAGTTCAGCAACACTTCTAAATGACAACTTCTTCTCCCTTAAATAAATAAAAAAATAAATACGTAAAAATTACAGCTTGAAACAATTTTCATTTGGGGAAGCAATGGGTTTGCTTCAGCTGCCTGGTTGTGCTTATGCATTGAAGAGGGATCTAATGTATTTCTTACTCAAGAATATGGATAGTGCTGTCAAGATTAAACCCTTTTCACCCTATCTTCTTTAAACTCCAGATACACATCCACTGAAGTAAACTAGAGCAGGGTTTCATCCTAAAAATAGAAATATTAACATTTGTACAGCACTACTAGTGCTTCTGTTAAAAAAAAAGACTCTTTAAATGGTATTGTTTTATACTTAGTGGCTTGTACTTCCATAACAAATACTTTTATAAATAAATATATTAACTGCTAATCTTGCAATTGAAGACCAATTTAAGGTCTGAAAAGTTCTGTTTCTGCCTTGTACTGTCGTCAGAATAAAAAAGAGTGAATGTTAACTTAAGATTTCAGTTGCATCCTCAGTAACACTTACAGCTCTACTGTTTGCAATACAATATGTAAGAGTGGTTGTTGAGTGTCATTTTGCATCTTTTCCGTTTGAGGGCTGTGTGGGGCTAGTAGAAGTCTATTTTCTCTTCTTTCTTTAAAAAAAAAAGGAAAACAAAACAAAACAATAATCAAAACCAAACAAAAACAAAAGAACAACAAAAAAGGCACAGCTGTGTCTTTCTCACTTTCTTAGAAGAGATACAGTGTTATTAAAGAATAAGAGACATAACTGGGCAGTAATCAATAGGCAGAGATGATCTATCAATCAAGGTAACTGGAGAACATGTGGTGACCATTTCTATCGTCTTCTGGTCATACAGTCCATTAAAATTACTTTAACAATCTCCTTTCTTGACATAAGGATTTCTTTTCATAGCCAAGACCTACTTCCCCATACCTAACACTCATTACAACTATTAAAAGACAGAACTCCCTGAAACAAGCACCTGTTCTATTGTCCTGGTGCTTTCTTTCTTCTTAGGTCTTGGTCTGAGTTGAGAATCCTGTATCATTCACACAAAAGCCAGAGGAATACATTTTGCCTTTTGTAATGGGAGTCTTTCATGAGACTCTTTGTAAATCAGTTTAGGTTTTTATTTGATGGGTATGAGTAATCTATTACGTTAATGTTAGTGCACTTATATATGGATCTTAGATTTGGAAATGCTCACATGAAACAGGTTTATGAATTTCTTTCAGGGAGCTAGAAAACAGTAATTATTTAAAGAGACCATGCTGGAGCCAGTCATGGACAATATGTTTACTATCAGAGATCTCTCACTAAGCTTAAATCTACTTAAGACTTATATCTATTTTAATTTTATTTTTTTATATCTTTAAAGTTAAAATCCTCTCTTGACAGGGATTTGTACTACAGTCTATTTGTCTTTAAAATCTATATATTTGTCAAAATATATGTCAAAATCATATGATATTCAAACCTGCATGTATGCAGGTATTTTTCGCTCTACATGATTTTGTATGAAACAGTAGAAAATACTAGTTGAAATTTAATACTATATTCTAAGGAAACATTACAAACTCCTGAAGACCTTGTAAACAGGTCTGAATAACACTAATGATCAGCTGCTTAACGTAAGTGTGCTTAGAATTAAGACAGAGTTCAAACTTGAATGTTGCAATTTAAAACTCAAATATGAGTTAAACATACAGTGTTAAATGTGTGGAAAAAAAAAAGGAATACATAGTAATGTATTACTCTGAAGGATTTTCTACCTTTTTAAAAGTGATCTGTGAAACTGGTTAAATTTGAAGGTTAAGAATGTACCTTCTTCACATGTGGCCCTACTCTTTGTAGCCTCAATTTCTGACCTTGATATAATGTAATTAAAAGAAAAATAAAAATTAATGATACACTGTTAGCTTAAATGGTTTTCTGAAACTGTAAAGAGTTATTATAAGGAGTTGAAATAAACACAAAGTAGGCTTAGAATACAGCATATAATCATATGTTAAATAAATTTGTTTCTTGAATGGGAACCTGATTTCAGGTAGGTCAAGACATTCACCTTAAAAATCTGAATATGATTATACTTTCTAATCCTTCTCTGGCAGACAAGTAAAGATTTTAAGGAGCCTTATTTATACTAAATTCTCTTGTTCTGCAAAGACCTAAAAATGGATAACTGTACTCTTCTCCACTGTAATATTTTCTCCATATTTCCAGAGTGGTTGAACAAGCACTTTTGTGTAGAAAAAATATAAAAGTGTAATAATAAGAAAGATTGTCCAGTAAAGCCCAGCCACTGCTATAGTTCATAAAAAAATGGAGCTTTGATCTAAAAATAAATCACTTTCAATTACTTGTGTTATGTAGTAGAGGTCCATCTCTGCTGTCTTGTTAGTTTCTCACCAGGGAAATCATGAGTGTTGGCTTTTCGACTCTGTTTTAGCAAGGTAGTTTTATATCTTTGCTTGCTGCTAACTTCATTTCTAGATGTACTGTAATAATAGAAATGAGGAAGAACCACAATCTCAATTTCTGCTAGTTCTAAATTATCATACTCTCTTTGACAAATTATTTGCTGCATTATTTAAAAGTGAGAACTCTATATATTGTTTGTATTTTAATTAAATGTAACAAATTCAGAATGAGTCTCTAAAGATTGAGAACAGTGTTCTGGGTTTTCATTACATTAGTACGTATGAGTCAATTAATTGTACATTTTGGTAAATGGGTCTGTAGGGGTGCTTTTAGAGAAGAAGACTTTGTTTCCAAGTGGATTTTTGGATTGCACAGAATATTTATTATGTTGGTATTTATTCATTTGGTTTCACATTTGTTATAGTCTGTGATATGATAACCTTTTTTTTTTTTTCACTTTTATTAGCTCATGCAGAAAAAAAAGAAGCTGATTTGTCAATATTAAGATAAGAGTCTGACAAATGTAATAGAGAAAGAGTGAAAAGACTGAGTGTTTTTGTTATTCTAGGTGATGTTGCAATGTGGTGTGATTTTGACTCTAGTTGTCAAAACAGACCTTCCAGAGATTTGACCAAGGCACAGGGCTAAGTGTTCTGAATTTTAAAACAATGTCTATTGTTTACATTTACTTAAAATGAAAACAAAGACTACCTGGGGTGGGAGGGTGGGGGGAATGTAATAAAGTAGAATTCTTTTATTTCTCAAAGGATAAGAGATGGATTCAGCTTATTCCCTTTTAGGATAAATCTAGAAACTGATGTCAGATGTTAAATATTTTTTTAATTAATGCTTGATATTGTAAGCTTTTATCTCTGTGGAACAGAAGAGAAAGCTTATGTGTATGTCTGTGGAGTGAACTTGGAACAACATACTTTCGCAACCTTTCAGCACATGGTATATATATCTGAGAAAGTCTTTCTGACAGCTTTTTTTTTTTTTTTTTTTTTATGAAAAAGTATGTTTTTCTATAGTCTTCCAAGAGCTCTAAATCAATGGTGTCAAGAAATTTCAAATTCAAAGTAGCTTCTCCTTTCTCATAATATTCTGATTGCTGATATACTGTATGACCTTCACATGATATCAATCAGACGAGAACCATTAAAATCAGTTAAATTCAGTCTGTCTGCTAAGATTTACCTCAACTGTGCTTATATAACCTAACCTGTGAACCTCTTTCCTTTCTTTTAATATGTAAGGAAAAAGTATGTGTCTTTTCTGTTGCTTTATCATATTCAGTTTTACTGTAATTTCTTTATCAGCACAGCTCTGTCCCAGTGGAATTTGACAAAGGTTTTGCAAGAACAGAAGGTGAGCAGTTTTCTCTGGAGATCACAGTTAGATTTTGGTAAAGCTTCATACCATAATCTTTTGATGAAACTGTAAGTCTAAGATAATTGGTATAAAGCAGTTTGCTGAGTAGGAAACTGAAAAGTCAGTCAAATGAAAAAATGGAGCATGTTATAAATCTAGCTTTCTCGCACTTTGGAAAGAGTGAAATAGGCTATTTTGAATGAAAAATTAATCAGACTTTGGAGTCGGTGAAGATTTTAGAAACAAAAGTAATTTTAACCTAACAATGTCCTTTCAAAGGTCATGCACATAGTGCATGTAATGGATACACTTCAGGTGCTAAGATTTGGTCTATTTTACTTTCTAGGTTTTATATACATTTTTGAATACTATTGTATTGCTTGACAGCACTAAGATAGCATTGTGCCAATTCAACTTATTAAGAGTTCTTTAGGAATGTCTTACAGGCTTGTTAGTTTGGGATATGACAATGTTGTGTTTGGATAGTGATTTTTCTCTTCAAGAGAAACAGCTAAGTGTGATATTATCACACCACAGGAGTCTTAAAAGCTAAAAATGAAGTAATGAGATTCTTCAGAACAGTAATTTGTGTGTTAATACTTATAAATGAATATATATATATAAACCCTCTCTCCTTATATAAGTATATAGTATATAAGCATAAGCATATAAAATGTTGACATTAAAATCACTTAACCATATTCAGTCACACTGTTACTGACAGAACTGTTATTTGTTCTGGTTTGTTTTGGTAAATCTAGAAGGAAGGTAAACGGATATTTAAGTACAACTACAAAAGAACTGAGAAAAATCCTTAATGACCATAGGCTATAGCTTTTTAAAAAGGAGACTCATAACCAAAGCAATCATTTCAGAACAAGCATAAGGGAAAATTTTCTTATTATTTAAGTAGGAAAATATAGAGGAAAAAATCCTGAGTATCTTCCTGTTTGAACTTCTGTACATTTTATCTAGTGACTCTTTTATAGAAGACATATGTTCCTATTACTTCTTTCCTGTATTTTCCCTGTGTCAGACAAAGGAACTGTTACACAATGCACAACTGCCACACAATGGCACTGCTCGGTGTTTTGTTGGCTTTGTAGTACACTTAGAGATAGAAGAGTGAGCAGCTGATGCCCTTTATTTTAAGGAGATGCAATCACAAAGTTCCTACTTGACACAATTAGCTCATATAAGATTATAGTTTCTGGCAGTTTGGTAGCCTGATATCCCCACCATCAGTTCCTAACTTTGTTCCTAACTTTCCTAACTCCTCCCCATTGTGCTAATCCTGATCCCTGCCTGTCCCTGCTTCCAGTGGGCTGATGCAGCTTGCCAAGCCAGCAGTTTTAGGTTTTACTCTTGTGGTTTTCTGATAATTAGTGAATTAAATGGGCTCACTGAAGAACCAAACAAGTACCAGAGACACTGGCACTTAAGAATTGGGAGCAATGGCAGCCTAGATCAAGAGAGTGGGCTAGATGAATAAGGAGGAGCAGGACTCCAGATGCCTTCTGGCAACAGCAAATTATTAATTCTTAGCCCACTTCATCAATCTGTGCTCTCTATCTCCCAGACAATTTATTGCATGCTTAGGTGCCAAAGGACTCAGACTGCAGTCCAGCAACTAAGTGACTGTTGTGGTGTCTAGAAAAATAGATCTATCATTGACAAATTACAACTTACTAAGAAAAAATATTTGTTTTTTCCTTCTGTTTACATTTGCTTAAGACTTTGATTTTGTGAGCTTCTGTTGTTAAGAGATGTTGCTTATTGTATTATACTCTCATTGTATGGAACATTGACCATCTATAATATAATTCAGATTCTCCAAATTATACTGCCAATATTCAGAGAGGGGTACTTCAATTTGTAATTACATTAAACATGACCCTGCCGCAGTCACAAACGTTTCTATTGCATCATGTTGCTTAACATGATAGGACAAAAAGTTTCTGATGTGTTCTGCTGAGCACAGTGAACAAAAACATTTTACCAAGCTTTTACCAAGCTTGTGCTTTTATAATTTACTGTATTATATACAAGGCTTACTAATCTAATTTGTAAGCATTATAATGTGGAGACACACTGAGATTTTTTATGTATAAAAAGAGAAGTAATTCCATGTAAAATGTGTGGATGTGACCTGATAATTCAGGAGAATGTGAAAATTCATCGTAAGCTTACATAGCACAGCATAAATAAATAAATGAATAGTGTATCAAGTTTCAGATGTTAGAATCTGATGATTAGGAAAAGATTATTCCATATTTTTGATTTTTGACACGGTTAAACCTACAAAGCCAGCTAAGGCCTTTGCAACGTTTTATGCTAGGCAACCACAGAATAAGATGCTGTCTGCCTCCAAGTACATAGGAAAATGAAGTATAGGATAGGAAGTAAAGCACAGGTAAAATGATGTAGATCAAACATCTAAGACAGTGGCAAAGACGAAATGGAACATGGGGTATCTGACATCCAGTTCTTTGTTCTGATAACTGGCCTAAGTTATCATTGGAATAGTGTTGTCGTTGGAATAGTGTTGTGGAGAACAAATATATTCTCAAAATGCAATTCACTTCATATTTTTAGCCTTGGAAAAGTAATTTGGCTAATATTTCAGGAAAAAAAATGAAAGTAAAAATAAAAATATCAATAATGTTTGGAAAAAAAAAAAGCCGAGTGAAGATAGAAGTTTAGGGGTTGCTAATATGACTTCCTAATTTTTTTTTTTTTTTTTAAAAATATATTTTACCAACAAAATTTCTCTAGCTCATTTTTTCACCAATACAAAAAATTTTTTCTAACTATGAATACTAAGTTGACTTGTCATGGAGCAAATATACGAAGTTAAGATTAGTATAAAAATTTTAACAAAATACGAAACATGCAGAATGTTAGATATTATTGCCTCTTAGAGTCTCTGTGTCTAATATTCAGGTTTCTAACAGAAAGGTCTTACATTTCTTAGTAGTCTTAAAATCCTTAGTAGTATTGGATGCTTTTATTAAAAAGAATGAGGTATAATTTCATGTAACTTGGAGTAAATGTATGCAGCTGGATAATCTAAATGTCGTCTAGGAAGTTGTATTAACATTGTTATCTGGATTAAATATTTAAAAAAATATCTATTTAAAGTTAGGTAGTTAAATCCTGGTGAACAAAGAGACCTTAATATTCCAGGTGCTGAACAAATACAACTTCCATTAACTTCATGTCACTGTTGGTGCTGTTTGTGTTCATGTGAGTGCTGAGTGTTTCTGTGCTGTTCTGTATGGCCAGCTGTTTATGTGTGCTGCTGTCTACCTGCGTTTGTGAGTCTATTACACATACGTGTTCAACCTTGCAACTGGTAAGAGCTGGGGAAATGGAGCTACAGAAGCCTTACCTCTACTTGCTATTGGATTCATTAGTTCCTAACATATAACAACTAGTATAATAGCCCAGCTCTGAATTTTGCAGTAAAATTTTCCAGTGTGACTGGAAGGGTCACTGTATTACAACAGTTATGTCATAGCTTCTTGTTCGTAAGTTTTGTTTTACAATTTTAAATTTAAAAAATAAAATCCAAACATATAATTTAGATGCTGTTTATTATGGAATCTGTTATAATACTGACTTATGAAAACATTAAACTTGTAGAAATGAGTTACTGTGAGCATAATCAAAAAGAACACCATATCTACTACCAGAAAGCTTCAAACACTGATTTGTTTATGTCAATTAAATAAAGAGCTTTGACAAATGCTGCATTGAGAGGTTAAATTCAGGGGGGGGAAATATACCTAAAGCTTCCTAGCTCTTGCATACCCTGAAGTATTAGAATTGGAACATGTCAATTTGCCCAGTTTCTGTGACACTTAGGATGTGTTTGGAAACTTTATGACTTGGAAATTTAAACTTCAGCCCTGTGTGGTGTAGTGAATTATTTAGCAGACAGTGTGGGTTCCACAGACTTTTCTTACTCTTCCCTCTTGCCCTTCAGGCACCACTGGTCTTCTTATTTTCACTTCTGTTTGTAAGTTTTGAGTAGATTTAGCTAATATGAATGAGGAAGGAACAAGATATGAGGACAATTCTGAACTGCAATGTATCTGATATCTTTGGTCAAGCAGGTGTTTTCAACACTCTCAAAAAGAAAACAAACAGGTTTGGGTGTTCTTTTTTCTGTGTTACGGTGTTAAGGGAGTAACCTCTAGCCACATTAATAAGATTTTCTTTATCATCAAATGAATTGGGAACTTTTTTTTTATAATTAACAATTACATTTTTATTAGCCACATCTCCCCAGGAGCTTATATGGAAGAAAAATACATATATTGTAAGCCTATGATAAAATTATGAAAGCATCAGTTACTTGGACCTGGTTGTTATTTCAGATGAAAGATTTAGAAAGCTATTTCAGTCATTTGACCTACTGTCATTTGGTCAGTACTTAATTTGTGCTCTAGCATAGGATACAAAGAAGCACCTTTTAGATGAAGAATAAACAGATGTCCAAACATTCAGGCTGTTATATCATTAAAGGGACTATGACAGAAAGGATTGAGTACAAAAGTGTGATTAAAATACAGTTTAACAGCATTTTTGGATGTTGTATTCACATGGGTAGTGTTCATTAGCATTTTTAATATTATGCGCTCATTTAGAACTTCAAAAGATCTATAAAACTTCTGAGTAATTTAAAAATACAGGAAACTAATACACATTTAAATCTATATACATAAAACACAATTCTGAAAATGTGAACTGACTGAGAAACAAAAGCAACAAGTCTTGTGCATTGTTAAAGCTATGCAGCCAAGAACTAAACCTCAGCCTCTTCTTGCTGCCACCTTTGCACCCTCAGCAAGTTTTCAGATGACACCAAGCTGAGTGGTGCAGCCAATACAATAGAAGGAAGGGATGACATCCAAAGGGACCTGGAAAAGCTTGAAAAGTGGGCCCACGTGAACCTAATGAGGTCCAACAAGTCCAAGTGCAGGGTGCTGCACCTGGGTTGGGGCAATCTCAGACATGAGTACAGACTGGGAGAAGAACTCATTGAGAGCAGCCCTGCAGAGTAGGACTTGAGGGTTCTGATGGATGAAAAGCTTGACACAAGCCAGCAGTGCACTCTTGCAGCCCAGAAGGCCAACTACATCCTTGGCTGCATTGACAGAGGTGTGGCCAGCAGGTTGAGGGAGGGGATTGTGCCCCTCTACTCTGCCCTTGTGAGGCCCTGCTTAGCGTACTGTGTCCAGGTCTGGGGCCACCAGTGGAAGAAGGATTTGGATGTGTCAGAGAGGGTCACTAGGTTGATCAGAGCACCTCTCCTATGAAGAAAGGCAGAGAGAGCTGAGGATGCCTAAAGAAGAGGAGGCTGTTCAGCCTACAGAAGAGAAGACTCCAGGGTGACCTCATTGCATCTTTTCAGTACTTAAAGGGGGCTTATAAAATAGATGGAGAGTGACTTTTGGCTCAGTCAGATAATGACAGGACAAGAGGACAACCCTTTCTCGAGTCACTTCTGCCTTATGTTTAACTTGGCCAGTATCTAGTTTCAGGCATTTTTACATACAACTTAGATTTTTTGGAACTTTCTGTGGAAAATCAAGTAACATGTTTATATTCCAGGCAAAGCTTTCCAGTGTGTCTGAATTTGTAGGTTGGTTTTTTTTTTTTTTTTTTTTTTTTTTTTTTTTCATCCTGTCTCAGTTGAGTGACTGAGCTAGCAACTGTGATAGCTGGGGAACATGTGTAATGCTCTGCCTCCCAAAGATGGCAATGGGTGGCATGAGTCCCCAAGATTAGCACTTCTTTGGAAGGCTGTATAGTAAAAAAAACAACAACAAAAAAAAGGAACAGCACTGCTGTCATTACCATTCTTAAGTATTTTTGTGTTAAAAAATACTGCATGGCTGTACATAACCTGTGTGTGGAAATTGCTTAATTTATCTTTTTGTAGTTCTTACTGTGATAATCAAATTTATATTTGGAAAATACAAATGTTTTTAAACTCAAATAGGGGAGCTTTAGATTAGAGGTTAGGAGGAAATTTTTCACTCAGTGTGGTGAGGCACTGGAACAGGTTTCCCAGAGATTGTGCATGCCCAATCACTGGAGGTGTTTCAGGTGGCTTCTCCCCAAAATATTCAAGATGCCTAAATGCTTGCTTGGGTATGGTTTGGGCTGACAGCACTTGTGACCAGAAGCAGCATGCAATGTAATTTTGTTAGCTGCAGCCACCCTGCAGTTTTATGGTATTATTGGACTGTCCCTTGACTTATGCCAGACCTTTCATTTGTAAAATACTTGAGCATCTTTCATGCTAAAAGACTTTATGTAAACATAATCTGATTATATTACTAAATTTTAGCAAAATGGATTGTTGTCATTCTCTCAGTATATGTTGACCGGTGTCCACGTTGCCCCCAGTCCCATGCAACAACTGTTCTTTGAAATGACTGTCAGGAACTGTTGTAGACAATTGTTATGATGTATCATATGCTTTGGATTTAAAATTATTTTCCTGATAGACTTTCATTAGTGAGTGACATGGTCTAAGATCAGGACATAAGCCAGCTCATTGTTAATCCATCTGGCAAGGATGTTTCCAGTGACACTAGATATATTGGTGATCTTCCTGGCCATGTTTCTATCCTTGCTAAGGCTGATATAAAAGAACTTTCCTTGGAGGATGTGTAGGAGAGCTAATTAGCCAATTACAATTTCAAATATTCAGCAGATAGACTTGTTTATATAGCGTGTTTGAGGATAAGTAGCATTTTATTCACAAGAACAATCGTTGCATAAGCAATATACTAGAGAAGCTAGATGAGCTACATAAATATATCATGTTTGTAACTGCTGAGTGAAACTGAGACATTCAGATGACAGGAAAAAAGATGTAATAGGAGGGTTTTTACACATAATTATTTCACAAGGTGGGAGAATGGGGGGAGATGCTGGAACTGCTATTACAAAGCAACCTCTGTATTGTCAGTGTGTCACTGCCTAAATACAAAGTATGCAAATACTATATGAAACTAAAACATTACTAAAGACTAGTTGTTAGACTACAACTCCCAAATGCATTTTAAAGAACCTCTAAGGTTTTCAGTACAAGCTTCATTTGACTTGCAGTTCAAGATCATCTCTATTAGTTAAGTGACATTTGCCAGTCCCTCAGGTTATGATTTAAAATTTGTTTCATTTTGATCATTTAGCTCACAAAATGGGCACAACTGTGTGTAACATTTAGTTTCAGTAAGCAAGTAAAACTTACTCTGCACTATTTATTTTTAAACACAGTACATAATTCAGCAATGTGATATGTTATCAAATTGGAAGCATAGCATTTCCTTTCAAATTGTTGTCTTTGTTCTTGTATAATAATTTTATTCTTTTTTTTTTTTTTTTTTTTTCAGGGAAGGCTTCCCTATTGACTCCCTTTTCCTTCTTGCTGAAGGAGTTACATTATAAAAGTTTTGATTTTTTTTTCTATTAAATGCATCAAACATATTCAGTGTGTCAGCAGCATGGAACCACATCATAGAAATTTGAATGATACCCACTTCAAGGACAGTTTGCTTGTTTTCACCCTTGTCTCTACCTGTCAGATCAAAGTAGTTTGGCTTTCAATTCACATGCTAAATAGGAAGCAACCACTAATTTGGTTTATTTTTGTCTATATCATTTCTAGACATGAAAGGATTTTCAGACTCAGAAGCCTTATTTTATACTTGTTATTTTTAATGTTTGATAGGAAAGCATCAGATAAAAAAGCAGAAATTTTAATGCAACTTCTATAGTGAGGCAGTGATCTTGGCTTTTAAAATACTATCTTCTAATTTTGCCCAAACTGGTTGTACAGGTGGAAAACAAAACTATAGGAGAGCTTGTGTAACTTTTTATTAATTTCAGCCAATGATGACATCCCTGAACTACTCTTACTCAGTGTTTGCTTGTTAGAAGGAATATTTTAAGTGGATAGGTAGAGTAAGCATGTTTCTAGAGAGGGCAAAAAACAAAACAAAACATGCACACAAAAAAACCCCACCACAACTACCACCATAAAAAAAAAGCACACCCCAAAACAACCAAAACAAACACATTTGCTATTCAGGAGCATGTCATTCATCTTATGTGGTTTTCAGTATTGTAAAGCTTGCCATCAGCTGTAAGCAAATTTCTAAACTAGGAGTAGTTGTTTCCTGAATTTCCAAAAAAAAAAGAGAGATGAAGCCCTATAATTTTCAAGCAATAAATTCAATTTTATTAAATATACCATGAAATACTTGAAAAATATCTAAAAAGTTCAAAGTATCCTAAAAGGATGTAAAAGGGAACAGTATATTAGGAGACTTTTTGTCATGAAAATAAAACTTCAATTTTTTCTTGTTTTTTGGAATATTTTTTATTTGCAGGAGATCAATTTGTAATCTTATAAGTGGGAAAATACAAGTATCAAAGGGAACACATAGAAGAAATTTCCAAGCTATGATTATATGAAAATTGCAATTGTTTACAACTTCTTACTGATGTAGCAGATAAACTGATAAGGGCATGATTTTTTTTTTTTTTCCCAAGTGGTAAATTTTAAAAAATGTGGACTTCTATGACTTGTTTTTCTTCCAGAAAATGGAAGCTTCTTTCCTCTTGAGTATCTTTTCAATTAGCAAAGAATTTCAAAGGGGGCAAATAAAATCTTACTTTTTCAGTCTAGTTGACACTAAGATTGGAATGCATTTGTACCTTACAATGGTAGTAAAAAAGCATTGTTACTTTTTACAGCAATCCAGGATTGGTTCTTTAGATCATTTTTTTCTGTTAAAGCTAATATTTAAGATTGTCTTATAGGTACACTGAATATTGCAGCTGAATTATTCATTATAGCATGACGAATTTTGCTTTTGAATTAGGTGTTTTTTGTTAGTGTATAACAAGTGTTGCTAAAACAAGATGCAATACAAAACTGATATAGCAAACAGCGAAAAAGGGCTTGGGCACATAATGATTAGGTATTTTAACAATCTTGTTACAAGAGTCTTTCTGATACCAAAAGTAGGTTAAAACTAGGAAATTCTAACAATCTTTGCTTAGTGGGTATGCTGTTATACGCTTGAGTCAGCTTTGAATGCAGACCTTACCACTCAGGGAAAAGCTTCAATTAGCAGGCATGAATAGAACTGAACAATATGAGAGAAGGGCAGTCATCCAATCTAGCTTCCTGCAAGGTTAGAATTATTCTCCCTGCACATTTCATAAAATGTGTGAAATCTGATTTTGTGTATCCCATGTATCAATCAAACTCTACCCTTTTTCCTATAAGGCTGTGCAGGAAAGTTTGTTAGTATGGATAATGTCTAGATTTGCTGTTCTTTGTGTAAATGTAATTCTGTTTTTTTCACTACTTTTTCTTCCTATGTCTTCCTGTTATCTTAAACATAATAGTGATTTAGAACATGCTTTTTTTTTTTGTCAGAACTTCAGATGCAGATTGTCACATAGTACATCTATCCATATTACCTTATTTTGTATATTCTCCTAAAACTGTTATAATTGATAAAATTAGTTTGAAATTCTCTTCAGTATATGTACATAACAACGAAAAAAATAATTCTACTTATACTGTCTTTGCTATACTCATTAATAATGCTTCTCTTACAGTCTACAGCTATGAATCTGTTCAGACTTCCATCAAATATAAAAAGTTTTTATAAAGAATTTCTAGGAAATCTGACTATTTGTAGTTTTCATTTCTGTTTTACTTTCCAAGGGCTTTAAAAAGATAAATCACGAGACCCTGAACTATGATTATACAGTCAGCTTGTAAGGGAGTAATGAAAGTTGATTACATTTGCACACATTTTGTGGTTTAAAAAAAGGGCAAAAAATATTATTTAGAAATGAACATGGACTCATGGACTCTTCTTCTTCTCCCTCCCTGTTCCCCTCACTCCAACCCCCATTCAAAAATTGCATATGATATTAAATGAGTAGTGTATAAGCAAACTTTCAAGCCAGTGTGTATTTTCAGTTCCAGGTCATTTGGAATGCCTTTCATTAGTTAGACAGGAAGTATTTAACATTAAACAATGTTTGTTCATCAAATATAATGTGGAAAAAATATATACTACTCTTCATGAAATAGAGAAAGTAGATTAGCATCTTCCTAAAAGTAATCTTGGGATGCTTGTGTCATTTCATAAAGTAGTATGGAACAAGCACAGCAGACATTGGTTCTTGTTATACCTTCTGATCCAGGGAGCCAGGAATATTAAATGACACGGTGGATCAAAGTGTTCCCTGTTATAAAGACAAATATGTTGACAAAGTTTAAAACATGCTATTGCAAGTGCTTTCTTAATTGTATTTGGAGAGAATTGTTAGTGTTAATGTATTGCAATGTTTAATTGATACTTCTGTGTGTTATAAAGGCAGAAAGTACCTTAGAGATGGAAACTGGCTTGGATCTTTTGCTGTTGTGATCATTACATCTCTCTACCTCCTCTATATAGTTTAAAGTTTTTATTAAGTGAGTGTAACTTTCTACATTCATATTCCTCTCTGAAAACTTGACAAAATCAATAAGGAGGAATGGGGGGGCGGGGGGGCGGGGGAAGCCCATGTCTGATTAACTTAACCATTATGATGACATCAGGGAAAACAAGTGATACAATTTGCAAAGGCAATATTTTTCATTTTTTGCTAGTGTAGAGAAGACCAGAAGAACAAAGATTAGGAAGCAGAAGTTCTGGGGAACACTGTTGCTTTCTGTGACACTGCAAGAGGGGAATCCAGCTCTAATTGTTATATTGAGTTTAAAATCAAAGGAATTTAGACCTATTTGTAGCAAAGTGGCATAAATGATATAATTCTGCAAAAAATTTTAACTGCTGGTTTCCCCTTAAAAGTCTACATTCTTCAAAGGCTGAAATAAAATTTCTTGATATTTATACATCCTCTAGCCAGTGAAGTTGTGACCTTGATGATGTTTTGAGAGATTACTGTAGTAGTCATTATTTTCAAATATTGGAAAATAATCTTTTGGTAATCAAATCCTTTCTTCTCTCCTTTATCCACTCATCTATCTATTCATTCATAAACTATGAAGGAGCTGACATTCTGCACATCTACCTGAGGGCAAAAATATGTTGACATGCAGGTGATTAAACATGTGCCCACAGCTAATTGGCTCTGACCCTAACTTGTGTCAAGCAGTTGGCATGGATCCTGATTACTAACTAATTACATCAATGTCATCAGACACAAATGGTATTGTCCCATAGAATAACGTGCCAGATACATTAACAATAAACTACTTGATACTGATTCCTGTATTAGGCTTTGTCAGTTCAGCTGGATGTCCATTCAGTGTTGATAAATGTGTGGAAACTCAATTTAGAAAAAATGCTGTCTAAACCACAATAAAATTAAACTCAGCACTTTTTTCCTAAGTCATGCTCCTCCTGGCTTTTGCAAAAAGAAAAAACCAACCAAACAAAAAAAAACCCACCCACTGTTGTTTTAGCAAGGTACAAGCATCTTGCTTGTGATTTAAGATGTTGGAAGTTTTTCAGTACAACCAATGGTTTTGTAATTGTTCTAAATTTCCTCATGGTCTTTAATTTTATTGCTAAGACTGTTTTCCAATTGAATCCCTTTTTCCCTATAGGCAACACCAGTTGCTGACAGCTGATGCACACCTGCTACTTCTAGTCATTTCTACGGAAGGCAGTTTTCAGGATTTGTCATGTTTATTGACCCTATTTATATCAAAAGGTCTGTTCTAAAGCTCACTGAGTGAAAGAAATGACTAGAGGCCATCAGTCATACTTGTGCAAATCCAAAGTAACTTCACTGATTCAGGAGTTTAAAGGCTGGACACTTAGGGGAAAAATTGATTGGTATGAGGCTTTGGGAAGATATTGCAGTTGATACCATAAGTTGGAGCAGAATGCTAAGGATTATGCTAAACTTTTTCTGAATAATGTAAAACTTCAACATCTATAAAGACCAAATGAACACTGTCCACTGTGCAGATGGGATAATCATGCACGTTAGTGTATTTATCTGGAACATCTGAAGCTGTTAAGTTACATTGCATAAAGCACCACTGATTTTCATTGTATCTTAATTCTGACTTTTCTGCATGGGATTTGTATTCAGATTCTCTGATGTGCAGGTCAGAAAGACATGGCACATGATCACATACATCACATGATCACATAATAGGTGTTATAGACTATATAATTCAAAGATGATCTGTAAAGATCATTCTAAGCATGTAGCATTCTAAGCATGTAGCTCTGAAACACAGTTTTTCCTTACATAGGTTAAAATTAATTGATTACAGCTATGCTTTTACAGCTTTTGTTGGAAATAGTGGGATTTTAAAACATAAGTGTTTATAAATAAATATCCTAACATTAAATGGAATTCTTACTGCAATTTACAGGGTAACAGACTGGCTATTAAAAGAAGTAATTATGGATTTATTGAGCTTCTGTGGCTGTTTTATTTCTAGAATCTTCCTTGGAGAACTGTTTTTCATTTTCCAACTCTTATCCAGTAGTTTTGAAAACAAAATAAGTCTGCTTAGTGTCAAAGGTTCCACTTGGAGAATAATTCTTAAAATGCCTTCCTGAATGCCATTTCCAGCAGTTCTGCCTTATTGAAAGTGCTCTGAAATCCTTAGGGATGGAAGATGGCAGGTGCTATATGAATGCAAAGTTTCATCTGTGGCAGATCTAGGTCAAAACCTTAGTAAGGGCAGTAAAATTCACCTTTTCTCAACATGTAATTGTTGCAAAAGGCAGTTCTGAAGTCTTCCTCAACAGTTTTTAGCAGGTGTCAGTCTATTACCTGACTGCTGTACTGCAGTTGATATTGCTCCTCTGGAAATGTTTTCAGATACTCAGCCTGAGAAACACTTTCCTTTGCATAGATGTGGCTATAGATATCTGTTCTTTATGAAAAGCATGGAGGGATGTAGGAATAGTAAAGAAAGAGAAAGACTGTTGATTAGATCTTAAATGATTGTTGAAGATGTTGGATTAGATACGAATTTTCATGATTTTTGGGGTTCCTATATGAGTAAAAGAGAATGTTTGCAATGAAAATAAAATCTTGCCAAGACCAGCTTAAAACTTCTGATGCATCTACCAAAAGAGATTGTGTGTGATCTGAGTAGACTTGAGCTAAACAGTATTTTTTGGTTGTTACATATAGCTTCTTGATGATTCTCACACATACTTTCTCCCTCTATTTATGAAATGAAGAGAGAAACAAAACTGGGCAGTGTACTGAGGGTTAGTTTGTTTTTCTGAGACTCAACACTTACAGAATTTAAAGCGGTTAGTATGGATATGAAAGTGGTAAATTGATAAGCTTGCAGTTTTTGATGGATCTGTTTTGTGAAAATGTTCAGAAAACCCTATTTCTTTAACATTGATTTAAACTGTATGTTTTACCTTCTCAAATGGCACAGGTGCTCAAGATGGCAAAGAGAATTATAAAACCTTGTGTGTGATTACACTCTAAAATTTAATTTCAAAATTTAACATTGAGAAAAGATGAGTTATGCAATCTGTTTTATTCATAGCTGAGCAAATTCAGGTACATATGAAAAAATATATATATATTTTGAGTTCATCCTGGTTTTTACTCTCTTAAATTATTTTAATCTTCTGTTTGAAATCATATTATTGTTTTCAAAGTTGTACACTCTTTTTTAAAATTCCTATATATAAAATTTTAAAGTTACATTTAGTTATCCTAAAAATAAATTAAAATAACATTCAAAACAGACATAGCTTGAAATTTTTATTAGAATATTTGAGTACAGTTGGCATTATTTTCAAATAAAAATTTGAATTACTTTGTTGCTGTCTTTGAACTATTTTATTCAGTTTTGCACAAAAAATAACATTAAATGATTTTTAGTTTTTAAAGAAAAGTGCTGTAAATTTTTATAGAGTTATAAAATACAATGAGTTTAACTTGGGGTTGGGAGGAGCTCTTTCTTAATGTTTAGTGTGACAGTGCCCTTCACTTGCAAACTGAGACCATTTTATGTGGTTCAATTTTGAGCCAGTTTAATTACATGAGAGATGCAGATTGTGTTTTCTAAGAGCTCTTTGATCATGATGGAAAATCAGAGTAAAACAAACAATCAAATAAACAAACAAAAAACCAACAAACCAGAATAGAATGCTCTCCTGAAAATATTTTATCATTCTTGGGTTGTTGATTTGCTAGGTAGAGGCTGAGAAGGACAATTATTTTTCTTAGTGGAAATCAGTGGTATCTTTATTTATAATTAAGTTCTGTTTCGGTAAAAAATAGTTTCATATTTAATAGATGTTATCACATCTTACCTTGTTTTCTCCTCACTGCACTGCTGCCGTGGCATGTATATACCACAGTCAAAGCTGTGACAACCTAAAGATTGTAAATTTGGATGCAAATAATCGGTGTAGATTGATTAGTCGTCTGAGTTAGTCAAGTTTCCAGGGAGTTCTTTGAGCTCCATGACTACCATGCTAATAGCATCCAAATTAATTTTAAATTAACTTAAGTGTGTCTGTAAGAGGTACAGTTTTAACTGTCTCGTCAATTTCACCATATTTATGGTGGATATACACATTTTTTTGAAGACACCTGCTGTTTTGGTTCCACATTGTGTGACTGCTAGAAATATTTCTAATCAGTAAAGACTACAGGTGATTTTCAAACATTTCCAGGTATCTGTAGTTCCCAAATACTTGTTACTTTATGGCAATTATTGTATATGTTGTATATGTACTTGTTACAGTTTTAATAAAAATTGATCATAGATATCACTTTACAGTGAAATTTTATATTCAAATTTTTGTTTGTTTATTTTTTAAATCTCCAATCATGCTTGGAGATTAGTTCATCTTCAAAAGATCACTGTGTGCTGGATTTCCATAACCGCAGTTCAGCAATGGCTCAAAGGTAATACGTTTCCTAATTCAAATATAGCAAACAGTGACCAGACTTCCTACCACCTCATTTACACAGAATTGATGAATACCATGTGAAATACCTTTAAATGTTTTATTTCTACATTGTAGCATTGCATAGATCATGCTTTTTTGAATGAAAGTATTCAAAATTACTTAAAACTTGGTTATGAATGGAACTGGGAATTTTGGGTGTACCTGAAAAATATAGCAGAGACCACTTTAAAGTAGATAAATAAAAAGCACCACAAAAAAACCCACCTCACAACACATCCCCAAACCCAAGTGTATTAATTTTAAGTCAACTTACTTTAGTTAATTCAAAATGTACTTACCACTGTCTCCTCTGTGCCTGCTAAAAGGCCTAAAATTTGTTGCACGTTCTTTTTGTACCTACATCTGACAGCAATAATACATAATTTATGTACCTCATAAAATTACTCTGACAAGCTGATTTGCTGCAGATAGTAGAAATGTTGATAAAGGAGTAGTCCGTGCTTAGAAATGTATTTTTGGTCTTTCAGCATTCTGGTGTCTGAGAAGTTTAATCATTCCATTTCTACTTGCAACAAAAAATGCACTGGTATAGAACTATGACTCTATAATATATCATTTGATATAAAGATACCTAATTTCATATTCAAGTCTTGAAACACAGAAGGAACCATATACATTTTATCTATATGGGGGCTTGAAGCCTAACTGCAAACCAATATAGGACACAAATTTGGTAATTATTCTTCATCACCAAAATGTCATGAGTAACTGGTAGTAAAATGTATCCATTTTATTAAGAAGATTGGGAAAACTGTTTTCCAGTTTGTATAGTATTTTCTCTTTAGGGACAGAGTGTTTCTCTGCTAGAATGACAGAGATAATTAAAAAAAAAAAAAAAATCTTTCCCTTTTGTCATGGAAAGGGCTAACATGGACTTTTATGCTTTCATTTTGGTGAAGAAGAGGTCTTCGGGTACTGCCCCACGGATGACACAAATAAAAATTGAAGTAACATCTACCAGCACTGACTGTATAAAAATCGGTGCCTAATTAGTAGTATCATACATGATAAAATAAATAACACAATTAGTATTTGCACCATGATGGAGACAAAATGCCACAAGAATGCTAAATTCCATCAGGCTATTTTTTATACACAATGTAACAGTTTTGAAGTAGTAATAAGTACTAAGGGCATACAATTAGCATTTGAGTACTATTTAAATCTTACACATATTAAAATGATTCTTTGATTTTGTGTACATTGTGTGGAAACATACTAAATGTTGCTAGAGTATTTTTACTTATCTAGTGTATTTTTCACAAAAACTAATTATATCACCATAGAAATTGATATTCACTTGTGGGTCATCAGTTCTACTGTATAATCCCTTGCTAAATTATACAGCTGAGTCTCTTGTTCTGAGCCCTTCAGCACACTTCTAGGTTTGTCTATTTATGTTCCCTCATAATAAAGAATTGTTCCCAAGCAAATAATTACTCCACAAAATCAATTAAAACAATTACTGATATGTTCTCTTCTTCTTGGATTTGAACAGGCATAACATACAGTTTTAACTTTTTTATGCATAGTGGCCATGCAGATATATTTTAATGATGTCCTTAATATAATCCCTTAGTATTTCTCAGTAGGGAATACAATTTCCTTAGTATAATCATATTTTGTGCATGGTAGTCTAAGTAAAATTGTTCTGAGCAATATCTTACAGCTCTTCAGGAAGCTGATTTGAATTAAAGCCTATGTGTACTTGTATCATTATTTGTTTAAATGGGTAGTTTTTCAAAAACGTGGGATTGCTTTTGCTATGTTAATTTTTAAAGTAGGGGTTTGACAAAATGACTATGTATCAGATGCAGTTTGGGGAAAAATGTTATACAAAAAGCTGAGCCTACTTTATTGCACTTACATCTATAATTAAGCAGAGAGGTATATAGAAAAAATCAAAGGTAGACCTCTAATTATAATCATATCTTCTGGTATGTTTTACCTGTGAGAACTGATGCTGAGGCCAAATTTTTTTTTTTTTTTAATTTCATCAGGGGAGGAAAGGGATAGGTTCCTCTTTCAGGCCATTCAAAGAATACTGTTCTGAATGATCCTTTGATCCTTTAGAGAACCCTTTTCCTCATTGTTCATGGGGGACCACTCAGCTTAAACTCCTGATATAACATCAGTCTCTCAGAATATCACCTAGTCATGTGGCCCTACGCACGTTTACTACAAGATCAAAAATATTTTTTGTCAGTTGGGCATTTTCTCCCCATTAGCTTCAATGGGATGTTAAACCAGCCCCTTTTAGACTCTACAACCTTAAAGAAAAATTGCTGTATAGCTTTACCAAAGTTTTCAGAAACAGCTCTTAAGACATACGTATTTTCACTATACAGAGAATTTAAGAATAAGTCCTTATAATTCATATCTCAATGAAGGCTGCTTTCATTAGTCTAGTAAAAAGTCTGTTTTTTTTCTGAATGATCATTCAAATAAAATATAAATTACATGACTCTTGACTGAAAGTCACTTTTCAGCCACAATAAAAGTGAAGATCCCCATAACACATATGGAAGTGCTAACAATTTGGCCTAGGAATTAGTGGTCGATGCTTTTAGAGTTTAATTCATTTGGGTTTTGTTTAACTTTACCCCAAAAAATCCACAGAAGCTTCTTGAAGGAAAAAAGATAGATTTTTCTGCACATCCATGCTAAATATATATATATATATATAAAGTGAATCATATAAAGCAACAAACTAGTGTTCCTCTTCTTGCATCTGATTCTTCAGCACATTTGTCACTTTTAGAATAAAGCTTTATAACTGACTGTCTAACTAATTAGAACTCTCATATGCCATATTACCCATTAGCCTGAGGTTTTTATATGGATTTACTTTCTACTCACTGGATTCTCCCTGTTGAAATGATGTCAGCTTGAACTTGTTGGGCTTCATTTTGTTCTTATCTAAACAGATAAGTTTATAACTGAAGGATAAGTTGCCTGAGTCTTTACTACATATATAAGTATTGTAATAACAGAAAACACTTCAGCAAAATGTTTTCTTTTCCTGAATATTTCCTGTATTAGGGGGAAACAGAGTGGAGATCTTTGAAAAAATACACTCCTAAAGATTTCTTCTTGATGAAAATTTTCATGAAGATTGCTTGTGTTCTGAGTGTCGAGATCTCCTGGCTCTGCCTAAATTTTTTTTGTATTTTCCTTTTTTTTGTTTTCAAAAAGTAGTAAAAAAAAATAAAGATAGTGATATGAAACAGAAAAACTGTATTGATCAAATGTTTAATATTTCTCAAATTACTAGCAAAAATTACTAGTAATGAACAAAGTATTTAAATATCCTACTTTTTATTTCTCCTAGATAATTTTATCATGATTTGCACACTCTTTTCTTATAAATATTACCTAGTTTAAAATATCTTTAAAAATTGTTGTAAATGACCTATATGATATTGTAATATAGTTTGAACATAAACAAATTGATAAATATAATCAAATAACATTAACAAAAAGAATTCTGCTTTGAATATCTTTAGCTAAAGGTTTAAAAGGCAGTCGTGCTTATTATAAAAGAGTACAATCATACTTCTGTCAAAATGAGTGCATTTTATACTTAAAATAAAAAAAATGTTCAAGAATGCTAAAAAAATGAAATATCTACTTAATGAATACCTTGAGTAACCCTAGACATACCTCACAGATGAGGTACAGTAACAAAATAATTTTGCCTCATATTTGTATGACATTTTGAAAAATGTTAAATAGTCCCTTTCCTACAGAAAAAGAAGACAATTGTTTTGGTCTTACCTAATGTTCATTAATTGATTCTCTAATTGCCATATGGGGATTTGTGAGCTTGATACATTTATCTTGCATTGTTTGGAATATCTCTCACAGTTGCCAAATATTTTAACAGAATAATTTAGCAAAGTAAATGTTGTTCAAATAGTGGTGCAACTGGTGCAACTGATCAATCATTTTCAAGGAACTCCTATCTACACTGTGACAAACATATAGCAGAGATGTAATGGATTTAATATTCAAAAATAACACAAATGGTTATGGATATGAACCATATGGTTGGTGCTTTTTTTTTTTTTTTTTTTGCCTTTGTGTGTGATCTAATCTGTTCAGTTGGTCAGATTAACAGTTTAGTTTTTCTCTCTCTTAGGACAACTTAGTAGAGCTTAACTTGAACTTTCTGATGCACATAACTAAGGTCATCACTATCATACTTGACATATCAAAGTCTTTTATTTCCTTCAACAGAGAACCATGAGGATCTAAGGTGTGAAAACTTTGGGATGGATGACTAAAATTCATGTAGGGCATAAATTTTTTTTTTGATGCAGATATACTTGATTTTATTAGCTAATCTAGAAGTTTTGCTATGATGCTTGAGCTACCCGAGGCTGAAAACAATATAGTCACACACCTGTGGCATTCTGCCAAAACATCTGTATTGTTTTCACATGTGAGCTAGTATCTGCATGTGTAATGAATAAATATCACTTCATATTTTCACTCATTTAAGGAATTACTGAATTTATTGTTACATCAGACTTCCCAAAGTGATTCCAAATGAAAGAGCAGACAGGGAATCTCATTTCTGGTAGTATAGCTGTACTCTGTATATGCCCAGGAGATAAAGGTGCGTTCAGTTTTGGTGCTGACATCAGGCTGGGAGGTACAAACTCCTCTGCTCACAGTAAAATAGGAAAATATAAGGATTGATCCACACACTAAGCTTACTGATATGTGAAAACAGTTTCTGTCATAATGCTATTTCTATTTAGTAGTTTGTGCTAAGTGTTTTATTTATTAGTCTGGTAATGGACTGCATGTTTGAGTTCACATTTTCTGAGGAGCCAAATCCACTTAACTCCAGAAAGTGTCCACATTGTGGTCATGTAGCCACTTGAAGGGGAAGCAAAGGAGATGTGGATGGGTGGGAGCTTTCAATCCTTTTTATTTTCTTAAGTAGTTTCATTCTTGCGTGGCATAACTTTGAACTATTGAGATAGTTTATAGTGGATAAAGAATCCATCTGAATTTCAGTTCTGCTTTAAAGACTATTTAAATATTCAATACTAAGCTGCAACTGCATAAACTACAGAGTCGAGAGTGGGAAGTAGGAGCTTTCTTTTGGCAGATCACTGTTTTAGGAATATCACTTTTTATTCATGATGATTATGTATTTATGCGTGTCTTTACACAACTTATGATAAACACTATTCATCCAATATTTTCTTCTAAATGTCTTACATAATCACTGCTATGCATACTGGCTTGTCTGGTCATTGACAATCTTTCCTATTGGATTGCTTGGAAATTTAGTATAATTTGGGGCTGTGGATTCTGCTTGAGTGGCTAGCAGATAGTGTCCAAATTCCCAGAAATTCCTCTAAATCACATACTTTTCTATTCCCTTCTCTTCTTTATTCTGTAGATCTTCTAAAATTACCAATTTTTCAAGGAAGGATAATTTGCATCTACACTAAGACTAAAACTGTGCTAATTTCTTTACATAGTATGCTGTTATGGGTTTGATGCAGCTTAGTACTGAGAATGGTTGTGATGAAACATTGATCTCTCTTATAATCTTTTTTTTATACTAGTATATTGAATCAGGGTTTGAAAGATTTTGTGTGAATCAAAGACATTATTTATCAACTAAGTTCAGTCTGCTGTACTTCAGGTATTTCTTAAACTCTAAGTTTCAGAAATGCAATGTAATCTTAATACTTAAATTACTATTATTATTATTATTTAATCCTAATTCCCCTTTTGTGTTGCTTTCACTCTAGAAAGTGTATACTTCAAGAAAACTTGCTTGATTCCTCTGTCTAGTTGCTAGTATAAAAAGAAGCAACATTTGACTCCATTTCTTGTATTTGTTATTCTTCAAGGTGTGCAGTTTTGATTTGACCATCTACCAGTTCTAAATATGCTCCTGAATTTAAGCGCATACTAGGTTCATGGACTTAGGGCTGGTGACTATGGAACACCTATAAACTGGAATCCTAGGGGAATTGGTCTGTACCTATAATTTAACAAAGAACTATGTTTATTTTATTTATTAGTTTATTTACTCCTAATTAATTTTCTTATTTAACTATAAGAAACTAATAAAGTTTCTTATTTAACTACTGAGCAGTATTGACCCAAGCTGAACTTCAGGTCCCTTTGTAAAAACACATTTTATGTTCTGAAAGGTATCTCATGTTGTGAAACAAAAAAGGGAAATACAGTTTTAGTGACTACGGATGAAACAGGGCCTTTTTTTTTTTTTTTTGACTGGGATTGATAAAAACCAAGAAAAACTAGTCACTCAACTTTCACACTTCATTTAACTGCAGTCAGATTCACAATCCACAAAAAGCCAAGACGTGGCTAACAATTTTTTTTTTTTAAATCTATCTATATATTTCTTTGCATATATAAATTAAAAAAAAAAAGTTATAAAATGAAACTGATTTTTAAGCAAGTGTACTTTGACCATCCTTTTAAAATCTCTGTTCTTCTCTACTTCTTTTTAAATAATATCCAAACACTGTAACAGAAGGTGGTTCTCAAGTCTAGCTGGCAAATTTGTTAGGTATTACTGCATGAAACTTCTACTTGTAGATGAGGTGCAGAGCCTATTGGACACAAACTAGTTGCAGTAGTAGTCACAGAAGCAAACATAGTTTTTTAGGTTTGAAGAGACTATGCCCTGTGTGCCTCTGAGAAAATCTCCCTCCTACCCTCTCAGTATAGCTGCAGTAAACTAAGGCAAGATTTCATCAAGCATGTCTTTTTTTCTTTTTAAAATAAATATGTATTTAGCTGAATTATGTGGTCTTACAGCTCAACATCTGCTGCTATTTACTCAACGACTGTGAAGGTCAGGATGGTGATCTTGGTAAATACATAAACACTAAGCAAAACCCCTGCTCACTTCAAAACAGATTATTAATCATTGCTTTCTTAATAGCCAGTGAATACTGTACTTGTGTTCTAACTTTCAACGGTGCCCCAGTTTCTTTGCATCTGTTGTGGTTTTTCTGCCTCCCTCCCACCCCCTAATTTGGGAAATGAAGGGTTTTAGTCAGGATTTTCTTTTCCTAAGCTTTAGGTCTGTGAACTAGAGCTCTTTGTGTTATGTAGTAATGGATTCATGAATTCTAAAAAAGGCCCCAAGTATTGAAACATCACAGCACTGAACATTATAGTGACTAATTTTCAGATACCTGCTGATAACAAGAATTCATGGTTCTAAAATAGGTGCAAAGTTTCAATGTTTCAATGTCCATAACACTTAATCTCTGCTGCTCCCTCCTTATCATGCTCTTCCTCTGCTCCAGCATGGGGTTCCTCCCACAGGATGCCATCCACAACTGATCTTACAGCTCTTCAAGAACTGCTCCAATATGGTTCTGTATGATGGGATCTGTCCTTCAGAAATGGACTGCTCCAGCACGGGTCCTCCATGGGTGCCAGCTCCCTCTCCTGACCCCCTGCTCCTGCTTGGGCTCCTCTCCACAGGCTGCAGCTCTGGCACAGGGCCTGCTCCTGCAGGGACTCTCCATGGGCTGCAGGATCCTCCAGGCCACATCCACCTGCTCCACTGGGGCTCCTCCACGGGCTGCAGCATGGAGATCTGCTCCATGTGGGACCCATGGGCTGCAAGGGGACAGCCTGCTCCACCAGGGGCCTCTCCACAGGCTGCAGGGGAACTTCAGCTCTTGCACCTGGAGCACCTTCTGCACTGACCTTGGGGTCTGCAGGGTTGTTTGTTTCTGTGTAACAGTGGCTGAGAAAGAAAGAGTTTTTTTTTTTTTTTTTTTTTTTTTTTTTTTTTTCCCCCTCCCCCTTAAATCTTCTCTCACAGAGGTGCAAATAACATCACTTATTGGCTTGGCTCTGGGCAGCGGTGGGTCCCTTTTGGAGTTGTCTGGACCTGACTCAGTTAATGTGGAACAATGACGGGACTCTTCACAGAGGCCACCCCTGCAGCCCCCCTGCTATAAAAACCTTGCAAGTAAACCCAATACAAATATAATTAGTAATGCACTTCCTTTGGCAAACAGTTTAAGATGTTCTTTGAGAACAGTTGCTCATGTCCTTTAGGCAATGTTTTGGATGAATCCTGACAGTGAGAGGTGTGAGGCAAGCTAAACTAGCCCAAGAAGTACTCATCCAGGGGATTAAAAAGTTTATCCTTGAAAAACAAGCATCTCCAGAATTAACAGACAAATTAAGATTCCTGATAATCTACACCTTAGACCTCAGCAGGTAAGGAACAGTGTGATTCAGTTCCTCTCTCCTTTTGAAGTAATGTCTGGTGAAAGATGGATAAACAATCACGAAAGAAAACAAACTCACTTTCTCTGCTGGTATAAGGGAGTACATCTCTGAGTTAATTTGTAACAGCTGGTATTGCAGCAGAGTGACAGAATGTGTTAGAAAAGGTTGTGGTTTAGCTGCAACTGTACTAGGATAGTTGTGTTCTAGGGTATGGAATGAATTTCTTACTGTATTTCATAGCAATTTTCCACTTTTTTATTTATTTATTTTTTTAATATATGTAAATACTGTATTTTGACCTTAAGTCAATTCTAAAGAAGAGAGATTTCTGACTGAGACCTTATTTCAACTGCTGAATAGGGACAGTTTTTCACCTTCAGACAGAAGAATGTGTGAGCTACCCTCTGAAAACACTACCAGGACAAGTCACTTCTGTTTTGCTTTGAGGTAAAATGGCAAGGTCATAACATGTTGAGTTTGTGCTTATTCATTCTCTCAGGATGCAATAACACAAAAATAAAACACTCTAAGACAACAAATTTCCAACAGTATTAACTTTTATTTTTCTTTATATAAGAACTTTAGTTGAATAAGGAAAATGCAGTGGAATACTTTCAGACATTCTTTCTGTCAGGTCCAAAAAAAAAAAAGTTAGACTTATTTAAATAAAAATATTTTTATACATTCCATTAATTGTGACATCATTAGGTGACCAGTTTTTCGGAACTGCAGCAGCCATGGGATATGTATAGTGAAATGAAGAATAATTCTGCTGCCTATTGGAATTTATAGCCTGAGCTATGTTTGCTGTCTTAGCTAAGCAATAGGCATTACTTCATGTAACATTTAAGAATTTTATGAAATGGCACCTATTCAGTTTTGTATAAAGACTGATTATTTCCACCCTCTTCTCTAAACCATCAAAAGGTCAAGTATCAGTGCCCTAGCCTGAAATCTGGTGTTTTTGAATTAATATGTATTATGAATTTTGAAAGAAATGGTCTACCTTTTCTAATAATAGACGCAAATAATATGACTGATGCTGTAGTAATTGACAACAGTCAATACCAGATGCTAGTCTGTGTGTTTTTTAGGGCAGTATCTGTTAAAGGGAAGTATGAGAGAGAGGATTCACTTGTGTATGAACAAATGTAAACTTGTAAATGTTGTTTAATATACAAACAACCTAGTTATATTTACTGTTGTGCTAGAGAGACAAAATCTCCAACACTAAGGAGATTGGCCAAGATATAAGCATGTTCAGTTTATAATTTCTGTAGTTATTAATAGATGGATTTTATGGAAAATGTTCATGACCTTAAAAATGCTTGCAGGGCTTATTTTGCATATAAGTAGGCTGCATTTATACAAAGATTAAACAACTGTTTTTCATAGAGTAGTTTTCTCTAAACATTGAAACTGTTGATCCTTCTATCTTTGTAGCCATTAAATTAATCAAGTCTACTACTGAAAATAGCACCTACAAAACTGTACAATTTACCATAGAGGAAGTGTACAAGTAGTGGCTCTATTGTTTTTTTTTTTTCCTTCTCCTCTTTTCCCCCACCCCCAAATTTCTGATTTCCTATTTTGTCATCTTGTCTGAACTAACAGATTTATAAACCATCTCCTTGAATAGCAAAACCATTTGCCATTTGGTGGAATTGGCTGACATTTCATTTTTGCTGTGCAGATTGCACATAATGTTGACATTATTTCACTGGGTTCTGTACTACATCATTAACATATTGGTCATGACTGAATCCCAAATACTTTCACTCTTGCAGTGTAATAACCTACATTTTTTCTGTTAAGGAAATGATGTAGATTTTCTTGAAGGAAAATAATTAATGTTGCAGCAGAGCAAAATTGAAATTACACTTAAGGAACAAAATGCACCCCTTACATCTATGTTTAAAGAGAAGAAAGCAAAAAAACTCATAGATGTATTTATTGTTGGTATCCATAAATCCTAGACATGAAATTCATGAAATATTAGCCTTAAAACCAGATTACATCAGCACTGTAGCAATGTAGGACTTGTCAAATAGAGGGTTACAGTTTCCTGCTTGCATTACATGAAAATAAAAATTCACTTTGTGTTGTAGGCATAATCCCATTCTTGCCCATATGGGATTATTTTCACTGAAAAAGAAACCAGCTAGCAGGATCACATAGTAGCTTTTGGAGACCAGGAGCACCGAAATCCTAGGCAGATTTTTATCAAGTTGGCAGGCAATTGTCAAGGAGTCCATTTTTGTTTTAAGATCTACATCTATAGATTTGCTTGTAAATCAAACATTTGCTTTGAAAGTTTTACTTAGAATCCTGCTGAGAGAAATGGAACTAGGAAACTGATATAAAATTGACACCCTGATACAACCTGTTCACTGCTTGACAGATGAGGATTCCATGTTAGCATTACAGTTGACAATTCCCTTGGTCTTTTGTCTACCTTCTTGGTTATTTTTCTTCATATATTTAGGTATATATTTCCAGACAGCAGAGGGTTTTTTTTGATATTTTTTTTCTTTTTTTTGTTTTGTTTTTATAATATTTGGGTCACATGCTGTCATCCTTCTTCATGTTAAATTATGTATTTAGCTGTGTTGGGACTAAGTGTCAATAACTAAGAAATAACTAAGAGGTTACTTATTGTGATCCAAGGTGGCATTCTGTGATCTTGGTTGATTACTAACTTTTCAACTATAGGTTCTACATACCTGGTTGGTTAGTGGAAGAAATTTATATATGTAGTTGTTTAAAAATAGAGGAAACGAGAAACATGCATGTTTGACACTTTCTCCAAATTCTCTTACACAACTTGAAGGTTCTTTGTTCTTAAACAGAGCTTTAAACTTCAGCTAGCAATCCTGGCATTCAGGGGTAAAGGTAGATCTACAATCTGGGAACTTCCCAAGGCTGCATTCTGTCCTTTAATTAAGGAACACATTGAGTGGTCCTAGTACTAACCATTATCAGGTGGGTGTCTTCAACCTAACTAGTCCACAGAAAGGAGGAACAGACAGGAAAAATGGGAGGATGAAGCACCTCCTATACAATGTGTTCTTCCCTTCCAATGCCCAGAACTTTATTCCCCAGTAGTAGCTTGACTTCTCATTGCTTTCACAGCCTTTCTCCTTCCTCTTGTAGTACTGCTTATAGTTTTTTTTTTTTTTTTTTAAAGTTGCATGAGGCACGTATGTATTTTGTAGCCTTTCTCATAGCATCTTTTAGAAGCACCTATCTGTTTGGATTCATGAAATTAATATGTGCATGTTTGGATTATCTTTTAGGAAATCTGACATCTTTGGGAGACAGGCATATTTCATATACACATAAAATACCCATTTGCCGTAGCTAATTATTTTTGTATTAAAAACCACAATGATTCCAGTCAGCAAAATGCAAAGCTATTTTTCAGTATCTAATAAATTAACATGGAGAGAATAAATTGTACATGTATACTGTTGCTACATGGTTGACCTTGGCTTCCAGATGCCCACCCATCCCCTATCTCTTTCAGTCAAGAGGGCGGGAGGAGAAAATATGGCGAGAAAGCTTGCAGGTCAAGATAAAGATAGGCTGTTCACTTACCAGTACCTGTTCTGGGAAAGCAGTCTCAACCTGGGGAGAATTTAATTAATTTTTACCCTTTGTTAAGCCCGTTTTCCCTGAGGCTCTGCCATCTTGGCTGCTGGGCCCAGCTGTGCTCTGCGGTGGGGCCATTGGAGCCAGCTGGAACTGGCTGTGTCTGGCATGGGGCAGCCCTGGCCTCTTCTCACAAAAGGAAGCCTGGGGCCCCCCAGCAGTGCATGGGCAGGGACACCCAGTGCAATTGTAGTGTAAATATACTGATAAAATAATTATTTATCTATCACCATTTCATATTATGTGAAATGTTATTTCATTAGCAATTACTTCATCCAAACTTTATATGTAGATGAATTACTTCTTGCTTTTCAGAGTATATGCTACACAGAATAAGAAACAAACTATGCATTAATTCAGATGTTTTGACATTTAAAGCCATTGCAACCTAAAAATCATTTATTTCAGTACTACGCTGCAAATTATGAGGTAATTTCCCTTTATTTTTTAACAAATTAGCACCCTTTTTCCATGGGATTTTTTTATTGCAGTTCCTTAATCTTAACTGAAAAACTAGACAGAAAATATTAGAGCTATGTTTCCCCCTCTCCCAGTGGGGTAGTTGTTCACTTTTGAAAACATGAATGTTTTTTGGGTAATCATTTATTGATAAAACTGTTTCTGGGATTAAACGAAAACACTCTATGATGCCTGGATTTGATTTATTTATTTTAGTCTTCCAATCAAGAAATAAGTTTTTCCTCAATAAATCAAGAAATAAGTTTTTGTTTCTAAGGAGTTTCAGCATCTGTAAACCATACTGGCAAGTCTATGTTGATTTAATATTTTCAGAGTTTACAAGTGGGGTCATGTTACTGTGTTTGACATCTGCAGGTGTCTATATACAAACGGGCAATGTCTGGTTGACCTTTTCATAATAGATACATATACAGTCTTTAAGGTGCTTTACTTCACTGACAGACTTGCACGTTGGTGCTACTGCAGGTAAATGTAAGAATGCCTTTTCAGGAAAATTGGCTTACAGTTGGTCAGTCTAGCAGTGGAGATTTACAGGAGCCCCATAAGAAACATAACGTTCTTGTATTATCTTGAAACCTCCTATTTTCACAGAAAATCAACTAAACAAATATGTGTGATTATTTAATCAGCTGTGAGAGTCTGGCTTTGTGAAAAGAACATTCTAATCCATTTTCTGAAGTGGTTTAGGCATGCTGTTCACTCTCCTTGCTGCTTAATCACTGCACTGCACTGGTGAAATCACAGATAAATGACTAATTGAAGTGCTTCCCAGTTCAGTTTTCTACTTTGCCATAGACTTCCTGTGTAATCATGAACATTGTCTGTAAGTTAACCAACCAGATGAAATGCTTCTCTGCTGCTTAATGCTATGATATTAAATATAAAGAACCTTGTCTGCATGAGAGAATCTGCACTGAATAAGATGAATTTGACTATCCTGTTCAGCTCCTCGCTGTTTTCTTCATAGTTGGTTTGTCATTTTTTGCTTTAACTCTGACCTCCATTTCAGTTTCCCATAAGCCACCCAGTTTTGAAAATAAAGTAAAATAAAATAAATAAGCCAAGCATTTTCCCCATGTATATATAACTACAAGGCATTGTTAAGCATTTTATCTGAGAGAGTTTACACACTTTTTTTAAAAAAAGTATATATTTCATTCCTGCCTTTACTAAATTGAGAGTAACTTCTGATATTTTGTCTCTAAGTAAATGATGTCTAGTGGACTTGCGTTCATTCAGTTTCAGTAAAAATGCTGGGTGTAGCAAAATCTATTCCATATAGCACTTTGACCTGAGACTTGAGGGGGTAGAGATAACTGTTGTATCCAAGCTGATTGAGACTCACTGCTGCAGGATCAATTACTTTGTTGTGTGGGAAGGTTGCAGCAGTAAACACAGAGACTCACTGCACTTCTGAATTCTAATTTACTTAACCCATTCTGTAGTGTGTGATTGAGTCTCCAATCACTCTGGGTACAAGGTAAATCTAAAAGCAGTGCTTTTTCTTTAAAAAATTGGAGAGCAGACTCATTATCTTAAGAAGTAGTGTTGATGTGGTAAAGCATCTTTAAAAGGGGAAGAAGATTCTTTAGCAATCCTTGCTTATTTTTCTTCTCTTCCTGCTTATATTGGTAATATTTTTTTCAACTCCTTTGTGTCTTTATGTTACATGTGATGTTTTACATATGTTAGATACCTTTTCTTTATCTTCCTTTAAAAAACACACACACAAAAACAAACAAACAAACAAAACCCTCTAAAATTAGTTTTACCACCTCTCAATTTTTCACTTAAAGTCTTGGATCTAACCACTTGTGTTTATACCTTTGGGAGTCCCTCCTGTTATCTTGTGCTTATACCTCCAGGGCTTCTGCAACAACCTGTCCATGCTCAAGCTCTTCCTTTCTTTCTTAAAGATCACAAAAGGCTGTATTATATACTGAAAACTGTAGTCACAAGGGTTTTGTCATAGGGCATTTGAGGGATGTCTGTTGTGAAATTATGCACACTGACTGGCAACTTCCCCAGGCTAGAGATGATTCAATATCTTGTTCATGCTGGGCTTGCTCACACAGCTCAGCAGGTTTGATTTACAAGCCATGGTTAGGTTGTTGCCATGCTCATAAGCCTGAGTCTCAGTGTAGTGGCAAACAGGAACAAAGAACCTTAATGTTTTCAGATTCAACAATGCATGTTTCCATTGCTCTTCTGGATGGATTTTTGTGTTATTCAGGACAGAGGTGAGATGAAGAAAAGGAAAGAGAAGAAAGGGAAGGGAGACTTGAAACTGTTAGGTTTAGGCACCTAGTTCATAGGCTAGTATCAAGGATTAAGTAACTACTTCTTATCCAGTACTTCTTATCCAGTAATCACTTCTAAATATTAGGTGCTACAGTTAAAATTTACAAAAGGCATCACATTAAACAACAATTGGGAAAGAACTGTGAACATCACTTTTAACAGATGTTTATTGAATTTAGCTGCCTCTCACTTAAGTTTGAGGAGCTTATGTTGGATCAGATACAACATTCTGAAACTCTCCCATGAAAAGGCTTTCCTTTAGAAAGTGAGAAAAGTTGCATGGTCTCTTTGGGGAGCAGGGACCAGCAGTCAGTTTCCCTTCATCCTTCTCAGGCTTGAGAAGTGGGCCCACATGGACCTAATGAGGTTAACAAGTCTAAGTGCAAGGTGCTGCACCTGCGTTGGGGCAATCCCAGATGAGTACAGACTGGGAGAAGAACTCATTGAGAGCAGCCATGCAGAGAAAGTCTTGGGGGGTTCTGGTGGATGAAAAGCTTGATATGAGCCAGCAGTGTGCACTTGCAGCCGAGAAGACCAACTGTATCCTGGGCTGTATTGACAGAGTTGTGGCTAGCAGGTCAAGGGAGGTGATTGTCCCCGTCTTTCCAGCCTTTGTGAGCAGTACTGCATCCAGACCTGGAGGCCCCCAGCAACATCTGGCTCAGTCAGAAAATGACAGGACAAGGAGGAATGCATTTATACTAAAAGAGGGTAGGTTTATATTAGATATAAGGAGGAAATTCTTTACTATGAGGGTGGTGAGGCACTGGAACAGGTTTCCCAGAAAAGCTGTGGATGTACCATCCCTGGAGGTGTTCAAGACCAGGCTGGAAGAGGCCCTGGGCAACTTGATCTAGTGGGTGGTGAGTCTGCCTATGACGGGGTTGGAGCTAAATTATCTTTAAGGTACCTTCCTATCTGAGCCACTCTATAATGATCTGCACTTGCTTATGAGCAGCTTAAGAAAACTGTACTTTCTCTTACAACTCTTTGGCCAAGTTCATTCCATTATTCTATATAAGTGTTATATTGAGGATGATACTACTCATCTGCATACACCTAGCCTACATCATGCTCCAAGATAGGGCTTTCTCCTGCATGGCAAGAAACATGGACTTGAACAATCTTGCACCAAACAGGACTTGGAACCTGTATCCCAGGTAATTTGATCTTTTGTGGTCATACAACGAAAAAGCATTTTCATAGAGAGCGGAAATGAAAGGGCAGAGCCCAGTAGTGCTGATGTTAAAATATTAGCATCTGCTAAATCAGCATCTTAAGACAGCATTATTCCACTTCATAACTCTGCCAGAGGATCAGTCAAATTCTTGATGACAGTGACAATTCAAGTTATATTTTGAAGGAGAATTCAGTGTTTAAATAGTTAAGGAAATGTTTTAGGAATTTTAGTCTTGGTGTCATGGGGAATTTAGCTGCCCACACCTTGACAGGGGGGCATCTTATTTTTCTCTGTATTGGGTGTGGCTTGTTTGCGTTTTATAACCATCATCATTCATGGGATAGCTGTGATTTTTTCTGTCTCATACAGAATACTTTCTCTTTCCTGGGATGGAAAAAAAAAAAAAAAGAAAGAAAAAGGCATTTAGCTCTTCAAACAGGTCACCGTAAGCCAGCTATTAAGGTCTGCCAAGCAACTCATGAATTGATGATAAAGATTTCAGTAATTTTATGCAGAAGGTCCTAAAGATATTGAAAAGTACCTCAGCAATAAAAAGTGAAATTTAAGAGACATTAACTTATCCCAAAAGTTACACATAGTCAAGATAATTATCATTCATTGAGGAGTTTCAGCTGTATCAATAATTAATAATAGAGTATTTCCTAAAGTTTAGATCTACTTCCAGCAATTATAGTTTAAATGCTAATGGATCTATTTACTCTGTAAAGAGATCTTAATGTTCTTAGAAGATCTTAAACATATTAAATTATTCTGTGGGTTAGAAGAGAACTCTAGAGAACATTCTCTGTCTTTTCAGTACATATTATATGTATATTTATATAAAAACCAAGATGACCAAGGCAACATTTTTATTATTATTATTATTCTAATGCTTCAGGCTATAGAACAAATATGTTTCATTGAAGTTCATTGTCTGAGTGAATTCCTGTGTGGTTTAAGCTCTATTCATTCAACAATTACTGCAATATATTTTTAAAGCTGTAGGTCTGTTTTCATCATTCACTCTTACATTAATAAGATACAAAAAGAAAAATTCTTCTTGTATTTGAACTTTCTGTTTAGCTGCTGCTTCTGTTTAATTATATATTTCTTTTTTAATACTATTTTTATTAGGGTCTAGAGAAGTAAACCCATAAGATCCTAGGCTAAAATTTCAGGAATTATAATGTTTAAGAAATTCCATTCTTGAAGGTATGTCTGAGAACTAGTGTTATTGAATCAGCAAAACACTAAAGCATCTGCTTAACTCTGTGTATATTTTTTGCATAAGCCTTATTTAAAAAAGTACATCAGCATGATTTCAAGAATCCTTCAATTTCACTAAAAGCTTGTTAAATTCAGAACAGATTATTTGAATATTAATAGAGAGTAGGGTTCAGTTTTCTGTTTCCTTAAAATGTATGTTTGACCCAACGTTAAACCCATGCTCAACTGAATGTATAGATACATTGAGCCCTGCATGTACAAAAATGCTGTGCTTTGTGTTTTGTTTACCAAAAATCTTTTCTTTATAGTACTGATTTTTTTATTTCCGTGTTTAGTGGTCTCTGAGGAATGGTGGTCATCTTGCTTACATACTTGATACTTTTTAAAATTATTATTGCAAAAACCATGTTTGCAGCAGTGCAAAACAAAAGAGAGAGTGGTTGCCAGCCATATCTTTCACAGGCACTCTTGTTAATTTTAAGTTAATTTTAATTTGACTGTCTAAACCTTTCCTTTATGTAAACCCTGCCAGAAGTCAATGAAACAAATTTGTAGCAGACAGTGGTTCTACCTCAAGGCACTCTGGGAAGTCTTTATGCCATTGTTGGCCATTTAGAGGCTATGATCTGATGAAAGAAGGAGAAAACACAAAAGCAATTTTGCCCTCCACTGAAAAGAGAGCATAGCACAAATATAATCTAAGATTATATAAAAATATTTAAAGATAATTAAGCTAATAACATATTCTGGGCCACCTTTCAGTTATTTTTTAATCTATTTTCTGCTGTATTATTTATTAGAAACTACATACTGCTTAAGTTTATATATATATATATGCATATATATATATATATGTGGGCTGCAAGAAGCAGAGACTGCTTCTAGTTAAAGATGTAGAGCAAGTGCTTGAAATTCAGTCCCCAACTCATACATAAAAAAATAAGGCTACAAGTCTTATAATTTAACGTAAGTCTTATAATTTAACGTGTTTCTTTTTCAATGCCCATTGTTGAGTCTGAAGCCACTGGATAAATTGCATAGGAAAATAACCTATATAAATATCTCTAGATCAATAACGAGGAAGCCTATATGCTTGGGTGACATAGCAAGAGGATTGTTTCCACAGAGACTTTTACAAGCAACAATTTATTTTGCTGAACCATATTTTCTGTTTGGTTGTATAAATATTTGCCCTGTGCACATACATTACAGGCAAATCTGTTCAGTGTCCTGAGTATCCAGTTCTGGGGATTGTATAAGGCATTTAAGAAGAGGAGAATACTAAAGATGGGAATACTTAATTGGTAATAAAACAGTACGATATTGTTGGTGACCATAGAATCACAGAATCATCTAGGGTGGAAGAGACCTCCAAGATCACCGAGTCCAACCACTGACCTAACACTACCAAGTTCTCCACTAAACCATATCACTAAGCTCTACATCTAAACATCTTTTAAAGACCTCCAGGGATGGTGACTCGACCACTTCCCTGGGCAGCCCATTCCTAACAGGAATTGCCTTATGTCACTATTAAAAATAAGAAAAAAAGTGAAGCTGATAACAGAGATAATGGAATCTGGGATTCTCTGCAGGAGGTAACCGATGAATACCTAACCTGGTTGATCTTCAATACACAGACGTGGAATTTTTATTCATGATGTCAGCTATCAAGTCTTCTATTACTTTTATTAACATTTATAATTATTTTTTCCAGTACACTCTTTCTTCGTCAGAATATATCATGACAGTTTTGAAGCCAGATATGGCCTTTTGAAGCACTGAGCCTCATACATATTGGAACAGTGGGATTAGCTGCAGTGGCAGAAAAACATTTCTATTCATACAGGAGAAATAAAAGGTGGTAGGGGTTAGAATGGCAAGAGTGTTGTTGTTACTGTAAATGCACCTTTAATGTGTTGTTTGGAAGGCAGTTAGCAGGCAAGTACAGGCAGGATAAGAAACAGACATCACTCCATGGATACCAATGTATGTATGCCTCTGTACAAGCCTAATATATATATTATATATTACTGTTGCATGAATTTCTCAAAAAGGCTGATTGAACTATCTTTATAGTTACATAGTTAAAAGATAGTTTTGATATATTTTAATATCTAGTTGAGCTATATTAGTTCTGAAAAGCTTCAGAAAAGGAAGATCAAAGATACTGAATTGCTTCCATGTAAGAAATAATTCAGTAGGATACTTCTCTTAACCTACAAAAAAAGAGGCAACTGAATGGGTTTATAATAGGGGACTGTAAAATAATGACTAGCATGGAGAAGGTGAATATAAAGGTGAGTATAGAATAACTGTTCACCTTTTCTTCCAATACAAGAACCAGAAGACATTAAATGACTCTAACAGACATCAAGTTTCTTGCCACAGAACATTGCAGGTACCAGAAGTTCACATGTATTCAAACAGTGACTGTATTTAATGGGTTTTTATTCCATGGATTTGCCCAAAGGAAACTCTGGTTCAGCAAAATGAACCTCTGGAAGCCAAGGACTTGCTAGAACATGTGAGAATGATAAAATGATCTCTACGTGCATGCCCTTGCATGCTTTCTTTGTGGGATATCATGATTGTCTGTTTGTGGGGACAGGATATTGAGCTACACAAATCTTTAATCTGAAACACGATGGCTTTTTACTTGATCATTAACTGATACCCTAGCTGAGTGACACTTTTGCCACTATTGTCTGTCATCTTATATATACTAGCAGTTAAAAGAGTTTGTATGAAATTATAGTGTCCACAAAGACTATTTTTTCCTAGAACCTGTAACATCCAACTGAATGATGTTGATCCTTTGTATGTTGGGATCATCCCAGCTGTAATGAATGTGGGGAGAATTGCTGTATTAGTTTGCTTTAAGAAAGATTAAAATAATACTTAACTGCATCATTCATTTAAACATTAAGATTCAGTTAACAGCCATTTGTGTTTCTTTATAAGTTATTTCTATGCTTATTTATGAGTATTATTTTGAGTCAGGAGCTTTTTAATTCTTCAGAAATACGTCCGTCAGTAGTGGTAGTGTGATGTGCAGTCCCACCTGGGGAGAAAGCAGGCATTGGGAAACTGTAGCATCATGAGCCTTTAAACCGGTTGAAGGAGGACAGTGCTTGGCAAGTGTAACACACTAAGAAGGAGGGCAGTCTGAAAGCTGAGTAGTCATGGGATTTGTAGATCTTGTTAGAAAAGCTTCTGTAATTTAGCTGCTCCTGCCCACCACTGTATAGGGCCCAAAGAGACTAAGGTGAAAGGTTGGTGCACAGACCAGACATGCTTTACACTGATGGTTACTTTTCCCAGAGAAGCATTGCCATTTAGTTGAGAAAGAAAGTAGCACCTTTAGGAAGAGAAGTCTCCCTGGGCAATAGCATTGATCAGAAAGATAAAATAACCAAAAAATTCAGTGCTTCTTGGCAGCCATTAGGAAATGATCACTATTTCCATTAGCTACTACATTGAAAAGAACGGTCTTAAATCAACTTTTTCACTTAAGTTCAAATCAAATAGGACAGTCTGCCCTCTTTCATTTTTCTTAACCTTATGAAATTGTACTAGGACTTGTGATTAGGTTGAGGCTGTGTATATTTCTGTAATACTTGGAAACTACTATATTTAATAACCATGCATTCTTCAAAGATAAATAAACCTCCTGTCCAATGTAGCTTTCCTACTGTAGTTCATAACTTATGTTTATATTGGGCTGACTCACTAGCACTTCAGTTTTCCCAAGCATACAAAAAGAAAAAAAAACATAGGCAATTATTTCTCTTGTTCTTTGATATTGAGGCTCTAGCAATGATAATGTTTTAAAGTAATGTTAATAGATAAGGTACTTTTTGTATAGCTGTGTTTATTTCTAGCTTCCAAGCGCTACAGTTCAAACATCCTCAGGGATGCTATGCTGCCTATAATTACACTGGCTCTCTGGGTCTAGAATGTCAGAGTGCTGTTATAATGAGGAATTAAATTATTCTATATACTGAACACTCAGTTATGATCTATTTAGAAAATACGCCTGAGTGTCATTTATTAAAAAAATTTGCCAGACACCTGCCTTAGGTTGCTGGTTTTAGTATATAACTGCTGCTAATATATAATCGATAAGGAACATACTAAAGATACATTATTAATAAAGTGGCAGTGGGCCAAAGCAATAAGAGATCATTACAACCATCTTGCATAAACAGCTTGCTTTGCACTACAAATCTTTCCTCATCAAATCACATTCTCATTCCTAGATGTTATTCAAGTGAATTTAAAAAAGAAATTGTTAATAACAACATCCATTGTGCAAAAAATATCTAGAAGGTAAAGGAAGTAATGAACAATTGAAGGAGTCTCTTGTTTGGTTATAATTGGAATATTCTTTTTTTTTTTTTTTGTGGTTCACAGCCATTGTTTGCAAACGGATTAACCAAATTGTCCTCCTAGAGGAAGAATATATGCTTCACTTTTTGTGATGAACTGCTGGAGTAATGAAAGAAAAACTTGGTAAATTTTCCCTTGATCCAAATAAAGTTCACAGAACCAATATCATAATATCTGTGTATAGAAGAAATACTTCGGCAGTTTAGTGGAACTTAAGAGATGATCATTCAAACAGATATTATGGATTGGGAAAATAAATCTAGAATAAAACATAATGAGAAAAACATTGGAATAGTTGAGAAAGCTGGAAAGCTGTGTAATATGCAAGTTATTTATCAACTTAACTTGTAAACAAAGAAGTGAGGAAAACATGATGTTTTAAGCAGTTATTTAAACAACTAGAGGTATATAAAATAGAAGTGGTTCTGTACACAGTAAGAGTATTTCAAAACTACATAGAGTATGTATCCTCTCATATATTCTCTTTTGGCATTTATACCCTCTACTTTGGTAACATATCCTCCAAACCACTTCTACCACAGTAATTTCTACCATACTATCAACTGCTCTCTTTCTCTCTTTGTAAAAAAAAATGCTGATATACTAATGTCACTAGTGAGGTCATTTTATTTCTTTTGGCATATGAATTCTGGTTTTGAACTTGAACATTTGATTGAGGGAGCATTTGCACATGGTGTTTTTGCTACCTGTTATCACTTCTTCCTTAATTTCTTTATGGCCTCCTTTCAGTCCAAATGTTGATTTGGAGCTATTTTATCAGCCTAGTTACAGAACCACAAGTCTCTGCATTTATGGAAAGTTGCTTTGTGTGATAAAATTTCTGTACCCTTAAGAGAAGGTGAGATTTTTTATAAAGGTTAAACTGTGATAAGCAGAAAAAGGAGATTATCACTGCAGATAAATTCAAAACACCCATAGAATGAAATAGCAAAGTTGATTTCTATGTGTTTTTAAGACAGGAAGATACCAGAATTTCTTCCTTCCTTCCTTCTGTCCGTCCATTCATCACAGTATTTACCTTATTCTTCTCAGTAGTAACTCATTCTTCAATTCCTGACATGTTTTACAGGCTTGAGGAGTAATGATGTACTAAATATGTGAAAGAAGTTTCACAAAGTCACTTGGAATGACAAGGTGTACCTGTGCTTGTGTAGACACTATAGACTTAGGCTGTTCTTGAGAGTACAGGTTTTAAAGATGTCTACTTAGACTCTTTTGAACTGTCAGTTTTTCTCCCTTCATCTTATTAGGGATTCTGTTTTTGTTAAGGTTGGGCTGAGAAATCTTGCTTGCCAAGCTGATATTAGTTTTCATTTCTGCTTATGATAACTTATTCTTAAAAGACATGATATTGTGAATAGAATTGCTTAGCAGCCCTGAATAGAATTGCTTAGCAGCCCACACGACGTGTTATAGATGGTCTTGCCTAGTCACAAGATAGGCAGGTTGCCAAATATGTGCAAGGCCACAAGTGGAGATGTTTAGTCTCAGCCACCCTCTGATGTGGATTGGCTCCACAGATATGGTGCAAATTGTAATTCTCACCTCTGTCCCTAAGAAATGTATTGCTGGACTCTACACACAGAGTGGAGAAAGTGTTGGAGGCAGATAAAATGGAGTGGATGTTCTTGTGTGTTCTTAAGTGGCAGTTTGGGGGAGAGATGGACAGGTATTTAACGCAGTGATAGAACTAAGTAGTCACTGACAGGGGCAACAGCTAGGAGAGATTCATTTGGTAACTGTTCTTTAGAGGTGTTTGGATAAATTTAAAAAGAGGCTGCAAGCATCTTTATTTTACATGAGAAAAAAAGGGGCTGCAATTTGGAAGTGCAATGGTTGCATGAGGAGGACTAGAGGAATGAAGTTGTATGTGTGAGGAAAATCCCTTCAGTCTGTGGCTTCTAAATCAGGTATTCATCCTTTCCACAACATTCTATTGATTATTATGAGAGGGCTTTTTTCTTAACAAAAACAACCAACAAAAACAACAAAAAAAAAACACATAGTAGTTTCCTTATAGAAAGCTTGAGAGCATACTCCCATGCCCTTAATTGAAAAGAATGTGCTTAGAAAGTTTTTGAATACACCACACAATGTTTGCAACACCATGACTTTTGCAGGTCTTCTTGACTTTCCCAGCTGTTCATTATTCTGATGCTCTTCTGGGTTTATTTTTCTTCCCCCAACCCTCTGCTCTTAGGCATTTAGTTTTGCACACTGCTTCAGGTAGATTATTCTTACAGTCATAATCCCTGCAGGTTTTGGTATAATGCTTCCACTCTGACATACTGTATCACAGGTTTATGAAACATCGCAACTAGGTTTTAGATAAATGCTTTTTATTGTGCTTGTAATTATTTAAATGAAATATCTTTGATAATATCTTGACTTTCTTTCACCCCAGTGTGCACACTTTTTGTTGTTGTTTTTTATTTGTTAGTTGAATCTGTCTTGTTGGTTGCATTTTATTCCTACACTCTCTGTAGAAGTTGCAGTACCTTCCAGTTCAGGTGCTGTGTTAATGTAATTAATGTGCTTTTACCCTCTCTCAAGTAATTAAGAGAGTCGAACCTAACAGTGATTTTCAGGACCGGTATTACATTTGCCTCTTACTGCCCTTTGTTAATGGCCCTTCTGCTGGTGAGAGTGCTTATGTCCCAGCCAAATTGAATTAATTCTTAAATGTATATTTGTGAAATGCTTTTGTCAAATGCACCTTTTAGTAGTACACATATGATGGGGGTGCTCATTAAGCTCTAAGTTTTTGTCTGTATCAGTTCCCAATAATTCATATCTATACATTGACAAATAATGTTTATAGGATGGAATATAATATGTTTGTACCATCAGGGGATCTGACTGCAGAGGACAAGTTTAGAGTTGAAAGAGAAGGGTAGAGGCAACAACAATGTATATTAGCTACTGAAAGAAGTAATGCTTAGATCATATTGCTGCAACTGTGATTTCCAGAAAGTCTTTTTCTCATAGCTTGTCTTTGCTTTGATTCATATCATAGGTTTGACTGAACAGGAATTTATTTGGCCTATAGTCAAATAAACTTTCTTATACTCTCCTACAGACACAGTTAAAGTAGTAAAGCAAGAAACGTTGATCCAAATTTTGTCTAGTTTTGCATTTTTTATTATTCTTATTTTTTCATCTAAATTTCTATAAAAACTGGCAGTCATTTGAAGTTTGGAAACAGTGAAATAATTGATCAGCAATATCCAAAGAAATTTCCAAAAAGATTAAGCAAATATTTTCCAGGCTTTAAGCCTAAAAATGAACCAAATGAATGGTTCTTAGACAAAACAACTTTTTAGATACAGAGATACTTTTTAGATACAAAGATGTTGATGGATATTGGCAACCTACTGAAGCAAGGAATGTTGGTGTATGAGGAACAGGGAAACAAATAAGCTGCTAAAAGAAAACAAATAGAATATCATGGAATCAGTAAGTTGGAAATGAGACAGAGAAGATCATTAATAATACTTAGAGATAGGTATTTAAATATACCTTCTGCAAGGTATATTTAACCCTCCATTTATTTGTTTTGTTAGTACACAAGCTATCAAGCACTTGAAATTCTCAATTTATATTATATTATAAATTATGTATATATATTATTAATATATATTATTATAAATATTTATTAGGGCAACCTTTTCCTCAATAGTAATAATGCAATACACAATACTTAAATAGCAGAAATTAATAAATTACACAGTGCTACAAGGAATTTACAGTGTATCCTCACCAGTGAATCAATTTAACATAGCAGTTCTGGGTGTTATTCACGTGTGACTAAGATAAATATTTGTAAGGTGCAACCATCACCTTGAAGCACAGGGTTGAAATCAAACCCAAATGGTTAAATTGATGTGCATGTCCAAATGGAGCCCTTCAAAGATCACTTGCAATGGTCACCAGTATGATGGAGAAGAGAGTCTTGTCTTGTGTTGGTTAACCCCACCCCTCAGTAGGATGGGGAAAAGAACAAGGAAGGTAATAGTAACAAGAAAGGGAGTAATGGAAGGTAATAGAACAAGAAAGAGTAATGCATGGGTCATGAGTTTAATAAGGGAAGGGAAAAAAGAAAAGAACACTGCAAAAGCAGTCCCACACCATCAACAGCCTTACATTCTCTGAGTGATGGTTACTTTGGAAAAAAATCTCCCTGGTTTTATTGTTGAACAGTTGTTAGATGGCATGGAATATCCCTTTGGTCATTTTGGGTCAGCTCTCCCATCTGTGGCTTCTCCCAACCTTTTGCCCATCCCCAGTCTAATCACCAAGGCAGAAGGGTGACGAACAGCCTTCATGCCACACAAGTGCTGTTCGGCTATAGCTGAAAAGTCAATTCATTCTGTAAGACTATACTAAGTATTTTACTTGAAGGACTCTCTAAGGCTACTGACAATGACTCCACCAACAAGAATAGCATCTATAAGGGACAGTGCATGTGAAAATCACCTGTGTCTGGTCTTTTCCACTTAGAATTGCTTGTCATTTGGTAAAGTCATACAAGGGGCAAGCAACTAGCACCTTCTAGCATGGAGGATCTTTGAGCTGAACTATTCGGAATTGAAAACTGAGTTCAAGTTTGTTTAGAATTGTTTAAATCTTTTGTTGCTTTTGAAGTAAATTCATTTTAAACTATCCATTTATGGTGATCCAGAAATGGGGTGCAGAAATGAGAATTGTAAAAGGGTTATTTCATGTTAGGATGTAGCTTTTATTTTATTATTTTATTTTATTTTTATTATATTTTTAAAATAATTCACAACTTGGGTTAGTTTGAAACAAAATATCTGAACACATAAGATTTTGAAACAGTTACCTTGTTTTCTACACGTACTTCTAATTTGTTTTACTCTTGGGTAAATACCTCAACACAGGTAAAATGAAAAATGTGTAGTGGAGATTCAGTTTCCACTGAAGAAAAAGTATTTTTAAAGAAGTATCTTAAATATCAGAGAAGCTTTTCAGAGGTGGCTATGCATAGACTCCCATTAAGGAAAAGATACAAGTAAATGAATATCCAGGGTACAAAATAAATTTAGAAAAAAAAGCTTTAAAAAAAAGGGCAAAGAAATAGTTTACCCTCCCCCCAATGTAAATATTTAATTCTTCTATCCATATTGCCACCTTTTTGAAAAACAGAATAAGTGATTAAAAGGTCTTTATTTCTTTTCCAGTGAACTTGTTGCCAGATTTAAAAGACAAAATGTCACACTTCATTGTTACCATGGCATGAGCAGCATTTCAACCAACTTGTCACTGTTCATTCCGAACAGACTTTTCCACAGGTCTGACTCATATTTGAATTGAATTATAAAGGCACACTAGGGGTTTATATACATCAATATGAAGGGCTAGAAAAAATGTTTTTCTCAAAAATGATCACTAGCAATTATAGGCTAATAATTTAATACATTATTTAAATCTAATTTATATGATATATATGTATGAAAACTTTATTCTGCTTCTTTTTATATGATATATATATACATGACAACTTTATTCTGCTTCTTTTTAATTAATTATGAATATACAACTGTACTGTGTTAGAAAATGTAGGACCTCTACAGTCTGTTATCTGCTTGTGTGCATGTATCTTATGTTCTCATTTGCAGGTACATACTTGCAGAGAACCAGCAGCAAAGAGGCTCAAAGGGTGATAATATAATCCATATTATCTAAACTCCAAGAAGGAAGAAAAAAGAGACTTAACAAGAACTGTTCAGTCTACTTATCTTTGAATCAATCTCTGCACATGCCTTTCTTTTTGACTATAGTGGGAACCATCATACTAACTAGTGGGATGAATTTTGTACACACAAATGTAGTCACCTGTATGACTTTTAGTAGGCAACCTCTATCTTTACAGATCCTTTCAATGTACCTCCAGAAGACTATATATTATTTAATATAAATACAATTAGTTTCATTTATATCAATGCATATATACTGCCTTAAGGAAACTGAAGTTTAGGGAATAAATTCTTTTTAGCTGGATTGGAAGGTAACCATTTTTATGTAAATTGTTTTTTTGCTAGTTATTAGAGTAGTTCCTGTCAGGTATCAATATCTTAGTTTTCTGAAATGTGTGAAAGGTTGCAAATGTAGACAAAGTTAATTTATTTTGAAGTGTATGCAGGTTGATGTACCTGAAACTGGGCAGTAGCACTTTGTAAACATCTTTTCATATCTTCAGAATGGCTGCTGAAATAACATTTTAATTTCTCTTCAGTGAACAACACTTAAAGATGTTCACATGCAGAAAATCATTAAGGGTTATGTAAGAGTATTTAAGAGCGTTGAATTTTTATGTTCAACAAGGAACAGTGGGGAAGATTTCTGACCTCTTTCAGGATAAAATTAATCTCATCTTAAGGAAGGCTATGTAAAATAACCAACTCAAAAATGACATCTACCTTATTAAAAATTAAACAAAACCAAACAAAAAATAAAACAAAATAAAAAGTAACAGTAGATGAAATTGAATGCATCTGAGAGAGTGGGATTCAGCTGCCATAACACAGATACTAAGAGACATAGTGCTTCCAGCCACAGTTTAAAATAGTGCTGGCACCTCCACTGAGTCTTTTGCCTTATCTGCCAGCCTGTACAGGTTTCACCCTGAAATAATAGGCTCTCTGAAGTAGATGCCTATTTTCAGGCAACTGAATTTTGCTGTTCTACCCACAAGTGTCTTTACACCTTAAGTAGTAACTGTGATTGTAAATAATCTTAAATTACTGGGGTGGTGATAATTTATTAAAACTAAACTACAACAAAACATTGAAACCAGTGCAACATAACTAACCCTCTGGCTCACAGTTGTTAGAGAGAGAACCCTGAGGCTTAACGAGTGGCAGATGTGAATCTTTAAAGCCCATAGGAAGTGAAACGAACATTTAAAAAATAAAAATGGTCACATTCAGTGTCTGTAGTAAATTTAAGTTGCTACTTGCCACACAAAGCATGGACGTAACAAAGTCTTATTTTCTGATGGCAGTGCAGTTTCTGAATGATGACTGTCAGATGACCAATTGTTTGTGCCAGACTGGTATTCAAAAAGCTAGTGCCTTTTGGTCTTAAAAGATGCCCAAAGTTTACATCATAAAATTGATTTAAGAATGAGGTTTTGGTCTCTTCTTTTCCTACACTGAAATCTTATAATATAACCTAAATAATTTGTTGCTTTGTTGAAAAACAAAAATGATTTAAGGGTTTTTCCAATTTAAAAAAGAGAAAAATAGTTAATGCCACAACAGAGCAAAACTTGTATTAATATAAAGATTTAAATAAAAGGAAATAACTTGGTCAATCAAGTTCCTCTTAAGTATAGGTGTTAGGGCTTTTGAAATGGATAAAAATGTTAGTGTATTTTGATGCTTTCAAAGCATTAAATACAATTCTCTGAACTTTCTGTGTAATAAATTTGAATAGTATTTCAATTCTACTATACCTCAATAAAGGAAAAAAAAAAGACTTTTATCTGTCAGCTATGTTGGAAAAATCTTGAAGTTTTTAGATAAATTGTTACTTCTGATGAACAAATGCATCTTTATACCACAAAGATGAAATGGAGAGAATTCAGATAACAGTTTCAAAGATGTTTTCTCTCAGCCTACAAGCTACCTATTAGATAAACCTGTAGTACATAAAGTTGTCTTCTGCAATTCACTTCTTTATCTCAGAAAGAGGCAAAATTCCCCGCTTCCAGAAGGTAAAGCTATAGCTCGTCATATTGCAAGATCATCAGCCTCGATTACAAGGATTGTGCATGAAGATCATATTTCTTTGACTTGTTTTGTCTTGTAATGTTATTAGATTTTAAGCCACCTTGGTCGGTGGGGACATATGTCTACTGTGCTACTCTGAAAGCTCTTTCTTGTCTCTGCAAAGAGTGAAAATTAGCACTGAATACTTTAGCATAAAGTAAGGCCCTCTGGTTCTTCCAAGTGGACAAGAAAACCCTACTTACCTTTTGCAGGATGCAGTGATTTTGCAGAGCTCATTTGTTCTAAGCTTTCTGTTTTCCAGGCTGAAGTATCCATTCTCATTCACTCTTGCTATGAAACATTATATACATTGTTGCCTTCTTTTCCAGTTCTGTTGTTGCCTCTTTTCCAGTTCTATTAAGTCACTTTTAAAATGAGCATGGTTTGGTTCAAGGTTCAGATACACATTTGCTAAGTGCCTGAACTCCCCTTTAGTCAATGGAAGTTAACAAAGAGAATGAGTGAGATGTGCTGGTCAGCTGCATAAGAGTAAGGATCTAATTGAATTTGAGACCTATTTGTATTTCAGAGCTTCAGAGCCACCTATATAGATAAAACACAAGACCTGGGAAAGACATACTTTTTACTGTACCAGAGACAAGGAGGGGTAGTTTCAGTTTTGTCCGGTAGCCTGTATGAGGATGTATGCATTGAGTCCTAGAAGACTGTGTTTAAGTGAGCTAATCTGTACTCCGAGATCCACAGAATACAGCAGGAACTTGGACTCCAAGCGTACCTTCGGGATTTTAAATATAGGTGTCTTAATCTTCAATTTCAATCCATTCATCCGTCCCCCAAAGTGGGTTTAAATGAGAGGCAACATGCAAGTTATTGTCATAGAAGTATTTTCTATATTTTACTGTTCAGTAGAATTTCTTGCCTTTTTTTTTTTTTTTCTTGGCCATGTTCTAGAAAATTATATAAGAAGAGATGATAACTAGGTGTTGATTTATACGAGTTAATATTTATTCCATAAATAGGGTTTGGATAAGTAGGACACATAGCTTCTACTTTCCTGCCAAAACAAGTTTTCAATTTTTCCTAAGAGGCTTCTAATTCAGTAATTAAAACTTAATTATCAAATTAGTGAACAACTTATTAGGGGATAATTATCATATTAGCTAACAATGTTTTACTGTTTAGACTCAGTACAACAAAATATCTGTGTAGCTGGGGATCAATCTAAACCCAAACTCTTGATAAAGTTAGTGCTGATTTCTGGGAACAGAGTGAAAGTATATATATACTGTGCAAGTATCATATGTACATCTGGATCACATTATAGTCACAAAGAATATAAACACCTTCCCTCTCATGGAAAAGATAATAAGGTAATTATAAATGAAAAAAAAAGTCAAGTGTTCTGCAAATGAGAGAGGAATGTAAAGTGTTCAGTATCTCTGATCAAATGTTTTTGCCTTCTGTTTCTATACACTTTCTGCCCAGCACCTCCAATAATATTTCTACAGGCTGTGAATTAAACACCCTTGGTTTTGTCACTGGAAAAGTGAATCACTATCTCTGAGATGTGTCATACTGAAACAGACCTTCTTATGCCTCATTAAACATTTTTTGCTTGTTTATTTCAAGATCCCACTAGAATTTGTTCTCCATGTGAATCTGCTTTAAATGATCAGTTTCTGAAACTCTCAACTTTAATATGTATTAATGTGTTTTATTGATATTTATCATACTAATTGAGTGGATTTAGAAATATTATGAATCTGTAGCATAATATGTATATCTTGTGTAATATTTAGAAGATAAATAGCAAGCAAAAGCTTTCAAGAAGCTTTAAATTTTATAATTATTTATTGTTATTTATAGAGTTGATACAGTGCATCTCATTTATTTATTTGGAGAGCAGTGTTTTAATTTCTGCTTATATGTCATAAGGTATAAGTCATGCCAATACAGTATGTGTAAGTCACATTGAAATTCATAATTAATCTCAAGATACCTTATATAACTCTATTGGTGTAACATGCGACATATTAGTTCAAGGAATCTGAATATTTTTTTTAAAGCTTTATATATAAATTTGCTCATTCTAGGAGCAGCTTTTGAATAAAAAAGCTTTTTTTGTTTGTTTGTTTGTTTATGGTTTGTTTGGTCTTAATTTTGATTTTCTTTTTATCCACGTTAGCACTTGACAATCTTGTTAAAGAGCCATTGCTTTCTTGTTACTTGGAATTTTTATCAGCAGCACTTATTACTTGTATAATTGTTTGCTCATACTATTTTCTTGTTTCTGTACTCACTTTTTTTTTTTTTCTCCTTCTGGTTGAAGATGTGAAAAAGAAGTAATTGAGAGGCTACAGAAACACCAATACTATGCAATCCAAAGAGCTGGTACATTAGAGGCAGCAATAGTAAAGAATATTTTTCAAATATTATACAATAACATACTGTAGTCTTCAGAATTTTTTTCCTAAGTACTTAAGTCATAATCCTGTAGTAGCACATACCATATTTTAATGAGGGTAGTGATACTTATGGCAAAAGTGATTTTGGTGAGTTTGTTACTAAGATGAAAACATAATGACTTACCTTGTAAGAAACACTCTTATTTAAACCTTCTTGGAAACACAAATATTGAAATGAAACATCATCAGATGTAATACTTAAAAATGTTTATTTGTCACATTCAAAACTTTCATCAGCTTGATCTTGAAGATGGATTTTTAATTCTTTTATGGCTATTTTAAGTTTTTCTGCTGTTTCACTGCATTTCTGTATCAATGATTTCAAACTGTTTCATTGTAATAATCACGAAACATTTTGAAAAGAAGATGAAATGCTCCAAGCAGTAGTGAGGAAAAGTTATCTCTTGTTAACCTTAAAGACAACATGGAAGCAGTAAACTGTTCCAGTTATGCATTATGTCATGGAAGTAAAAACTTCATGTCATAAATGAAAAATTTAAAAATATTTTCATGAAATATAAATTACTGAATGTTTTTTTCACCTTATGGTGTTATGAAGATGAGAACTTTATTTCATAACCCCTATATACAGCCCTTAGAAAACAAGCCGCACTGCTTGCAGTCCCTGCTAAACAAGTGGATTTACCAATTCTTGCCTCTGCTTATTCAGAGTTCACTGAAGAGTGCAAGTTCTACTTTTTCCATTAAGAAGTTTTTCTTGATTTTTTGAAAGTCACTGCCTATACATAGCAAAAATACCACATTTCTCCTTTTTGATCGAAATGTCTGTGGAAAGAAAAGTAGTTCACTAAATATGAGCACCTTTCTCCATAATGGTATTCTAAACACCATTTCATTAGAACAAAGATTGCAAATATATATATTTTAAAAGTTCTTAATTACAAAAGCAATTATTCTGGTTATAGTGAACAGTACAATACAGTTCTTATCTATAGAATAATATTTGAGAAGCTGCATCTCTTCTGTTATATATTAACAGGTTAGGTACGTCCTTTTTCTTTTTCTTCTCTCCTTTTTTAGATTACATAATACACTTCATTTCTTAAGAAACCCAAAACAATTCTTATGAAAAAGAAAAAAAAAAACTGTGAAAATCTTGAGAGAAGGAAGAAAAGAAGGAAAAAGCAGCTTCTGAACTTACTTAAATAACTTAAATATGTACAAACTCCTGAACATTTAAATATTAAGCATTTAAAATTAAAAAATTGTGCTGAAGCTAGTGATGATCACTTATACACTTTACTTTTGGAGAGGTTTCTGCACAGGGATCCAGATGCCCCAAATTTCTTTTGCTTTAACAGATCTCAAACCATTCAGCAAGTCTTGGTTCAGACATTAATGTGCATTCATTTGCAGGATCCAAATTTTAGTGCTTATGTGCTTCTGTGATTCCCAACCGCCTTTTACTGATTTTTTTTTTTTTTAATGCCCAAAGCCATGGTAATGGTAGTGCTATTATGGCTTATTTTAAGAAAGAAACTTTTATGAATTGTCATTGTAATTTTAAACTTATGCAAACAAATTCAATAAGGTTTTTGTTCCTTGATATTTTTGGAAAGAGGGATTGAAAGTTGCATAATTTGAAGATTCATATAAGTCTCTTTAATTGGGGGGGGGGGGGGGGATGTGTGTGGGGGGTGATTGTAATGCATATTATGTGATTCTCATTTGCTAGATTCTATAGTGTTTGCTTTGTTGCTTTTAAATTAGATGGTGGGCAATGCCAAAGTTATCTGAATAACTCGGAATTGACTCTTAAGGGACTCCTGACTAGGACATGACAATACTTGATGCTGACAGTGGATTAGGAATTATTTGACCAGAAAAGCAAACGGAAGCCAAACAGACTGTATACTATACTACTGGTCCCGTGAAGTACACTAGCGTTGTGGAATGAATCTTAGGATTCATTCTTAGGATGAATCTTTGGAAGCAAGTTGTAAGCTACTGGCTTACAAAGTAAAGTTATCTTCCCATGTCTGGGAAGAAAACATGAGTTCAGACCCTGATTTTCTCTTCTATTTAAGCAGTTTCTACATGACAGTCATTGGATAAAAAACAAATTAATGGTCTGTCTCTTATTTCACTCCTAGCGGAGTACCTATGTGATATCTTCAAGATTGCTCGTGTTTTCTTGTAGACTGAAAATTCTTCTACGTATGGTAGCCTATCTTCATTCAAGGTTGAAAATTGTGATGTATGTCAGTATATTTCCTGATGGTTGGGGCATTGTTCTGAACAGTGAAAGATTAGAGTTCAGTAAATAATGGAACCTCAGTTTTCTGTTTTATAGGTAAGCACTTTATGGTTTATTTGAGAAATGTTAATTAACATACCATCACAAGTGGAATGAAGGTGTTGTTGCAGTTTGCAGTTTGAACAAGTTAATAGCCTTTTGATTTTAGTTTTTAGGCACTTTTCTGATTCATCTTCAAATGCCAAAGGATTCTAGCATGAGCTTCATATAGCACATGCTTCTCTACCTACAGTTCCTGGAAAACCTTTTAGTTCTCAAAGGAATTGTCAAATGATTCCTGATGACTGTTGAACCATGGGCTCTGTGATTTGCTTTGGAGAAGTTAGGTGTGCATCTTTTCTAAGTCCTGCTTGAAGAATTGCAATGCTAAGATCACACACTGGGTTCCTCCTTCTCCCAACTCTTTAACTTATTAAAAAGGAAAAAGTAAAGGAAAAAGAAAAGGAAAAAGGTTTTTGCTCCAGTGTTTGCATGGGAATTAGTACTAAATATCTCAGTTTGTAGGAGTTAAGTTCAAAAGACATCTAGTTAATTAAATGTCTTCTCATTTCTTGTGAGTGAATCACTTTTATTTTTAAAGCAGATGAAAACTCAGATAAAACTTCCTTTGGGTTATATTTCTACACCATGTGCAGTCTGACTTCTCAAATATAATCTCAGATACAAACAAATATTTTAGAAAATGAATGAATGGCATTCAGAGTGATGGAAAGAAAACAAAATAAAACAAAACAACTTAGCCTAATGTAATACTGGTAGCATTTCATTTATGGTTTGGGTAAGTTAGGCTTTATCAGTGTTTTTGATATATTTTATGATTAGTATTTTGATTTTATGGTTTAGTATTTTGATATATTTTATTCTAGAAAGAATAAAATTAAGAGGCCATTTTTGTAGTCACATTTCATTTAGTGTTTGTTTCCTTTTGTTACTGCTAGTCGTGAGAGACTAAATATTAGGTGAATATGATAATTGCATTCAAATTATTGAGTATATTGTGAAATAAATTGTTTACTGTGTCAGAAAAAGCTAATGCATATCCTTAAAGTGAAAAAAAACAACCAACAACTTATGGACAGTACATTAGTACATTTTAACACTGAATGAATGTGTTCAGACGTTCCTATTTTGCATGTCATATGTAGTCATGCTCTGTTGGTATTCTTCTTGAAAGAGTAGTATTTATGAAGAGAAGCTATCAGAAGCAGTGTTTTGTATGTGTATGCTGCATATCCAGTCTAGTAATACTAATTTTTAAATAGCATTTTATTTATGACTTTCAAAGCATATTTGTCAACTGTGCTGATGAAAGGAAAGATTCTGACGTATGTTGTTTGTCACATCTGACTTAAATGCATCAAATTACATTTATAATGTAATTTTAAATATACCTATAGTCATTTGAATTTACTATGTACCCACTGTTTAAAATCTTTTTCACCAGTTGTATTGGATAAAGAAGCTTTCGTTCAAATGAGATCTGGGTTTATTATTTCCTCCTATTATCTCTTATTATTTTCTTACATTTAAGAAAAACAAAGTAAAATCTTTCTGTTTTGATTGAATTTAATTTGTTTTGATTTTGATTGAATTTAACATTAAATGAGCAGGGTAAACCTAATTTTGACTGGATATTTTCCCCGTCATTGTATAATCAGAAAATAGATCTGTTTGTCTTAAATCTGTGGATATTTCAAATCTTTTTGGAGAAACACATCTTAAAACTTTCAGTTTAATGCAATGCTACTAAAAATATAGATCAAATGATAACTTACATACTAAAGGTTGATATTTCTATGTATTTATGTTGCAAGATTTGAAGGATTCTCTGATCATGTCTTCATATATTGATTCCACCTTTAATGTAAATTATGTCTCATTTCAAAATGTTACTGATTTTCCAACACCTGTGCCTCCATTGCAATGTTGAGCTGTTTGGTACATCTGTATTGGATGAGATAATTTATTTTTCAGGTAAGCTTCTCATCCAAGTTCACACAGAAAATCAGTGGCAATGAAAATAAACCCTAGAAATTACAGGCGCTCCTTCTGACCTCCAAATCCTATCTATGGATAAGGGATATTCCTGAAGTGTATTGTCTTTTTCCAGAGTGGCTTATCAATGTAAAAAACACTTAAATAAGCATTTTTCACATCAGTTGATCCTTTTAATCTTTTCCCTGTTGTGAGATTCAGAAGGGTTTCAATATAATTTTACACGTCAGTGCCTGGTAAAATCATGGAGAAGATGGTTCTCGAACTTACTGAGGCGCACCTGGGGGACAAAGCAGTCATTGGTCCCAGCCAGCATGGGTTTGTGAAGGGTAGGTCCTGCCTAACTAACCTGATTTCCTTTTATGATAAGATCACCCGTATGGTGGACCAAGGGAAACCAGCTGATGTGATTTTTTTGGACTTCAGCAAGGCTTTTGACACGGTTTCCCATAGGATCCTACTGGACAAAATGTCCACCATACAGCTAAATAAAAACATCATCCGATGGGTGAGCAATTGGCTAACGGGCAGGGCCCAAAGGGTTATGGTAAATGGGGCTGCGTCAGGCTGGCGGGCGGTCACCAGTGGGGTCCCTCAAGGCTCCATTTTAGGGCCGGTACTTTTCAATATTTTTATAAACGATCTGGATGTAGGAATAGAAGGTATTTTGAGCAAGTTTGCTGATGACACCAAACTTGGAGGAGTTGTGGACTCGAATGAGGGTGGAAAGGCCTTGCAGAGGGATCTGGACAGGTTGGAGAGCTGGGCGATCACCAACCGCATGAAGTTCAATAAGAGCAAGTGCCGGGTCCTGCACCTGGGACGAGGAAACCCTGGCTGCACGTACAGACTGGGCGATGAGACGCTGGAGAGCAGCCTAGAAGAGAGGGATCTGGGGGTCGTGGTAGACGGCAAGTTGAACATGAGCCAGCAGTGTGCCCTGGCAGCCAGGAGGGCCAACCGTGTCCTGGGATGCATCAAGCAGGGAGTTGCTAGTCAGTTGAGGGAAGTGATTGTCCCACTCTACTCTGTGCTGGTGCGGCCTCACCCCGAGTACTGTGTGCAGTTATTTGGCACCACAGTACAAAAAGGACATTAAACTGTTGGAGAATGTCCAGAGGAGGGCGACAAAGATGGTGAAGGGCCTAGAGGGGAAGACATATGAGGAGTGGCTGAGGTCACTGGGCCTGTTCAGCCTGGAGAAGGGGAGGCTGAAGGGGGACCTCATCGTGGTCTACAACTTCCTCACGAGGGGGAGTGGAGTGGCAGGTGACTTATTCTCCATAAACACCAGTGAATAGGACCCACGGGAACGGTGTTAAGCTGAGGCAGGGGAATTTAGGCTGGATATCAGGAGGAGGTTCTTCACTGAGAGGGTGCTTGTGCACTGGAACAGGCTCCCCAGTGAAGTAGTCACTTCAGAGCCTGTTTGAATTTAAGGGGCGATTGGACTGTGCACTTAGTAACATGGTCTAAACTTTTGGGTAGACCTGTGTGGACCCAGGAGTTGGACTTGATGATCCTTATGGGTCCCTTCCAACTCGGGATATTCTATGATTCTAACTCTCTGAATATGTTTTTGTCTTTTTATCCCTCTACATGATCCTTGGCTTTGATTACCAAATGTCCAATTTCAAAATACAGAGAGCAGATACAAGCATATTTTAATGATGATAGATTTATTTGATTATATCAAAAATATTTTTAGAAATAAGTTCTTCAGGGATACCTTGTTCACAGATACCTATTCTCCTGTCTCTCATCCTTCCATTTAATTACACAATTTCTGATACTTCACATTTTCAGAACCAAGAAAGAGTCAGAATAAGAGATTTCTTATTTGCAGATTAGGTTTACATCTGGGGAACATAGCTATCTTAAAGTATTGATCTGAGGTGTGGATGAAGAAATACAATAATTTCATTCCTATATAACTCCTCATAAATTGACTAGCATCATTTAAACATACTTTATTTTTTAAAACTAAAAATGTGGGAAAAAAATCTTATAGGGCAAGATAAATTATTTTTAAAAGTAAAATGTTTTCCAGGCTCTTGCTCACCTGCTAAGTACTCAAGATATGGGTTTGCATTTTTATCTTTTAAAGATTACTGTAGTATAAAATAATAAAAAATGTTCATGACATAATGTGACTGATGCTACGTTTGTGTTAATAATGTGTTAAGAGCTTATCTTCACAGTTGTTGCTAAAGATGAACAAATTGGTTCATGGTAACAATAAAATGGCTATAATATTAAAAATTATAGCTATTAAATACTAATGGATGTATATGCGAGATCTTTATCAAGTAGTTTTGATATTAGAAAAAAATGAAACTTCATCTTACTTTATACAGTGAGATCACAATTAAAATAAAATTTATGATTAATGCTATTGTTTCCATAACTTTGTTAATGTCAATGATGTAGTATTAGAATAAGTTCAGGTTTAAATTTCTCTCTCCTGATTTCACATTTGAAAATCAATGTATCCTGATAGTGCCAAACCATGGAAGTTTTATAGCTGTGTATATGGTTGATATATTTCAATGATATTGGAAAGGTTTATTTTAGATTCAGAAAAGCAAAGTAGTCAGTAAGCTTCATTTCAATTGATTTGTCAGAGCATGACATGAGGTAGCGTGGCCTTCTGTTATATATTTAAATGTTTAATTTTTCAGAAGGCATGGACTGCAAAATAGCCCATAGTCACTCTAAATTAAATAGCATTCATTTCTACTGGAGCAAACTTGGAGCTGTACTAGCAACAAAGGAGAAATTCTTTGATTCTTTGATCAGCCAGGCTTGCTATGTTGTTTGTTTATAGTTCCACTTGGACACTTTTGAAATTTGTTTGAGTGTTGCTTGTTTGCTTGATAATTTAAAGTAGGTAACAATAGCTCAGATATTTACACATAGGTAACAATGTAAAACACTCAAGACTGACCCCTAATGTGGAATGTTTATCAGGGGGAAAAATACCTATGATGTTTTGTGCAACAGAAATGGAAAGCTGAATCATTCATGTACTTATCATAATATCTGTGAATCAGGACCAATGTGTGTTTTTTGTTATTTTGTTTTTGTCTTTTTTTTTTTGGGGGGGGAGGGGGATAATTTTTGTCAAAATGTGTGCCTGGCTTTTTCTATTTGAGAAAAAATGATTTGAAAATCAGAGAAAGCAGAGATGGCTTGTGACCTAAAATGTCAATTATTTTTTGATATTTTTGGTGGAAAATGCTGAGCTTTTCATTTGAGCATTCTCAGAATATATATATATATATATATATATTTACTTGTATTTTTTTTTTAAACAAACAGATTTACTTTTTCTTGAAAAATAATGACACCTATGTTATTCATCCTATTTCGGGAATTACATAAATTGTGCTTTTTGATAAACTCGTACTATTTTTTTTTTCCAACTGTTTTTGGAGAAACCGTTACTAACTACATCAGTATTACACCAATGACTGGATTTTCCTTATCAGTTATGTTCAATGAATTTGGTCATATAAATATTTTCTCAGTACTGACAACTGCAATTAAAAGCCCTAGTTGATTTCAGGTTCAGTAAAAGCAGTTGTAGTATATCAAGAATAATAGGAATAATAGGAGACCTGAATCAACCTGGATGTCATTGTTGGAGTATCAATATCACAGATACAGTATTTAAAGACTGCCTTACAAATGCTCTTGCATATATGTCTTGTATTGTCCTGTCTGAAACATTTCTCATCACAGTGATTCTTCAGGTATTAATCACTACCAGAATGTTGTGAGCTTTAGCGAAGTCGCTACCATGACAGTAAAAACCTGAAAAAATGTTCAGCTATAGAGTAGTCACCTACTGTACACAGTCAATAAAATTTTATGAGGTACAGATTGTAGTTACGTGATGCCATATTTCCTACCCTTTTTGTTATAGGGCAGAGATGCATTGCCATATCATTAACACTGTAAATGAAGACGTCATATATGAGGTCATTAAAGCAAGCTAAGCATTAAATAGGATTTTTACTACTCCTTTAAAGTTTTCTGTGTCTGTCGTGAGGTAGCAGAGAAAAATCAGCTGCTTCCTCTAGGATGTGCTGCTGCTGATCACTCAGAAGAACTTGTGTTTCTGCCTATTACAGTTCTGCATGTGGTGTTTAAAATAAGACAAACCCCAACACCTATATTTTCTCAAGCTGTTAGACAGAGATAGGCATTGGCGTGGCTGATTGTTCATGTATCAGTGGCAAAATATACGACTGTTCTGTGCTTATCTGATAGCATGCAGTGCATTCCTCAGCTTGATTATTATATATATAGCCTTATATTAAGGCTATCCCAAATGAGGATAAATTGGTAGCAGAGAAAAAGCCTTGTTGGGAGGGAACAGCATGATTCAGTATGCTATAACAGTTTTGGGAAGCCAGTATCCCTTTACAATTGAGTGCAGCTGATACAATTAAGTGCAGCTGAAGTGCAAAGCCAAACCCTTTTATTCATTTGCTTTCAATTTTATTAAAAACATCTAGTGTAATTTCTGGCTTGTCTTCCAGTATTAAGCCAGTGGATTTACACAATATTTTATTTTAAAAAAATACTCAAAGTGTTTTTTTTTTGCTACTACGTACATATTCAGAACAAATACAACAACAAAAAAAGTAAGGACAAGGCAGTTTGAAGTTACCCATTGAATTTCTACTTGCACCTTAGGCAACAACGGAGGAAGCACCCTGTAAAACTTCCCATTCCTGTCAATGCCTGAACTCATTCATGTGCTGAGTATCCTGAAAATATTTAGAGCATAGACGCTTAAAAGGGCTCCCAACTTGAGAACAAGGATCTGTTTTATGACTATGTTCTGAAATTCAAAATGTAGATATGTCTCTGCCTAAGCTTCTGCTCTGCTTATTGTGCAAGTTCACAATTGCACACTACATTCAAGAAGTTCAAGGAAAAATTCTGGTACCCTGAGTGCAGTTCACCAAAGTTCACCAAATCTAGTAGTTACTATTCAGTATGGAGGAGCCTGGCATTTTCAGACATTTTGCATGTTAGAAGGATATGGTGCAGTTTAAGGACCTGTTGATTCTCTTCTCATTGTTAAGATTACAATGAGCCTACCTCTTTCAGCATCCAAAATATTTAATTATGGGATGTAGCACCCCCCCCCACTTCAGCAGACAGATACATGAGTAGCATAAAACTGAAATGAAAGGAGATTAGTGGAAGTTTGACTTCTTGCAAGTTAGAAAATACAAACACATAGTCTAATCTATATTCTTCTGGGGTTCTTATTTTTTTCATTCTGCATTTATATAATATGAAATGTGAAAATATTCAGAAGTAGGAAACCAGAAGCTATGGTTTCCTTCCTTCTAGGAAAATATCTTAATTGTAAGACAACAAAAACAGGTTGTTCATCTTACCTCTGGTTTTCTTAGGAATGGAAATTTACCCAGACCATTTGCTGCCAGCTTTGTAAGGGATACATTTATCACAGGGACAGAAAATGTGTGATTGAGGGAAGAAACCACTGAATGGAGCACATGGGAAATTATACATGCTATTGCCACTCACAGGAGATAGAGACTGACATCTTCATAATATTGTCTTACTATATGATGGACTGTCATTACCATTAGGAATTACACAGATATGGGAGGTCAAAACCCATTTTTATTTTTCTTATGCTGAGAATAATGGCTGCATGTTTGACAAGGAATTCCCCATCTCAAGAATTTAAGAGATGAGGAGAATGAAAAATACAGGAATAAAGAAGGAAGATTCTAGTGAACTTCAGAGAAATAGAAATTAAAGAAGAAAATTTTCCATTGTAAAAAATGCAGGTAGAAGAAAGATGCATTGTATTGCTTGTTTCTTTTTATGAATCCATTCTCACTTAGGATATGATCGTTTTTAATAACAGTGTGTTATTAAACTGTTTAATAACAGTTTATTCATAAACATTTGAATAACTGTTTTCCAGGTACCTCTAGGAAAGTCTACAAAATTTGTCTTAATTCTCATCATATTCATGGAAACCCTTTTTTTTTCTTTTTTTTTCCCTTCTGTGTTAATATCTATATTTAGCATTTATTCATTATTTTTTACCTTTCAGCAATATTTTTTTTCCCAAATCAGAATAGAATTCTCCTGTATGTCACAGATTTACAGTGTTTAGATGCAGTAAGCACACAAGATCTTGTCCATCAAATATCATTAGAGAGGGGGGGGGACGGACTTGATTAATTCCAAAAGCAGGTTGCCTTTCCTGTTAATTTTGTATTATTGTTTAAATAAAGATGGTCAATTTTTCAGTTTTAAAATGTACTAGGCTTATATTTATCTGAATGTCATCCAAGTTACTTTTGTTTTAGCTTCTGAAGTATTGTTAATGTTGGCTACTGATTATGTATAATCTTATATTCTCAGTCAGGTTGAATCATTTCCTGATATATCTGTATTTTTCTCTTGTTTGTCTCTCCCATCAATGCCTCATTTTCAGTTTTAGATTAATACTATTTAAGTAATTATTTGTCATGTCTCATCTCACTTGTGCTTTTAAGTTAATATGAATTGAGCCTCTGTCTCTAGGGCTCTCCCTGGGAATTTAAGAGCTTATCTGCAGGAAAAAAGTTAACACCTGTTCTTTCTCCTGAAATGTGAAACAGGCTGGAAGAAGCAGGAGGTTTGCAAAACTGAAAAGCCATTTTATGTTTAATAATATCTGAAAGGGAAGGAGTTAATAACTAAATACATGTTGCTTTTGCTTTAGAAATGGATTATCTAGCTGGGTGCCCAACAAAACTATTTACTAACTGAGATAGTTTGCAAAGTTCAGTCTTAATCAGCTCTTGTACATTCAGATGCTGAGAACTTCCTGATGAGAAAGGAGTATAGTGTTGAATAAGATTTTTTTTTTTGATAATACAAAGCCAGGTAGCAACATTACTTTTAAAAATAAATATGCGCACACTAAGAGAAAGTGAATGACAAACATTTAATGCACTGATGCAATGCCTGATTTGTCCTTGTATGATAATCAGTGGCTGTCCTCCACATTATTATTCACAGATACTGTTAGCATGAGGACAGAAGAGGCCATACTGATGCTGATAGTTTTGCTGAGCCATTTCATGACACCATAGTAAGGGCATATCTTTAGATTACTTTTACTGTCACCATATCTTTGGCCTTTCCAGACCCATGAATAAATTGTTACCCCAAAGCATGTGTTAATTTACATTTCATGGACAATGATGTCTCATGACAAGATGAGAAGGGCTGAAGTACAGCACTGTTCAACAATTTTGTTTGGTTCATTTAAGATTAAGTCTGGCTCAGAAACATTCTAGAAGTTGCCTGTCATTTGGGGCATGTCGTACTCTGGCAGTACGCTTGGCCTATGCTTTTGCTTTGTGATGGAGCTTTATGTAGAGTATAGTTAATTCCTCTGCTGAGAATGAGGCTAACATGTACATGCAACTCAGTGCAGATGACGAAAATTTGAATCTTTGGTCAACATATTTATCAGTTCAGGCTCACAGTCATCTTAAAATGTCTATACATCTGCATTTTTAGAGGCAGTCTGGGGCATCTCAGTAATATCCTCCTTGTTGTGCTGCATTTGCAATGAATTCTCAGTTCATTATAGCTGCATAATAAGTCTAGGAACAATAGAAAACAGGACTCCAGAAATCTTGCCCTTGCACATCTGGAAGGGGTAAATTCAGTCCTTTCTGGTTTAACCATGTAAAATAATTACTATTCTTCATCCCTATTCTGTTTTTGCTTCTAAATAATGTGGTTATTTTATATTGTCTTTTTATTCACAATATTAAAGTAAATGTTGTAAAAACAAACAAAAAAAACAGCACAGCACATTTTCTTTAAGGTAAGTTTGATTAAAATATACTGTTAGCATATAGTTTGAGTCAAACCTCACTGAAATCATGAGATATTTTGCATTAGTTGCACTGTATCAGGCTTATTAAGCTACTGATCATTAAAAATGTTCCTGTATGCTATTTTGGCTTAATAGTTTTTTTTGTTTGTTTGTTTGTTTTTTTCCCTTTTCTTCTCTTCTCCTCTCCCTCACTACCAGGAGGTATTTTTGAGTGTGTGGAATCTGGTCCAATGGGAGCAGAAGAATTAGCCTTCAGATTTGCTGTGAACACAATCAACAGAAACAGAACTCTTCTGCCAAACACCACATTAACATACGACACCCAAAAGATAAATCTCTATGACAGTTTTGAAGCATCCAAAAAAGGTAACCTTTTGCATATTTAATTTTTTTAATCAGCAGATGACTTCCTTGCTTTACCTACTTGAAAAATTGTCTGTCTATAAAACCATATGCAATGACACTGTAAAAGGTTGTGCCTGACATCAAAGAAATGTTTTAAAGACTTCATTTTGAAGACTGTAATGGTAACTATTATGAAAATTTAATGTCAGCTTTTCTCCCACTGTCCTGTCCAAAAGCTATTTCTTTAAATGTTTAAAATTGCAAATCATTTTTTTTTAATTTTTTGAGCTTTGTGATTAGGGTGTTTTTGAGATCAGCTCCTCTGCAATTAGAAAACACTACCACCAGATTTTTCCTGCCAGCTGCTCCCAACTTCCAGTGAACTTGGAAGAGGAAGGGAGTTCAGCCCACAAAACTAATTATTCAATGGTATAGTCAAGACTATATGCCATTAGGCCTATTCAGTGTCTTATTTCAGAATTGTTAGTCATGTAACAGAACCCTTTTGTACAGGTGCAAATGTCAATGTGTTTTACCTGAGTTGCATTGCATGAGCTGTAATGTTTCAGTGACTTCCTCACCCATGCAGGAGTTATCCACGGGTTAGGCTTTCCCTGAACATAAAGTACTTCAAAACACCAGAAGTGAATGCTTTATAGATGGGAATATGATATAGCGCTTTCAATATTACCAGCAAAACTTAATCTGAGGCCATGAGGTAAATAAAATCGGGTTCTTATTATAGAAGCAGCTTCCATCTGCTGTTTCCAATATCTTTAGACGAAAGCCTACAAAGAAAGCCCCCTCCTTCATTAAGTCTGCTCCAAATCTAGATGTGAACTTTTATGACTTCATGGCTAAAATTTCATTTCCAGATATTCAACAAGGCTCCAATTCAATTTTAAGTATTTAATCATTTTAACTACATCTCTGCTAATATCTTTAGCATATGTATGTCTTGCATACTTAATTGGCTGTGTTTTTCAAAGGAGAGCAAGAGGTTATAATATTGCACATTTTATAGAAGCTTAAAAATTAGGTCTGTTTTTTACCATGTTGTTACCAGGTGAACATCTAGACCTCAGAAGTTTTCAGAAGTTTTCTCCAAACTATAAATGATTTTTCTAAAAAAAAAATAAAAAATAAAAAATGAACACTTCCTAAATTTTCAAATCTTTGATTCTTACAAAAATTGTTTTGAGATTGCTTTACATTCTAGTCTACAACATTGTGATGCCACATGCAAGTTGTACTCCATCATTGCCATGCTCTGGAAAGTAAAAAACCTAGTAAATTCTATATGCACTTTATAGGTGAAAATACAAAAATATGATGACAGAACTTAGTAGGACTGAATTTTGCACTGTATTGCATATTTAAGAGCATGCTTTTTTAAAAAAAATAAATTGAAGAGCCAATTTCATATGAATGTTATTCTTAAGAAAATAAGGGTAAAAGGATAAGAGGTCAACCTTATGGCAGGTTTCAACCTTGTCTGCCAAGTGATCTAGTCCACAACATGTCATACCCTGTGAAGACTTTATGCAATACAGGATTTTTGGTGCTAAGTGGAATTAAAACATTTGTAGCTATGTTAGAAATGCTACTTGGGAGAAGCTGCTATGTCAAAATATACACGAAGTACAACTTTAAAGTGAAATATAATACTGAATTAAAATCAGTCTAGAAACAATGAGAAATACTTTTTTCCTCTTTTGTTGCAACATGCAGAGTTAATCTTGCTAACCTATTTTTCCTGTTTATTAGTCAAGTTAACCATTCTAATATAAGGCTGTCTCTTCTTTGCTGAAGAGATTGTGAGAAATGGGGTCATCTACCCTTCTAATGCATATTTTTTGAATTGTTATTCTGATGTTTTGGATGATGGGTTAAAGAAGGTTCTGAGAGAACTCTTTCTATCTCAACCAATAGTGAATGAATGGGTTGATCCTTAATCCTGGCCTCTCTTTTCTCTTTTCCTCCCCATCTCCCAAATTCAACTGCTTCCTGACTCCAGTGCATTCTGTCTTGTGAAATTTAATGACATAGTTTCTCCTCATTCCTGAGGGAGGATGTAAAGAGTGGAGATAGCTGTTTTGAGATCTGGAGATGACAACACTACTTCTAGTCCTTACTTAGGGTAAGGCTTGAAGGCTCCAAGCTCTAGCCATAATATTATGTTGCTAATTCTTGATAGAATAGAATAGTTCAAGTTAGAATGACAAAATGTCATTGATTGGACATATTGAATATATTGGATATATCCATTGTTCCCACTTGCATCTTGCATGAGAATTCAAGTCTTTGTTTGTAACTAGGCTGTATCAAAATCTTTGTAATCTTCCAGTGCTAATAGCTTTTTGCCTCATCAATTCACAATACAGCCAACTACATTTGTGCTGACAGGTGCTTTAGTTCAGAACCAAAGGCTAAAGGTTAACATAAAATGGTTCATTTTATTATGATGGCTCCAACGCAGAGTTTTAACAATGAGGTTTAAGCATTTGACTCATTTTGTGGTTCATGATTATGTCCATTAGTGAGCAGGCAGGCACTGCATCAAAAATAGCCTGTTTAGACCTCTTAGTAACACATACTTTTGAAGTTGAATACAAATGAAATATTAATGGATTTTTAAAGGTGCTATACCAAAGAGCAACCTGAAGGCAAGACGATATTTCCAAGATAGTATTTCAGTGAAGAATAATATAAATGCAAACAAAATATCCCTCAATGCAGTACAAAAATTGGTATGCATCTGATTGAGCCAGTGCCGTATTAAATCACGTGTGAAAGCATTGCATTATTCAAATCTCAGAAACAGAGGAAAAAAAAAGCCCATTGAAAAGCCATCTGGTAGCTATTGCTGTTGTTAGTGATCCCATTTACTGACATTTGCATAAAGCTTGTTGATTACTCTTAGGAAGGGCAATATTAGCATAAATGTTTTTTTATCAAGCTAGTCATTTAGGCCCTGATCCGATACTCAGTAATGCAATGGAGATCCTGTGTGTATACAAGAAGTTCATTTAAACCACTGGTGCTCTGCAAGAATAAAAAGGTGTGCCAGCACAGTTTCTGGAATGCACTTGAGACACTTAGCAGTATTTTTGTCATGTTGAAAAGGACTGACATGCACAATTAAAACAATTAATTTTGCTTTGCTGAGAGAAAAATAATGAAGTAAAATTTGTTTCTACTGCTTCTTTCCTCAGCTGTCATGAACATTGATGGTAGTGTAACAAAATTAATCAAACCTCATATAAATACATCCACATTGGATTATGGAGATGCTTTTCATTGCTTCTCTCTAACAAACAGGCTGTTGTCTTAGAAGGCAGAACCTGTTGTGTTCCAGAACTGCATACTCATAGAGTTTATTTCTATAGTGGCAATTTGAACTGGAGCAGGGCATGGGCTGAAGCACTGGTCTCCAGTACTGCCTAATTCTCCTGGCTTCTTTCTATCATATGTCAACTCATGTTCTGCAAGATAATGCTGGAGCATACAGCAGGAAATAATAGAGACCAGAGACTGCAAATGCATAGGATATATGGGGCCACCCTATATTGGAAAGACAAACACTAAGCCACTTTAATGCAGCAGTATCATGACAGTGACACTCAGGGCCAGTTTTGTGTTTATTAATATAGGTGTAGCAAAATAGAGTATTTCCAGTGTTTAAGAATGAACATTGTTTTTCTTTTTTTTCTTATTTTCTATTTTTATTTTTTCCACTAGCAGATAGCAATTTATTTTTCTTTTAGAGAAAATGTTGGTCTTTTTCTAGTCAACATATATACTTTTCAGATACAGAAATTCAAATGTCCATTTCAACGTAATTCATCATTTGCTTGACACTTAACTGGAATTCACTTAAGATATACAATTTCTAAGTAATTGAGATCACAATAGAAATAGTACTGATGGATTGAGGAAGATGTTAATGTTTAAACAGCCTAGATTAGAATACTGTCTCATAAGGCCCTTTTCCAAATGGAAGATGCATCTGAGCATAAATCTCTTCTCTCGTCTGTGTTTTTTACAAGATGCACAATTGCTGGCCTTTGTGACTTCCCCTGACATAAAAGTGTTTACTAAATGTAGCTGAGCACTATTTAGATGTTAAGTGTTGCTATTCATCAGCTCACAGTCAAAGCCTAAAAATGTAGTCTGAAGTTGAAAACTGTGTAAAAAAAAAAAAAAATGTTACAGAAGAAAGAATCTCTCTCAGTTTAGTTTCATGGAGAGCCTTTATTTACTATGAATTGTGCAACCTTCTGGCACACTGCCTTCTTTCCTCTCACCATTGACAGACTTCTGTCTCCTCTTCAGCCTGTGATCAGCTGTCCCTTGGGGTGGCTGCCATATTTGGACCATCTCATAGCTCCTCAGCTAATGCTGTGCAATCCATCTGCAATGCTTTGGGTGTTCCACATATCCAGACCCGCTGGAAACATCAGGTGTCAGACAACAAGGACTCCTTCTATGTCAGTCTCTATCCAGACTTCTCTTCACTCAGCCGTGCCATCCTTGACCTTGTGCAGTTCTTCAAGTGGAAGACAGTTACTGTTGTTTACGATGACAGCACTGGTAAGGCTAAAGTATTAGAGTATATGCAGATGTATATATCCACATATCCAACTAGAAGGAGGAGTGGTGTCACTACAGTTACAGCTTTATTTTAAGAAAATTTAATCTAAATTACAAGAAATTCCATTGGCAGGGTAGTGTATAATAAATGTATATTTGCATAACAAAATATATTTGTATATATATGTGTGTATAACAAAATGTGGATTTATTAGAGTAAGTATTCTTGAAAATATGCCTCATTTTCTGAAATCTGTGTGTCTGGGCTTGCAGCTGTCAATAAATCAGTCATGTTCTATCTTTGTTTACCTCAGTATTTTAACAGTTGCTAACAACTATGTCTTTTGATTTTATTTAAAACTTAGATTTTGAAGAAAAAATATGTTAACTTGAAAGATGTACTAGAATGCCTGGTCAAATAGAACAGTTAAATTCTATTGCTGCTTCTGGCTTTAGCTAAGTTAGAAATCAGATGTTATATTTGTTTAGAATTTCATTATCTTCATTTTCAGAGAGATTTGCAGAAGGAGTCCTGTTTTTGGCTGGTATGAGTTGAAAACAAAGGAAGTTTGGAGGCTTGTTTTGCAGATAATTCATATGAGTTAAAAATGAACTCCTGGTTTTCCAGCAGAAATATACCAGTTTGCTACATTTCCCTTAACTTCACCTTAAAATTTCTATTTTGCCCTGAAAATGGCATTTGATTTGAAAAATCTTTTTAAAAACATAAATTTAAAAAGGTAAGTCTGATTTGAGGTTTATTTAGTGGAGGTCAGAATTAAAAGCTGGTAAGAGCTTTTATCTCCCAGTAATGGAAGACACAAGGAAGCCACCCAGACAAATGAGATATATTTAATCTTCTTGGAAATGTTACAAACTTCTTCCAGGCTTGCTGAACTGACACTGGAAAAAAAAAAAAAAAAAAAAAAAAGAGCCTCAAACCCTTCCCATAGTTTATTGGGCTGGAAGATTTTTGATACTTTTGTTACGTAACACTACCATCTATCTAAAACTGAAATACAAAAATGAAATTAAGAAACCATCAATATGTGTTACATGGTAAGGCTACATGTAGTGAGACTAACTCTGCTAGATGAACCAGTTACAGAAGGACAGAATGACTGCTTCCTATTTAAGTTCAAGTAAGGTGTGTGTGTATCTAGCAAACGGTGAGAAGGGAACAGTCAGAGATGGCATGGCATAAAATTATATGTAACCAATTTATTTCTTCGTGCCTTTAAAGGAAAAAAAAAACAAAACAAAACAAACAACAACAACAACAAAAAACAGAAACAAAAGCAGGTCAGTGAAGTTTAGAGGCTGCCTTTCTAAGTTTCTTGGCTGAAGGTACCAAAAGCATAATCAAGCTTCTGATTTCAAGTTTATTTTTACAGACTTAAGGCAAGAAATATCGAGCTTGTTATTTTATTTAATTAATATATTTTTTTAAAATTCTTGTATTCTTTTGAAATAGGACAGGAAGTGAGAAGAAACTCTTGAATTTTAATCAAATGAAGATTGGAAAAGTAATATGTGATTGTAACTTTCTCCCTTCCAACAACAACAACAAAGAATTAATCAAAATAAATATTTATTGTTTAATGGGCTCTCTAAAGTCAATGCTTTATGAAAGAGATATGTTGTTACCTTATCTGATCTTATAAAGAATGCTTCAAAGTCAGGGTGTAAGTAGAAATAAGAATGAAGATGGAAATGTTTTTTTTCCTTGTGTTTGCTATGATCTACTTATCTACCAGTGACTACTGTAAACATTAGAGAAAAAAGAGCATTAGATCTTTTTTAAAAAAATGTGGGTGGAGATTAAGAATAAATAAGGAAGTTTAGGAATTTATTTATTTATTTCAAATAAGCATAAAGTATTATTTCCTGAAAATATTCACATTATATTTTTTTCTTGAGTTTCCAGGCCCTTCATATTAATATACTTGCTGTTAACAATAACCTGCTGATAACATTAGTCTCAGCTACATCTTTTTTCTTGAAATCTATTGCACTCTGAGGAGACAGAAAAAAAAAAAAAAAAGTTAAAAAGTAATCCTCTTTTTTTTTTTTTTGTGGCTATTGCTGTAAGTAAAATTAAATTATACTTTTTTAAGACTGTCAGTTTTTTTTGTTGCTTGTTTGTTTGTTTGTTTTTTAGTAGGATCCCCTTTGGACAACTCAGTCAGTTTCTTTTTTTTAGTAGCATCCCCTTTTGACAACTCAAAAGATTTCAAAGGCAGGAAACACCGCTGGGAAGTCCACAGCATCATTTGCCTTTGAAGTACATATGGAAACAACTCTTAGCTATGAGAAACTGTCAGTCTTAAAGCAGAGTTTAAATCTTTTAATAGTTCAGCTGCAAAATGTTTTTTTGGGGGGCTGAGGGGTAGGGAGGGAAGAAACCTTTTGAAAGGAAGTAATTCCTTCATCTGAGGAAGACACTATCTCCAGCCATGGGATAAGATAAAGCTGAGTTGTGAACCTGTGTCTGAAACTGAACATGACAGTTTTGTCTGAAACTAAGTATTGTAAGAGTCCTTATGCCATTAAGAATTAATTTCAGATTCATTAAACTGAAGACAATGGAGGCAAATCATTTATCACTTTATATGTTTCTTTCACTTGGCCGGTGATTCCTTAATATAAGATGGATATCATATTTTCACCTCCTTTGTTTATCTTTTAATCACCCGCATTTTATTCTCTTTGGAAATGCTGTTTAGGGTGATAATGCATGTCTTGTTTTATGATAATTTTTGAGTTATGGATTTTCTTCTTCTGAATGGACAGTTCCCAAAAGGACCCTGTTCAAGACAATCATATTTTGCTATAGCAGTTAAATTTGGACATTGTTTTTTTTTTGTGTGTGTGCCAAATTTATGTTATGTATTCCTATTATTACTTTATAAATATGGATACAAGGGGAGATGATACTTTAAATAAAAGTAGAAAGCATGCATATGTCTAGATTCTTCTCAAGATAACATTAAGTCAAGACTGAGGAGTTGCACACGCCAAATTCTTAGAAGACTGTCCATTCTGAGGAAAGGTATACAAGTTCTTAATTCCTTCAGTATTTCTTGAGCAAGTGGAAAAAGCTGTGTGGTTATTTGACACTGCAATCAGTAAAAGCCCATGACACTCTAGTGTCATTCCCAGGAATGCACTGGAAACTGATACTTCAAGTGCACAGTTCAACTGTTCTGACAGCACCATTGTGTCCTACTGCATGCATCTGCTGTACATGCAATCTTATATGAAGGAAAGCCAGTTGAGATTGTAACAGGATGAAGGTGGTATAGAGCATGACAATCTATATTTAGAGCCCAGTTTGAAATAAAAGAGACATTTGGAATCCCAGGCTCCCTTTACAATGAACATCCACCCATCTAAATGATTACCACAAAGAAGATTTATTACTGGTTTGTTTGTTTCCATAGTCAAAGTATTCTCCCTGTATTCTCTGTGGAGGACTCACTGTGTATCTTGCTACTAATTTAAGAAAAGCCATAAACAAGTTGCTTTTAATGCACAGATTCAGACCCTAGGGGTAGGAACTAGGTGCTTCTTCCAACTCTCCCCATGCAGAAATGGCTAAGCCAGAGAAAGTTAACATGTGGAATCCAGTCCAGTCAGAATATTGGGTTGTCTTGTGCTGATCAGACCTGCCTCACAGGTTCAGGAGCCTGTAATGAGGAAAGCACAAGAGAAACTGGAAGTGGTGTCCTGCTGAAATGGGGACAGAGATCCTTTAAAGGTAACACTAGAGAGAGTAAAGGACAAGTTGAATACAGCATAATGAGAAAGAGTTGAGTCACTACAAATAAGATGAAACAGAAGAATAAGCTAGAAAGGTTAATTCTATCTTGTCTCAGTAATGTTACAATTGGGATAAGGTAATCAAAATAAAAATGATCACAGAATATGCAAAGGTATTAATATAATGAAGATTTCCATCTTGGTACTATCTTAGGGAGTGGACATTGTGACAGTTGGTAGATGAGCCTGTTTTTTCAGGGAAGAAAAACTTTGTCTTTTTCTGTGAATTTTTGTTTGAACACTACTGCACTGACTTTTGCTTCAAATAATAGCTATGTTCTGCTTCCTTCTATGATTTGTTTCTCCCTTCATCTTAACTCTCATGAGACTTTTTTCATGTAGTCCATCTGTTGTACGGACTAAAAATTGGAATTAGGCTCATGAACATTTATCTTGCTAGTCTAAATGTAAGTATTGTTTCCTATGATCCATCTAAACTGCAAAGTACATTCCTTTTAACTAGAATTTCCCATAAAGGAATTGGCAGGATGTAACCAGAATTTGGTTAGTTTTTATTTTATTTATTTTTTTCTTAAAATAACTTATGGTCTCTTTGTTAATTTAATACCATTAAGCTGTCCCTGGATGCTAATTAAATCATTTCAGTTTACAGATTTGCTACAGTCAATCGTCTTTAGGAAAGTAAAGGGGGAAAATGACAGTATATTCATCAGCTGCGTGTCATAATGGTTTAAATTGGTCTCAAAGCAGTGATTTATCTTCTTCAAAATATTAAAATTTCAAGGACATGTTCCAATTTCTATGATAAAAAGAGTAGATAAATTCCAAATAATTTTGTGAATCCCAGAGAACCCCAGAGCAAAGTATACATGAATGGTTAGATTCTGGACCTTTTAAATTATGCTGGAACTTGTTTTGGCAACTAATGCTTTATGCAGATCAAGTTGATGTAAACAGGGTTCTTATTTTTTTTTCTTAATTAACATTTGTTATGGTCTTGGGTGAATGAGTATAAACACCAAAAATCTGTTGCATCTATGAACAGAAGCCTAAGCAAAAGCCAGAAAAAAATTACTTCAGAAATAAAAATGTTTTCTCTTGGTCTTCAGTACTGAAACAAGCGATTTAATTCAAATGAAAGAAAAAGATGCCATTTTGTTGATATTTTTATAAATAAAACTAGAATTTCCTTACTGACACCGGTATTAAAATTCAAATTTCTTATTTCTGTATTTCATGTATCTTATTTTCAGATATTTTGAGGTTTGCTCTTTTTTTTTTCTTTTTCTCCTTTGCAGTTATTGTAAGTTTATACTAATAGAAATTACATATCTTAGGGAAAATGGGTGTATGGTGATCATAGGTGAGTAACATTGCTGAAAGATTAAGGACAAAATTTTGTCCTTGAAAAAAATAATAATAAAATTTTACTGATTCAAAGTAAATCTTAGCTCAGGAAGAAAATTTCTGTCCATGTATTTTATACATAGTACACTCTAAAGATGAGAAGTGTAAGAAACTTTAGAGAACAGTCATATAAATGAAGGATAGAAGATGAGGTGGTTTGAGAAGGGCTGCTCAAATCTCTGTTTCTCTGTAAATAAATTGAGCAACCCCTAAATTCATGTGAAAAGCTGTTTTCCTTTATAAACTAATCTGCATAACTTCCTGTATGTCCTTAGCAGAATGAGAAAGAAGGAATGAAATGTGTTGAGAATGGTGTGTTGAACATTTGACGATGAATACAATAATGAGACAGTAAAGGTCTCTTGGCAACTGTTGGTTTGTTTTATTGACTTTCAATAGTATTTAAGAAGCTATCAACTGACCTGAACCTTTTTTTGCTTTAGACTCCGACTAATTCTGTTGGCAGAAATTCTAGTTGTAATGGCATTCACTTTCTTCAGTTGTATTCAGTATATTTTTCTGTTTATACTTCCACAATAATAAACTATTGTTTTTCATACCCAAGCATTGCTTGACTATCAGAAATATTACAAAAACCTCTCATGGGCATAGGTTTAGTGTAGGGGAAGTGGATGAAAGGTCTTGCAAAGGAAAAACAGCCAGAAAAACCTATCCTGTGTTTCATAGCATAGTTAATGGGACATTGAAATTATTTAGCTAGAAACATCATTTAGGTTGAAATGAAAGAACAGATGTCCTTGAAAAGCTGTGGAATTGCCATCTTAAAAGTGTTTTTTTTTTTCTTTTTTTTTTTTTTTTCCCCTGAGTGCCAAAAAGAAAGAAAAAGACAAGCAAGTGTGACCACCTAAGGTCACTACTAGCACAATTTCCACTGCTACTCTGATGATTCTTCTGACTTGATTAGTCAGCTGATGCTGACTAATGTCTATACTGAATATGCAGATATACTATGGTATAAATTACTACTAAGTAACTGTATTGATAGTGATTCCTCAGATTGGACTTATATTAGCTGTCTGTAAGATAAAAACTATACCTATGTGGATTTTTGTGTATATTGTCTTTCGTCTTGTGCAATTTTATATAATATTTATTCTACCTCTTTGAAGCATGTGCAGAATTTGAAGTACTGGTTGTACTTGAAAGTCTGGGTGGGTATTCTGTCTGGAAATAAGTAAGCTTGTATGTAAGTCCTATCAAGGATTCTGAGTGGGACAGGATAGCTTAGCACAGCATGTTTAATGTAAGTATTTTTGTGCATTTCAATTTGTACATTATAATCAGTTATTCTATTTTTAAAATATATTTTTAATGGAGTGAACTGAATGAATATCTAAAAGAGAGAGAGATTTGCCATGGGGAATAAAGCAGACTTCAGGCTTCTCATGCATAACAGCTGGAATGACATGCAATTCTGCTCCACATCTGCTGAGCCACTGAGTCAGACAAGGACTCCATTTGCATAAAGACACCCCCAATGTGATGAAAACTTCTCATTGAGAACAAGGGCTTTTTAGTCCTTCCATAATAAACCCAGATTTGGTAGGGCTGTAATAATTAATATTGCTAATAATTTTGATCTGTTTTTAGAGAATAAGGAAATATTTTCCAGACTGATTACATATTGCATAGTATCTTTTCAGTACAGAGTGTTTCAAGTGCTGTGCACAGTAATTTCATGTGAAAATATAATTAGTAAGTCTGTGCTAAACCTAATTGTGGCATTTGAATTTAGCTGATTACTTAGTATGGTGTATTCCTTTTTAAAGAAAGTTCCTGTATCATTGGTTCAGCAAAGATTAAAAATATCTTTTCTGGTGCTACATAAAAATATCAGAGGTAAGGAGGATTCTGTGAAGTTAATATTTCACTTTCAAATTCTTCTTACATTTTGGAAGTTAAGAATTGCTCCAGCTATTGTCTGAAGAGAAAGAAGTTAAATTCACTTATTCTTTTTGGTAAATGGACCTCTAGTTGTTCTTTGAGAATAATTCTGTAGATATTTAAGTGTTTGAAAAGAAAATTAACTGTCATCATGTTAAACATAATGCAAGAGTCCAGCTCATCTTTCAGGAAAACACGTACCAGAGGCTCCCCCTTTTTTGGCCAGGAATTGACTTTGGACTTACAGCAATAAGATGCATTTGTCTTAATATAAAAAGAAAAATAAAGTACATTATAGAATTTTTCTACAAACCTAAGGAACACAAGTGGAGGCCATATTTCCAGAAAATGGACTGTCAGTGAACACACTCTAAATTGTATTTGTAGGTTTGAATAAACTTGAGAATTTAAATCATATAAAATTGGCTAGGGAATTTATGATCAAAATTATTGTTGCTTTCTTTCTTGAACACTGGTACATTTTATTCAGTATTTTCAAATAGAGAAAATATGTGAAAGGCAAATCAATTTAATTGAAAAACGAAAACAGGAAAATGGAGACATAATCTCACATTTTGCATGTGGCATAATTATAAACATCTCAGCTTTACCCCAAATTAACTATGTTTCCACCTCTATAACACACGTTTTTTCTCTGGCTGGAGGAACACTGTGAAATGCACTTGAGATGTCAAGTTGACATCTTCCTTTGTGAATTGCTCTACATCATTCTCAGATCAAATAATCCATTTTAGCTTCATTCCTAGAGTGCACTTTTATCAACTTTTGTAGTGCAAAAAAAACCCCCTGCTTTCGTTTCCAAGAATAAATGTGCTTACCTAGCATAATTCCAGTTTAGAGTGTTCATTTCAAACCAAGTCTATCCTTATTTTGTATTTAATTTGTTATAGTTTGATGCATTAGAGATATTTCTATGGTATGGCTGGAAATTGCTAAACTTAACCTTCTGCTTCATTTTACACTGACTCTGACAGCTTTGATAAAAGTTGTTTTGTCCTTTGACTGTAGTAGATCTCTTTTGCTCTTCATCATCAACTTTGCTCTTCATCATCAACTGCACTACTCATAGATGTCAGCCACTTGAGAGATCATACTTCCCCATAAGGATTCTTTTGAGTTACCCACTACTGTTAATTGTCATTGCTGTCATTATCATCACACTGAAAATAAAGCTTTCAGAATGGTTCATTTCACAACTACAAAACTGAGTAACAGTGGTATTTCAAATCAGTCATATCAGCCACATCTGTAGAGAAATGTCATGTGTTGCTAGAAAAAACATGGCAAATCTAAAATAAAAGTCAATGCTTTCTTCATTTTCAACATTTTTTTTTCAATGATATATATTATTTGCTTTTATTTTCACACACTAAGTGTAGAGGTGAGGGAAGGAATGGACAGTTCTGTTTTTAGCTGCTGTATGCTGCAGCTGATAAGTACTCTGGGGGTAAGAAAAAAAATCATTTTGTTCATCTTCTTTCAGTGACCAAGACCTTTCCATGAACTTAAGACCTCCTGTGAACTTGAACAGTGCATTGATTCCCTCCTGTGCAAGTGTGTGTGATGGGGTATAAGGCTTTTTCACCATGGTGCTGAAAAGTCATTAGAAGAGAATTGTTACTGGAAAGAGGCTGAATTGGAATCAGCTATTTGAAACTAACTATAAAACATATGTATGCATACACATGCTCTGAAGTGCACATTTTAGGAAAACAATAAATCTGATTATTGTATTGTACTTCAGTTGCATCTGGTTATGCTGAAACAGCAATAAAGTAAAATGGATTTAACATTCAGATGGTAAGATCCAAGACACAGAAAAACTAAGTGATCTGTGAAGTGTTACAGTGGAACTCTGACTGCTGGAGTTAAACCTAGATCCCTGGTTTACTTATTAACTGATTTTTAACCCTAAGGCTACCGAACTAGCCAGCTAAACTGAAAAGCGTTTTGTGATTACTGGCATGGCTCCATCCAAGAGAAAACTTTTGAAAAATGTTTTCACTTGAAAGTAGAATAACTTTTATTTGTCCTGTCATACTGGATGACCAAAACAAACAAACAAAACGTTTTTCAGTGTTACTAAAACTTTTCTAGTAATATGCTCAAAAGTAACATAAATGGTTTGATTTTGAGGGGGGACCTGGGTGGAGCCAGGAGCTGGACTTGATGATGATTGTGGGTCCCTTCCAACTCGGGATATTCTATGATTCTGTGATTTCCTATCAAATACCTCCCCTCGAAAAGACAACTACAACAAAAAACAAAACCAAGTTATTAATAAACTGCTGAATTGGAAGCACCGTACCTTCTTTAAGTGTGTTTGTATAACTGAAAGAGTTGGGGAGAGCAAAGCTTGGAATGAATTCATCAACATATGAGAAAACATGTCAACATAGTTTAAGTGTAATTAGATTTACACACGGGAGTTCTTCTGCAACTCTGAAGAAGGCTTGGGGCTGATAGATCACTTGGGGGCTTTATTAAGAAGGTAAATATAGGAAGCTCAGCACTATAGAGCTGAGAACATCTAAACTTTTTCTCCCAGAAGGAAATGCTGTTTTCATCCAAAGAGACCTCCAGAGTTCATTCTGGCACATACTAATATTATCATGGATTACTCGCCCATCTTGGCTTGCCCTAATAAATCTAATTTCTAAATTTTCAGCTGAAGTTAATCTAAACAGAACAGCCATACTCCTTGAGAAAGGGCTTGTTAAATACAATTTACTTCAGCAAAACTGCTACTGAAATCAGTTACAAATACATTTTTCTTTTTTTCTGATATAGTGCTATCTTTTTTTTTTCTGTTAGGTATCAAAACTAATAAAAAATATATATAGCACATGCATAATATTCTGATTTTTCTCTAATGCTTGAACTATAAGACTGAAAAATCATTCTAAAATGTTCAACTCTAAAGCTGTTAATGAGGACGTGTGTTAATTATGTTTACAGTATGGAGATAAACTTTTCTGGATTATGTATCTCTAGATTTTTCCTTAAAGCTTATTCTCTATTAAGGACACATTACACCATTTTGATACTGTATTTAAGTAGGTTTAAATATAACTGATGACAAATTTAAGGTTGTTTTACTCTTCTAGTATTGGGTAAAGTGATCTTAATGTAGTTAAAAGGCTAAATACGAGTAAATGAGACTGTATAATATAAATAAATCAAAACGTCTTTTCCCTTCATTTGTATTTTCTCCGTATTTTTCTTAATGATTTTTTTTTCTGTATTATGCTATTATATCCAAAGAACAGAGAACAGTCCACTGTAGTCCTGCTAGCAGGTGCAATTTCTGTGTTTTTTTTTTTTGTTTGTTTGTTTGTTTTGTTTTTTAATAGAGCTTGAAGACGTTATAACTATTCTTGAGAGTTCATGGGTAATCTTTTCAAGATGTTCAATAATATCTGTGAATCACTTTATAGCAGTGAAACTGTTCTGGTGGATTTGAAGCACCAATGACCAAGAAATCTGCATTCTCCTCCCTCCTATCCATACCTGTTTCAAAGTCCAATACGCAATGATATTTTTCTGAGATATAATCACAAAAATTGGCAGAGGGGCATCTGGAGGGAAGGAGGGTACAAAGAGGTGAGAGAGGAAACAACTTGCTTAAAATAGAGAAAATATTCTGGTAGCTCAACTAAGCAATATATTATTATTTTTCAACTTTTTGAGATTCTGAAGATAGGAGTAGCCTTTAAAAGAGCATTAGTGTTCTTTTGTACAGAAAAAGGTTCATCTGTTCAGCCTACTGCAAAGCGCATTTGCTTGTATTCTTCCTGTACAGCACAAAGGCAGCATTAACGGAAATGATAAATAGTTTGATGAGCAGGCCAGGTGGCATAGCAATGGCTTGCAAGACTGCTGAGCTGGAGACACAGGTTTTAAAACAAACTTGGGGCTCTTGCTTCCTGGACTGGTTGAAGTTGAACATGTCTAGGAGGTAATGTGATTGATCTCTTTGGAGGAAGATGCCAGCTGGAGAGCTCACAAACTGCTCCTTCAGGATTCTCCTTAAAGATGAATTGATGGCAGCTTCTGAAAAGAGTTACTCACACCGCATTCTTCCCAGCCATTCAGAGGTAAGACTCTATCACAGTGGCTGCTTAAAGAAGGGATTGAGAGTTTAAAGGGAGAGGAAAAAGGTGTCCCTGGTGAAAGAAACTGCAGGAAGTACATTCCCAAAATACAGCAACAATTTCTATACTGTTGAAAAATAGATTTGCTTAGGAGCCTGTCCACACAATTATTATTATTATTGTTAATTACAATGGATTCCTGTAATACTAATAAAATAAGAGGTTTGCATTTCATCTGAGTGCTATATTTTATTTTATATTATAAAACAACTGTATTGAAAGTATTTCAGGCTAAAATAGATATTTCCTAAAAATCATGGTGAAGCTAAGGACTTATTTTTCCTTAGTTTCACTGTCCTTGTAGTTCTCATGTGATGTTTCTCCATTCTTTGGAGGCACTGCTGCTTCTTTTTCTTATTAGCTACACAAGCTGTGTACCTGCCTTTTTGAAACTGCCTGTTGCTTATCCAGAAACTCTTTTTCTCATTGTGTGGCAGCTCACTACTTTGATCCTGAATAACCAAATTGTCCATTTCATTTAATGGACAACAGAACTGAATGTTAGTTTTGGATTAGCTCAAAAACTTACAGCTAATATATAATATCCACTCTTGTTTGACCTAGAACTACTTCGGTTCCTAGCCATATGCAGAGAGTAAAAGTGGAATCCCAGAGAGGACTGAACACAATAGGAAGAAGCAGTCCTCCTTGACTCTCAGGAGTCTGAATCAACCAAAAGGACCATACCAGCATGAGGGGAAAAAAAAAAGTGGAAAATGCAGAAGAAATTTTGGCAAAATCTCAAAAAGAAAGCAGACAAATAATTTGTCTGATATTGCCTGATGTATTCAGGACTATATGCTAAATAGACTAAATAAGTTAGAGCTCCAGTTGTTACTGAAAGACATTAACTCTACTGAAGAAACTCGTAAATGTATGATGTCTTACAGCTTTTGAAAATTGAGCTGGAAACACAGAGAGTTATTATAAGGATAGTGGCAGAATTTATTTATATCATATATGGGTCACCTGCTTATTTCTGAAGCATGTGTTCTTTTGATATTATTGATAGCACCTGTTCTAAGATTTTTCTGGATTTCTGGGTGCAGAGGGGAAAAAGAGAAGGTAAGTGACAGTCAGGAGTTAGTCAACAGTTTGATCCAGGTGCTGTTTTTCACATGCAGGACCATGTTCTTTCATGTTATCTTTTCAGTGCTTCTGTTTTCTTTTAGTAATGAATAATTCTGCTCTGCTCAATATCTAACCTAGAAAAGAAGGGGAAAACGTTAATTTCAGAATGGTTGGAAAAGCAATGCAGGCAAAGCAATCTAAAGTCAGGGGTTTTACATAATTACTTTTAAAAACAAACTTGTAACCAAGGATTTTGCTACTGAACTAAAGGATGCAATTATGTATAATACCTATCTTTCCCCTCCTTAGGCCAAAAGGCCAAAATTGTGAATTTTCACCGCTACTTACACATCAACAGTTCATCAACATTTTACCTGGGAGGGTTGTTTTGTGGAACAGTTTCCTGCTGCTTTGTGTGTAATGTCTTTTTCTGTCACCCTGGGCCACAGTCCCTCAAGGAAGTTCTGGCACAGCATGCCCAAGGCTGTGGCCTTCCTTCCCCTCAGCTGGGCTGCCCTGTGGCAGAGAGCTGCCTCTCTCCAGGAGAAGGTCTCCAGCCCTGAATGGCTGCCATTTTCTTTCCATGATCCCTTTGAGCCACAGTGCCTTCCTTGGCACCTGGTGGGATATCTCAGTGTTGTTTGCATTGGCTTGGGGATGGCTGGAGCTGGTTGTGACTGCCATTGGCAGGTCATGGTGCAGCCCCACACTGGGCCCTGCTGCAATAACTCTAATTTGTGCCTCGTATGAACAGTAATCTCCAACATACTTCAACTCTGGTGCCTTCACCCAAGCATAAAGGAGAGGAAAAGGTATAGAGAATGCATGTTTTTATTTTTCTTAATTCTGCCATTTTCACTGAGGGAATTCAGGGCGGCTTTTCTAGGAAAAAAATAGACCTTGCCTGCTTTCCTTCTAAGCTTGATATTATAGATGCAATATAGAAGGAAACTTAAAGCCTTTGAATTATATTTGCAAGAGTCTGCTTTTGAAGTCTGAGCCAGACTTGCAAAAAGTTTAGCCAGTCTCAGTTCCCAGCACTGCCTGAGTGAGGACATGAAGCTTCACAGCACTTCACCCATCGGAGCTCTTACCTAGAAATAAAAGCACCAGACATGGGTATGTTCATCATGATCTGGACTTTGTTTTGTGAGGCATTCCTCTGCAGTGGTCATGGCACAGTGTCACCATCACTGTGTCTGTCCCACCATGTGCTGTGCACAGGGGGCCTGCAATGAAGGCAACTGCCTTGCCTTGCCCAAGGATTTTGCTTTTTGACAACGTGCCCAAGGGAGCATCACAAGCTGGAGCTGTTGAATTTGTGCCAGCATGGATTTGTTAATTAAAGTGTGGAGGAGGATGAACAAATACTCCTTGTAGCAGATGGTCCAGTGAACTACCAAAGTTGGTAGACTGGAATATGTTTTGTGCCCTGCCTAATTAATCTGAACTTAATAAATATTACTAGTGGCAGGAATTGCAATGAAAAATGTGTCAAAGTCCTAAGAATGGAAGAATGTGTTAATTGTAACTATTACTAGAATTAAATATGCTTAAACACTGTGAGCAAGAATACTATGTCCCAAACTTCCTTTATCTTTAAAATATGTTTTGAGAAAGTTCATTGGTTACAGTTTGTGTCCTGACAGTTATGAAGAAATAAATAATTAATCTGTTTTCATGCACCCCTGTTCTGCTCCAGCACTGAGGTCTACAGAGGTGTGCATTTGCAGGTTTTCTTCCACCCATTCTGATGTTCACATTTATCTGGTAGTTTCTGCTGATTCTGTACTGCTTTCCCAATGTGGTGCTTTGTTTATTGCTCATCACTTCTCTCTCAGATACATGGGTAATCTAGGAAGCAGATACTATACTTATTAGAATGCTCTCCTTAATTGCTTTAGTAAATCTGTAGTCATCTGTTTTAAATTTTGATGGGATTTTTTCCTTCCTCTGGGGAAGCCTGATGATGGCAAGACCTATGAAGAGGAGGACTTTTCTGTTTTTTAATTCTTGAACTGTCCAGTTAGGGTCTTGAGAAGAACATCAAGTGGTGTAATGCTCTGAAACACAACAAAGGTAGTTTGGAAGAAGCTATTTGAAGTGTTGACTCTCACCCACAGCAGTCTCTGTCAGCCATACAGTATATGCTAAATTCACAGGAGTATTGTAAGCTCCTGTATGCCATAAAACACCTTTCAGTATCAGATCTTGGGCCTTACAGTAAAAGACCAAAGTTCTAAAAGGTAGCAATTGCATTGGTGCAAGAAATGGGGACATATCAAGTGATCTGTCAATTTAGAATGGCCTCCATTTATTTACTAAAATTTTGGAACCTATGGACTTGCAACAGAGGAAACTAGATGCCCTTTTCCCCTTCTTTCCATCCCATTTTAATTTTTTTTGACAATCTTAACTGTTTCTCCTGTCTTCAACTTGAGCAATTGATGTAACACCTTCAAGTATAAGTAAGACATACAAGTTAGGGATTTTGCCCTTCTAAATAAATAATGCTCTAAAGGAACAGCTTACAGTAAAGAAAGAACAATCAGATTTCCTTTTGAAACGTTGGTATATGAAAAGCACTGCATTTGCTACTTGTATAGAAAATTTAAACTTCATGAATCACTTCAGTAATTTATATAATCAACTTAATTTCATAGTTGTTTCCATAAACATAAGTTTAGTTCTGGAGTTGTTCCGATTCCAGATAACTGCACTGTGGAATAAAGCCACTTCTTTTGTCCTTTGCTGTTGAAAAGTGATTAAGTATAGAAATATGAGAACAAGGACTAAAGCCCAGGTGTTTCCTCTCTAAGATAGCTACCGTAACCATCATAATAACAAGTGTCTGTTTGTCTTCCAGTAAGCAACTCCAGCTGCAGATTTTGATAACAGTGCACTTAAGAGTAGTCTACAATACTTTATTTATTCCTGGCCTCCTGAATGAAATAACATTTGATTCATTTGGGGAAAACAAAAAAAAACAACAACAAAAAAACACCACACATACACAAAAAAAAGATAAATGTATTTAAGATTGAGGAGATCCTGAGGAAAAAATAATCATGCTGTTATCCAACAACTGTGTGGTTGAGATGCAGTTTGAAATTTTCCTCATTTTGGACGGCTGCATATTTTATAATCACTGTTTCAATTTAAGACTCAAGCAATGATGCACTTCTGAATCTCCTATCTTCAATCTCTTGTAGCATATTTTGGCAATTATTATTTTTCAGATAGCTTTCAATTTTTTCTGTACATTCCATAGATCATGTTTTTTTGAGGAAAACAGTATAGATAATGTAACAATCCAGTTTCTTTATTTTTCCTAGTCTCAAGGAACTGGGAAAGGCTTAGGGACTATCCTAAGTGTTTTTGTTGCCATGTTATTGTCTGTTGTTTTTGATAGACTTAATAAGGACAGTGGCGTATGCTAGATTTTGTTTGTCAAAATTTTACTTTCAAACAGTTTTTCTAGGTCATCAGAAAATGAAGGTAATTTGTAGTAGATGGATAAGCTTTTCAGCTAAAGAAAAAAACACCTCCTCAAGATGGCTTTTAAGTGTATTTATTCAAGGTCATTTAGAAATCAAGTATTAAACCCATTTAAGCTTCCATTAAATACATTAATTCATTTTCTGTAATACCATTATGACATTTGAGGTAAATATGGCAAGTTTTTTATTTGAATTATGGTTACTAAAAGTACTATTTTCAAAACCATGTGGGCTCATAACTGCCATTTTCTCAGAGGTCGCATACATTCTAGCTATTACTTCTTTTTGTCTTAGCGAGCATGGACCAGTTCTAGTCATGATAAAGTACTTCAGTTTCCATATCTGTTCTACCCTCAGGATCTCTACTAGAGATAGCCAATTAGAAATTTCTGTGATTTTTTTATTGTTGGCTTTTATTTCATTTTCAAAGCAAGACAAACAAACAAACAAACAAAAATAAAGTAAGTAAAGCCTGACAAATCTAAAGTTAGACATGCCAAATATAATGCAATATAAGTCAAAATTATTTTAGTTAAAAAGTTTCCAGTTGGCTTTTTCTAGCAAACAATTGATGGAACATGTGTAATTATTTTTTATCCCCTCTTGAGCTAAAACATTTTGCTCTAACCTTAAAATTTTGGCATACTGTTACGTAGAAAAAACACTATCGTTATTTAACATCATACCCTATAAGGAAGGGAATCAGCACATACTGTCTTACTAGATTTATTTTTTCACAATACTTGAAGTAATGAATATCCTATAGAAATGTTTCATAGAAGATGGAAATTTGAAATATAATTTAGCTATTGGTAACAGTTGTCTCAGTTTGAACAGTCTGTGTGTGTGTGCTAGGAGTGATACCAAAAAAAAAAAAGGGATGAATATGAGATATTGTATCCATGACAAAGACTTGTGAGTGAAGAAAAATTTCTTAAATTGACTGCACAGCAAGATTGTCCTTAGGGAATTTCTACCCATCTATCCCAGAGCTAGTACTCTGTTGCACTAGGAGCTGCTGTTTCTGCCCCATCATAAACCCCTCAAGCAATAATGCATTTGTATAGACTGCTTAAAACTTTGTATGAATTCAGAATGTCCTACAGCCTTCCTCACTCTGCCTCTGAACCTGAGAGATCTACTGGATTCCTCTGCTGGATTTCCATACCTGCAATCTTAGTTTAGAAAGGTTTTGTATAGTAAGATATAATTTCTGTTCCAGTTAATTTGAGCAGCAACTGTTGAGAAGTAGTGTGGATCTTTTGCACTGTCAAAAAAGGAGGGATCATTAAATAGAGGTGACTGACATTATCTTTCAGATATATTCTCTACTGGTCTGATTCTGCTGGAAATGATTAGCTGTGATTTTTACAATCTAAAAGTGTAATAACAAAACATCACAGAAGTATTTTGTTGTTAAAATCTCTCGGTGTTATGTTGTTAAACAAACACTATATGTTGGAAAAAGACTATATGCAAAACAGAAATAAATCTTCTGTATAGAAGAGGTTATAAAAATTTCTTGTGGAGGCTGTAGTATACTTTCATGTTACATTACATATTTTCCTGAAATCAAGACAGTCGATGTCTTGACATCAACTTTGACATCCAATTGTAACCAGGGAGAATATTTAGAAATAAAATGCTATATATATTTTTATACAATGTGCCTGTGATAAGTAAAAAATAATAAGTAATTTCTATGAATATTTTTGATGAAGTGAGCTATTTCAAATTTTAGAAACACTTAATTTAGGCCATGACCCTGCTGTAAATGAAATGTTAAGCAGAGATTCCATTTTTTGGCAGTCTGGTGTATTGTATGTGTTCAGGAAAAGTAACGGTGAACAGTAAGCCTTGTTACTGCCAGTAAATATAGCATCCTCTAATGCAAGAAGGAAGTTAGCACAGCACAATACGTCTGTTTTCCTAATGTTAAAATAAACTGCTGCTTTGTAGGAGGCAGTCGTTCTAAGACAGTTCAATAACCTAATATGCACTATTGGTCACAGACCAGTCAATGATATGTACACCAAACCATGCACTGTTGTGCTGCTGATTTTTGGAAAAATGTTTCTGCATCTAATTCCATAGCTGAATAATTCAAAATGGCATTGTGAAGTATTGAAGAGGAATGCAATGACGTAAGTCATTTAGTCATCGTCTTTTCTGCTGCGTATATATTTTGTTACCTGTATAAACAAAACAGAAAAATTTAGTTAGTACTATCATGCAGATTATCCAAGAATGTTCTACAATGCTGAAGTGATCCACAACTTTGTATGTAAACCTGATAGATTAGTTAGGATCTGCCTAGTCAGATTACAAATTCTTAGTCTGAGGTATCACTTTAACTGAAGTAAAATAATTATATACATTCTTGGAAGAGGAATATCATAATTCCATTAAGGAAGATTTGTCTTTTGTGATGTAATCCTAACTGAGGCTGTTTACTGTCTATTACTATTAAGGTAGAAGAAAGATGTGTGATAAGAAAGTACTGAGAGTGCAGATACTTTATTTATTTATTTTTCAAATACTTTTCTGTGTATCAGTGGCAGCATGCTGAGAAGGGAGAGAAAATCAGAAAATTTCAAATGTTTGTAGTAAGTTGTCCTGCTAGCAAATCAGGTTCTTGTTTTGATAATTTTCTTTTCCTTTGACTCCTCTATTTTCTTTAAGGCCTTATTCGATTACAAGAGCTCATCAAGGCTCCGTCACGGTACAACCTGAGACTAAAAATCCGTCAGTTACCAGCTGACACGAAAGATGCAAAGCCATTGCTAAAGGAGATGAAAAGAGGCAAGGAATTCCATGTAATCTTTGACTGCAGCCATGAAATGGCAGCAGGCATCTTAAAACAGGTAATCCTCATTTTGCTTTAGATAGCCTAATCTTCTTAATCCCTAATAAATAAAAGTAATATCTAGTCTTAAAGGCATTTAACAAGCAGTAGAAGTGCATGTTAGTATTACTGAGGCCTAGCTGAAAATCAGTCAAGGCTTTCAGAGATAATTTTAATGGTGACTCAAATGGTAGCTGCTTTCATTATGTTTTTTTTCTTTTTTTTCTTTTTAAAGAAACAGATTGATTGTTCCATGTGTGGGGGAAAGGTATTTTACAATGCATTTCACAGAGGAAAGGTGCATCAGAAGATGTGTTGGTGTTGCAACTATGAAGAGTTGGTATTTTGGGGAATTGATTAAAACCATGGTTTTAAATGCTTGTTTAGAGTTGTTTTGTAAAATGATTTTTTTTTTTTTAATTTTTAATTTTTTCAGTTGAAACTTCTAAGTTGTGAGCTTTTAATCAGGTAGTGATATTTGAATAGTATATTACGAAATGAACACATTGTGATCCACTGGAAGAATAAAACTAACAGATATTTTTAGAACCATATTCTCCTACACTGCTATGAGGACTGTAAAGAATCTGAATACATTTGGATAGGTGCTTTCAAGTGTTAGCTCTGTTGCATACAAATAAGATGAGTAAGCAAGATATAGCAGAATCCCAAATACTTACAGTCTTTATATTGCAGAATCAGAATCCAGTGGTGTCTTCCAAGAAAAGGTGGTGATATAGCGGTATACGAAGGACGTAGCTCATAAAAAAGCTTACTGAAGTATGCCTTTGTGTATCTCCTTTAGTTTAGTGAGCGTGCTCCAAAGAGCGGGAATTCCTCAGATGCTGTTTATCTTTCCTTTTTTTTTTTTTTAAATTCATATATAACTTGCAATAATGATAGGAAAAATACCTAAAACCAAACAATATTGTACATTTCTAATGCACAGCTTTTAGTGACTTTAATTCATGGTTATATTGTGTGTGCTATCATACTGTATGAATTAGTTTGAAAAACCAAGTAAATACAAACTCTAAGATTTGAAGATAAAAAAGTCTTTCATGTAAAGGTACTTTGGGGTACTGTTTTGAGTACAATTAAAAATGATAGTAAACATACATGCATACATACTATCATTTGTTACTTTATTGTGCATTGATCAAAATACTCTCATTAATTCTTAGTCACTTTAATATCTGCTGGTGGTTTTTGCTCTTCACTTAACATAAGCCAGCCTAATAAATTCAATTGTTTAGTCCAAATCATTAAATGTATATTTAATTATTTTAACATCTTAAAAATGCAGATGGAAAATGTGTATTAAAGGTAGTGCAAAGGTGCAGTACTAAAAATAACTCCATCAATGTATGTTATTTATACTGCACCTAGTACTTTTCAGGTGAAAATAATTTTTTCTTTCAAAATATAAAATATTGTGAAAAAATAGGAGAAGAAAATAAAAATATTATAGGAATGAGGAAGAAAATAAAAAGCATTCTGTAGTTAACCATGTCCCAAGACTCAACAATGAGCATTCAATTTCTTTAAACCAAATTATAAGCTGTTTTATCAAGCCTCTCTGCTCATCCTAAAGGTTATAGAAAGAAGTTAAATGAACAATTCTTTCACGAGTATTTAGATCTTTTTACAATTTCTGTAATCTTGAAATTTTCCATCCAGCACCAATATTGCAATGTTTTAAGTATGTCTAAAATTGGTAATTCTGGAGTTGAATATGAGCTCCTGCTGTCAAAATTGATAAAAAGTATGTTAAGACAATTTGTTATTTAGAGGTATAATTCCAAAAGCACTGTGTACAGGTGTTTATAAAAATGTTAATATATTAAAAAAATGTATTTATATAAAGATTCATTTGAAAACCATGAATTAAGCAATTTTTTTGGGAGAAATGGAGGGATGAACTAGGGGAGCCATGACAAGGGATTTCATTCTGGGAGGGATTGGAATGATTAAGAATAAAGTTGGATGGAATAAAAACAGGTTGGAAATATAGAAAAAAAACAGTACTTTGAGAGGCCAGTGAGAAGACAATTACTGTTTTCTGGACAAAAATACATTATGGAATGGAAAAGAAATTTCCACCATTCAGACCACATAATTAAATCAAGGCAAATCTCAGGGGTAACTGCATCTCCAGGGAAACAGGGAAGGAAGACAATATTTAAACACTTAGTGGAAGCACTGGAATAACGAAGACAGAGAACTGACAATGTTTTCAAGAGGAGAAAGGATTGATGTCTTTTGAAAAGTGAGGAAAGTGAGAGAAAGAAAACCTGGAAAAGAGACTATACCAGAACATAGCAGAATCATGAATATTCTTGTGGAGAGATTGTTTGGAGAATGAAAGTCCCCTTATAAGCAGATAAGGTACAGATGGCTACAAGCGTTTTAGGTATATACCTTAGCTTGATTTAAAAACTTTTTTTTTTTTTTTTTTTTTTTTAAATATAGATGTTTTTTGTTTTATAATTTTTTTAATATATTTTTATTTTTTTTTAAAAATTTTTTTTTTTTTTTTTTTTTTTTTAAAGCTAGCTGTATTTGGTGTTATACAGTTTCTAATGAAGTTGTGATATTTCTCATGAGATAATGGTTTTCCTGTGTTAAGCAGAATTTAAATTGCTGTTGGTAGACTATACTACAGTTCTACATACAGGTAAAGACATCCTTTGGCAAAAACTGTAACAACACTTTTCCAGTCTTGTCAAAGATAAAAAATGTGATCTGCAGCTGCCTTTTCAAATTCGTTTTAGCTTTTCACTTTATTTGGAAAAGAACATACAGACTAGTCATTTTCTCAGACAATGTTGCAACTAAAAAAGCTCTCACTGCCTTCAAAACCAATAGTTCTTTTGTATACAGAGTCTGCTGATGGTGACAATTGTATAATTGTTGCCATCAGTGCGTTTAAGGAGGTGTAACTGGTAGAAACTTGACAAAGAATTACTTCTGTTTGTAATTCTTGCAAAGGAAGAGAATATTCCTTATTTGCATAGGTTTGTGGTTTTTTTTTTTTTTTTCATTGCTATATTTAAGTAAAAATTACTATAGGTACTTAAATGCTTTCATAAATCATACTAGACTACTGACTCTTTTGAGCAGAGTAAGGAGATATTGTTTATCTGTATCTGCTTTTCGGGTGAAAGTATCCGTAATGAATAGTGATGAGACATCTCTAGCTCATTACTTTAAAAGCATATGTACAAATATTTATTCTGTTATTCTGTTACACTGTTAATAAAAAAGTATGAAGTTTTAAAATGCACAGTTGATCAGAAACTATTTGATAATGCAAAGTTAGCAAGACAGATGAAGTTACTGTGTATTCTGCTAGTGAAACTTTGAATCAGGAGTATTTTCCTTCATGGTTGGAAAAATGTACATCTAAAGCATAAGCTTGGGTCCTTGTTTTAAATGCACAATATTGTTCATCAAAATAGAAAAAGATCCTATTAGGTTATTCTTTTTAAGGGGAGGGTTCAATAATGAATGAAAACATTGTCAACTCAAAATTCATGTGGCAACTTAATGCACCCATTAGTATGTAAAACTATAAGACTCTTTCACATATACTGCACTAAACAGTCTAATATTCTTTCTATCAGAAGATCTGCTTCATAAATTCCTTTAATAGTCAGTAATCTGCTCTAGCTGCTAGGAAATGACTTGCTTGACCTAATTTTAGTACAATTCCAACTCTGTAGTCTGATCCCAGTAGTGTTCTACTGCAGCTTTTCATTTGCCATGTAAGTGTGATAAAAATGGATTGTGTGTCCTCAGAAACATTAATCTTTTGTTTATTTTTTTTAAGGCTTTAGCTATGGGAATGATGACAGAATACTATCACTATATCTTTACCACACTGGTAAGTGGCTTATAAAACATACAGTGACATCTAACAAAGATGTCACTTTCCTTAATTATATTACCTGACAAAGTGAAAAAAAAAGTCTCTCTGGATTGGAGTGTAAGTACATGATGTTTTCTCTGTTGAGCTTTCTTACTTTCAATTAAAACTCATCAGGATTGTTTAATTATTGTTCAACAGTGTGCCCAGCAAACTGTCAGACCTGAGAAAATGACTGACTGTAGTATTACTGATTAAAACTTTTAAACAGGATTAAGTACATAATACAGTTGTGTGCATTTCTGTTTTCATTTCTGTTCAAATTTACCTATTTAGATTACAGTTCATTAAGGTTCTTAAAACACAAGTCATTTCAAGCATGAGACAGATGGACAGATGTGCTGTGCTTGAAGTGACCTATGTTTAAAATCATATACACGTTTAAGTCCTTAACAAAATGAATCCTTTGTGGTAGCATGGGCAGTTCATCTCAGAATCTCAAAACAAGTTTATGGAAAACATGAATGTGGACATAGCTTGTTGAATAAAAAGCAAAATAATTAGTGAAGCTCATTAGAACTGTAAAGATAAATGCATCTTTAAAGATAAATTTTTAAAGATAAATTTTTAAAGATAAATCAGGATTGCATGCAATCAAATGTCCCTCATTAGTCCTAGGTTTTCTGTCTTTTGCTGTTGGTGAAAATTGCTTCTTTGAGTGGTATGCTGTCCATACATACCATGCATTTAATTTTTATTCTTAAAGCTATATTTAAAAACCAGGGTTTCCATCAGTCTTATTTCCTTATTGGAACATTATTTTTTTTAGAAGGGACAGGGATTATATGCATTTGGAATTATCAAAGAATAATTTAATGTGTGCAGACAGATGATTTTGATTTTGCAATGTAGCTCTGGAACTTGCATCAGAAATTAGGTTTTTTGATATATTAATTGCTTCTTACCTGACATGTTGAAAGTCCTGTCAAATAAATTTTCTAGTCACAGTGTTTACAGCAGTCTTCTGCATACTCTCCTATGATTGATTCAGGGTCTAATGCAGTAGCTCATTAATATGCCAACCTGTGTGTTTCTGTAATATATGGACATAATATTGTTTTATACATTTATCATATTCCAGTGTAAAAATGAATGTGTTTGGATTAAATAATTACACCTGGGGTTCTGAGGTTTTTTCACAACAAAAATAGAGAGCTTTTAAAGGGAAAGATCTAACATAGTTATAGTTATTGTTGGTCTTTCCTTCACAATAGAGTATTTTGTTTCTTTAGAAAGAGGACATGAGTTAGGTTGTTTGTAAATGTATAACTTAAAAGTATTTTAGCACCTATAGCACCTTAGGTGTCATGGAAAACGTTATCATAATTACTAGCTATAATTGAAAATGGATAGTGACTGGTCAATTTTGGGGAGGCTCTGTGTCAACAATGAATAATGAATTATATTCAGCTTTTTCATAGTACATATTATATTTTCTTCAGTTCTTGTCAGTAAATAAATGGATTCAGACAAGTATTACACCCAACACTACCATTTCATGGAAATGTAAACTATATTATTCTGCCAACAAGAAAAAAAATAAAAGGAAATTAAAAACAAAGTTTGAATGATTTTGAGATTGTCTGTGTTCAATGAAACTAAAAATATGTTGCAGAACAGTAGTGTGATTATGTCACCTCATAATATCACTTCAAAATTTTATTTAAAAGGAAACAAAAAATAAGAAGTAAACCAAATGAAAATTTGTTTGGGTTTAGCTAAGACAGTTGTCATGACTGTTTTGCTAATCAAAATAAAATTTTAGTTCTATTTTATTTTATTTATTTAATTTTATTTTATTACCTAAATTTCCTATTGTCTACATTGTTTCTAAGGATTCTGTCAAAGGACTGGAATAATCATGAGTTTACTTGCTTGATCTAAAATTAGATTTTCTTCTTTTCTTTTTTTCCATTTACGTTTGTGTGAAGGGAGGTAAATATATATAAATTTACATACATATATATTAAAATTACATCAATTGGCAAAGGTTATGCTTGCAGAGAGAAATTACTAATCAAAGATATGTCTGTGTTTGGAAAGTATGATTGATAAATGGAAGAATGCTTTTGGTTAAATGTAAACAATAATCAAAAGCTGCAAAACGTGAAGGCCATATACATTCTCCCCATCCCCCACTCCTCTTTTAATGGTTAAAGGTCAACATATTAAAGTTTCATATGGACTGAAAATACAAAGAGACTGTTCTGTTTATTTTTATCATTTAAAGTCTGTTTTGGTAAGCCAAAGAAAAAACAATTAGTAATAATATTTGTAGCAATTATTAATAAAATTTATGCCTACAGGAGCATTTCTGACTAATAGGAGATATAGTTCTGCAACTGAACTTACCCTAAACAGTTTTTTTTTTTTTTTTTTTTTTTTTTTCTTCCCCAAGGCAATTGCAACTGTCTCTCTTAGTCAGCCAGTTTACTCCCACTTACTCCCACTATAGGGTCAGCTGAGTGATCTGCTCACAGGTGCAGACCCCCAAATAAACAGAACATACTTCTTAGCATACGTAGCACTGTTCATGAAAATGTCAGTACTGCAACTGGGTCTAAAAACTGAAAGAAGAATTGCAGTATATTAAAAGATTTACATGATTGTCATAATTATTTTTTTTTTCCAGGACCTGTTTGCCTTGGATGTGGAACCCTATCGATATAGTGGTGTTAACATGACCGGATTCAGAATTCTAAACACAGAAAATAGCCAGGTGTCATCTATCATTGAAAAGTGGTCTATGGAGCGATTGCAAGCACCTCCTAAACCTGATTCAGGTTTGCTGGATGGATTTATGACGGTATGAATATCACTATTTAGTGTTCCTGTCAATGGAAAAACTTCATTTCTGTGACTAAAATTGTTTAGAGGCATGATTACTTAATCTTTATTCAGACTATTGCTGGGGTGTTTGTTTTAATATTCTGTAGACTGAAAACATAGCATATTAACTTTATTAAAAAATCACACATACTGTATTTTTCTAAATGATAATACCACATTGTGAGTGTATTAATCCTGTCTGTATTTCACTTCTTGGTGAAAACAGTGTGGCATCATGTCAAATCCCCCAAAAAATCAAGCTAAAACACAATGTCTCCTTCTCTATATTTTCTTATTTTATTCATTTAGGTATGAAAAACAATGTTTAATTTTTTAGTGAGTGAAATTTTTATTATTTCACTTCTGCATAATTTGTTTTTTTAAATGAAAATTATAAAGAATTCCATCTTGCTGTCCTTTCCAGTTTCTGCACATTGATGTAAATAGTATGATTTTTTTTTTTTTTCCCTTCCATTGCCATTATTCTTGTCTCCCTTTAGTTCCTGAAAATCAAAATCACCTTCATGCAAATAAACTTTCATTGCTGGGTTTTAAGTGATTTTCTGTTCATTAGTTAAAATTAAATCTAATATCATAGTGGTAAGAAGGATTTATTTGAAAACATATCCTGCATTAGGATCAATTTAATTTTCAAATTTATTAGAAGTTATTGCAATTTATTTATCTAATTTTCCACTTAGTCTGGACCGGGGGTGATGTGTAACACCTTTGCTGACGGAGTTCTACTGCACTTTAGATTTTTAGAAGCCTTTTTGTATTCAAATATTTCATATTTGAAAAAAGACCAGGTTCTGTTCCTTGAGGATTGATATCAGAGTTATATAGCAGTTGTTTAGATTGTGTTAGATGAACCATGTAACATAAGTAATCTTGTGAACGTTTTTTTTTCTGTTGATAACATTTAAATATTTTATGCATATTGCTACTAAATGACAATTGATACGAGTTTTTAAAACTTAATTTTCTTTTTGTCTTGTTTTTAGAAAATAGTCATTTAAAAACAAAAATATTATTATTAATAGTGTACTGAAAAAGAAAATTGGAAACATTTTTAAAATTAATGTATGCAGTAGTTTCATTGTGTTGCACTTCTGAAGTATTGTATGATGGGATCTGTAAAGTTTCATTGTGCATTTCTCTAAATAATTTCAAATAAGCAAATGAACATGCCAATATTTTAGAAATGTTTTAAGAATATATGTACTTCATATAGAGCTGATGCTTTGAAGTCATTGCTTCATGTTTCCTTTTTTGCATTAACTCTTTAATTCTTTGATTTTTACCCTTTTCAACATAAAAGTTTAGCAGTTCATCTCACTCACTGGAGTTGTATATTTTATGCTTTGATCAAAGATGTAATTGACCTCAAACCTTTAGATGGTTTGAGTGCAAGCAATAGTTGTATTACCAAAACGTGGGGCCATGGTCAAAAAAGTCACACATTGATAGAGATTGGAATAGAGTTCAGTGGGCCAATCATATGTTTTTCATCTGGTGGTGCTCTAAAGAAAGTGCCAAGATTCTGGTGTAAGGCAGAAGCTTATAGCTAGTGACTATATGTTACAGCATTACTTTCCCTCAAGACAGAAGGGGATAAATAAGTGCATGAAAAGCATACGGGATTCTTTTCTGGAACCTAAAGAGCCCTCTTTGTACTTCTAAATGGTTTCTGTAGTATCAACAAGAACCAAGTATTCACACAGAATGTTGTGGATATTTTATGGGGATTGTTTATGGAGATGAAGCATCTAAAACGCAGTTTGATTGCCTGGGTTTTAGATACCTTAGATACGCAGATAGCATTTAAAGGTTGTTTAAAGGCCTAATAATCTTGATACATTTTAGGTGCTTAAAGAGCTTTTATAATCGAGCTCTTAGATACAGAAAAGGCATACACAAGATGTAAGTTTTAAAATAAATGTCTTTGAAAGACATAAAAGAAATTTATGTCATGACACCGTTGAACAAAGTTCTTCCTGTGCTCAGTGGAATAAAATAAGCCATTTTATTGATTTACTGTCAATAGTTCTTAGGTTTTTCAAATTTGACTTACATTGCACTGTAGTTAATGTGTATTTAAAGTCAGAAATGCACAGAGGTGCTGCACAGACACTAATTTCTGCTGAGGAATACTGTATGTAAATGATATGGGCTGAAATAGGAAAGTTGTTTTAATTTAACAGGTTGATGACAGCTTATTGAGTAAAATGGTAGCAAAAACATGCTCAATGGGTTAATTTAGCTTGAGCCAACTAGCTAGATGCCATTTAACAAGATGTTAAAACACCTGAAACTCGTTTGCCAAATGAAAAACTGAGGTTTGTATTTCTCTAAGTAGAGACCTCAAGCAAATCTGTTTCGTTTTCAGAGGTATAAAACCAGGCAGTTTTGGATCACAAAGTTTATAAGCTCAGTTTGTGTTAGTGTTGTGGCCTTCTTCTACTTTTCTACTATATGCAAATCAACTTAGCCATCGTGCCAGAGTTAGAACTGTCAATTTAACTCTGATATTTAATTATATTTATTTTAATATTTTGCTACTTGTAATTCATAGAGTTCCCAGTCTTAATTTTTTTTTTTCTTATTTAAAGCTGTTTTCTATAGACATATGTAAATCTCTTATTAGGATGTTATTTTCCTCATAATCTGACCTGTAGTATACAAAAATGATAAAAAAGGGGGTATAAAATTTAATCTTGTCACTTTATAAGATTCCAAATTAAAATTCCAAGTATGGAGCCTATTGATGTCAGTTAGGGCAGTTTTTCCTTTGTTTCCAGGCTGATGCTCAGGACAGGTCTGGGAAGGGTGATGCTTTAGCATACCTGAAAAGATTAGTGACAACAAACAAATTTTCCAGCACATTACACTTTAGTTTTTGGATTTCTGAACTTGCTTTGTGTGGGCTTTGGAAAAACAATTTTTACCTGCTTAATGAATGATAATATATTTAAACATTTTATTATTTAATAAATAATAATTCTAAAGTAAATCTCCTCTGTGATGTAGGAGAGTAACTACAGAACAACCAGCTTTGTTCTTTTTGTCTCTCAGGCAAGTCTGAAAGTATTTCAGAATCTATGAATTTGGATGTGTTGTGTCAGAATATATATGTATTTTCTTTATGCAAGCTTCTTGTGATAAAAGGTTTGCTTGTATATTTATTCATAAGAATCAAATAGGCATGAGTTCTAGTAAGGTCTAAGTTGGTGACTTTCACACAGTAGAACTGTGTGAATATGATGATTTTAATATGATACATAGAAATCCTGAGGAAGGTTCAGTGATTTTCTTTTATTGAAGTGTTTTTCATATCATGACTAATATATTAATAGATTTCATTTACACTTTTGATGGTCCTTTCATATTTCTTAATTGGTCCAATGAAAATCAAAGTGTTTTCTATCTTTATAACGTAACAATAACAATCTAAATGTGTTGCTATATTTGTACCTCTATCATACATATAGCAGAAATGCATGTACACATGTGGTTTAGCTTAATAAGCCAGTTAAAAGATTATATTATTTTCTGTAATCTGTAAAGATTTTTTTTTCTGAGTATCTCAGCAGTCTTGAATTTTAAAATGCTCTAATTATTGTTTTTGTATGATCATAGAATCATACAATCAATGGTTTGAGTTGGAAGGGACCTTAAGGATCATTTGCTTCCAGCCCTCTGGCATGGGCAGGGACATCTCCTACTCTTTGTCCTCTCAGACTTTACAAATGGGTTGATTTTTAGTGTGTTTTTGTGGGAGTGTGTAAAGGTATGATGATAGATTCACGTATGTGAACTTGTGCTTCTATTGGTTTGCCTTGAAAGTATTTCAATGCTACAGATTGAGATTCAGAAGTAGAGAGACTGAAACTAGTCTGAAACAGAGGGAATCTTTGACTTGGAATAAAAAGAGATATTTTTTCTTCTAGAAAAATGAATTTATAGTGTAAGTCTAAAAAAATCAGAATGAAATAAAAATACTTATTTTATATAACTAGCTTTTAGTTCATAAAAAGTTTTGGTTTTGCAAGGGTTCGTTCTGATTTAGCCTGGAGAAAAAAAGATCAATGAGTATTTTTGTTAAATTCTAACAGTGCTGTCATCTGTACTGTATTAATAAAAAGATATTCTGTAAAACAGAGGAATAATGCACAATTTTCAAGAAACTTTGCCTTCGTATACCTGACTCAATGTCAAGTCTGTCCAAGTGGCAAACACCGAGAAAGAAGAAAACAAAACAAAAGAAAAAAACAATAGAACAGCATAAATGCACTCCTGCATTTATATATGATAGTCATCATTCAGACCAAGCAAAGCAGAACGTGCATAGTGATGGCAGTTCAGAATTCTTCTACTGTACAACTATTAATCTTCCACAGTGTTCTATGCCTCAAGTCAGAACTTAGCATTTATAATTAAGATGACCTAACAAGTTCAGCTCCTTCATTAACATAAAGCGTTCCGTACTAATTGCTTTTGCATATCATTCAATTTAGCTATCTGCTTTCATCTTATGTAGGAAGGAGTGTGCTTTTTTCTATTAAGATTATTAATTCCATGCTTTAATGTTCACTTTAGTAGCTGTATACGGCAGGTGCAGGAAAGCACTGTGGTACTGCTATAGATCAGGTCAATATTGGGCTTCCTCAGAAAAATAATAGTTTTGGTCAGATGTATTTTGTAGGCTACTTCCCAGAAGGGAGAATGATTTTGTTCTATGCTCTCTCTGTCTCTCTCTCTCTCTCACACACACACACTTTTTTTTTTTTTTTTAATTCTTTTTTTGTTTTCTGGACATAATGTGTTTCTCAAGCTTAATTCCTCTCTAATGTGGAATGTATTTCTCAGCATGTGGAAACCAGTTGCAATAAAAATTTAGAATGCTATTAGATACTGAGGGCTTTTTTGCATAACCAGGATGGACTTATGGTATATTTCTGTGTGTAAGATTTTCATCCAATTAGGAAAAAAAAAAAAAAAAAAAAAAGCTTTTATGAATAAAAAATTTAATTCATAAAAGTCTTTCTCAGATAGGGAGAGTAGATCCAAGAAAGTTTTCTTTAAATACATAGTTGAAAAAACATGCAATAATCACTATGAAAAATATATTTATGCATTTTTCTCAGTCACAAGTATATGCAGTGCATTCCCACCAAAGAGCTGTCTCAGAAAATCCTGCATGATACAGTAAAAAGGCATGAGTGATAATTGCCTTAGAATTTTGAAATGGAAGTGAAAGAGTGAATAATGTTGGATTTGTAAAAGCGTAGGTAATTTCACCTAAATAGTTCTCCGTATTTGCACACCCAATACATTCATATATTCAATACATATAGTCTTTGTTCATTTCCTCTGATTGTAAGAAAACTTCCACTAAGTGGCCTCTCAACATCCAAATCCCGTGACTTTCCTGTGAAGTCTAGTTTATCAGAATGTTTTAGCTCTGTGGTCAGAAATATTAGTTTAATATTCTGAGAAGTATTATTGAATTTTATAAGACAAAGCACTGATAAATAAACGCATGGCAGAAGGACATTAAGTGTGGATGGACAACAATAGTGTATTTTCAGTTACATTGAATTGATATGGTTGAAAAATCCTGTAATGAATATGCCTGTTGTGTAAAGACAATGTTAAATGGTCAACTGTAATCAGGTGAAAGAGCCTGAAATCTGCGAGAGCCCTTCGGTTTGCTTTTTGATAAACCTTTATGAATCACGTTAAACTAATTTGATTAAGCTAATGCAGTTGAAAAGTTTACTTTTTTCCATTCTAGACAAGATTGGAAGAAATTAATAGAATGAGGAAAGGCTTAGGACCCATCTGAAACTGAAATTAAGAAAAGCGGTTCATTTTTTTTGGCCATGATATAATCAAAGTTTACTCAAGTTTATAATGAAAATGAGAAGTGGCTTCCATAACAGAGAATTGGACATGAATAATATGGAGGGCACTCTTCTGCTGCTATGAAAGACAAGTGTATATTTCCCAGGTTCAATACCCTGCTCAAAAAACATTTTACACAAGGAAATTTTACACAATCTATGTGTCTCTGATGCATTTTGATTGAAGTTAGGTGAGCAAAATACTACAGCAGTAAAAGGAGAGATTAGATTTTAACCGAACAATATTAAAATAGAGCTTTTAGTTACTGTCTCAAGAAGTCAGGGAGATGCAAAACTGGAAATGTACACTGTTAGTAATAGCAATAGTTTGTATATCTGGTTCTTTTTATTTTTTTTAATCTAATTTTGTTCTGAACCTCAATTTCTTAAGTATTTGTGTAGTATTCTACAAAATACTCTGCTTTCCTTTCTTCCCAAATGAAGCAAATATTTATGATGCTATCAAGAGCTTTCCTTCAGCACTCTTCTGAAGTTTAATTTACTTTATTTGACTTCATTCATCCTTAGTGTCAGGAATTTCAATGACTGTACAAACCAATTTAAATAGCTGCATTATTACACTAGATACAAATTTGGCACTGTGAAGAAGAAAGTTCTATTAAAATTCAATTTTGTTTTCCTTTTGGAAAATAGATTTCTATGATTACTCAGGGATTAAAAATAGATTCGTTGCAAGTATGATATTTTCACTTGTTGAATTAGTGTTTTAATGAAGTTTAGGTGTTCATCTAGAGGCATTAACAGAACTTGCAGCTGCTTTACTTCCTACTAATTCCTTAGAGTATGCTTTTATTTCTTTAGAATAATAAATTAATTCATACTTGTTTATATTTGTGATTTGAAATGGCGATCTTTTTAATTTAGTGATGAAGTTACTTTATGAAAGATGAAGAGGGCTTCCAAATTGTTGAATAACTTATTAGAAATTAGTAACATAATTCCGTTAACAGCAAGAGGATATTTATGAGACTGCAATTTCTTATCTCTACCTAACAACTGAGAAATAACAGTTATATTTGAGGTAGCTAGTTAAATAATACTTCAGTAACTGCTAGCAGGCACTGTGACTGGACAGAAGGATTTGATGAGAAAAGGGTGCTGTTAAGTTTCTGAGGGTGAAAAAATCCATAAAAATAAAGAGAAATACTCATTACAGAAAAGCAGCCTTGAATTGTGATTTAGAGCTTCAAAGAGGGTAGCTTGTTATGTGGACAGCTTTATAATTATCCCTTTAGCAAAAGGAATTTTCTGGATTTGCTGATGAGATGTGTTCAGTAAAACACTGTGGCAGCAAATGCGTACTTCAAAGAAAACACTAAACAATTACTTATTACTGCATTACAAGCTAGGAATCTCCCCTAGGCACAGTTAACTTCATGAGTTTAGGGACTATGCGAGATTTTGTGCTGTCAGATGTTTTAGAAATATGTCAACTATTTTGAGAATTAATTGCATTATTAAATATCTGACTCCTGCATGTGGTCTTTCTTGCTATTTTAGGAGACAAAATCCATCAGAAACTTGCAATTCTCTCCTTGAAGGAAAGATATGTCCAAGTGTCATGTAGCATTTAGCAGAAATAAATCGTAGCTTCTCTCATATGAAAGGTTTAGAACCATAGAATATCCTAAGTAAGAAGGAAACCACAAGGATCATCAAGTCAAACTCCTGGGTCTGCACAGAACCACCCCAAAACCAGACCATGTATCTGAGAGCATTGTTCATACACTTGAACTCCAGCACGGCACTTCAGTGCTGTGACCACTGCACTGGGGAGCCTGTTCAATTGCCTGACCACCCTCTCAGTGGGTGAAGAACCTGTATTCAACCTGAACCGCCCCTGTTGCAGCCTCTTGATAATTTCATAGGATTCATCCAGATGTGGTTTGAGGATGTGTGCAGTTTATTTATAAACAGTAACACTTATATAATGCTTGTATGTTAGAGCTCTCCTACTACATCTTTAGAAACTCTTAGCATAACAGCAAGAGGGACATTGCAGAGCTTGTGCAACCTACAAAGAAGCATATGTAGTCTGTAAGACTAGCTGATGCATAGGGTATTTTTTGAATAGGAACTTAAGTGCCTTTACTTATGAAATGTGCAAGTATCTGCACTGTATGAAATTTAAAGTTTGGGGACTGTAACCCAGTATACCATAAACATCTGTGTCCAAGAAGAAAATTATCATAAGAGAAGCATTTTGAAATTCAGTGTTACCATTTATTTCTGCACTATATTTATTGTAACTTTTCACAAAAGGTGAAACAAAATGCACTGTTACTTTTATTCTGTTTCTTTGCTGTTATGATTAAAGAATGATGTTTTTAGGAGCAGCATTAACAGAATTAACAACTCTAGAAATCATTAGGTTACAATTGTAGGATGTGGAATGGTGGCAGTGGAGCCATGAGTTACGTCACAACAAAAGTCATTCAATTTTTGGAGTGAAGGGACCAGCAATTTAGCCCCATGTGCCCCCCAGATTCACAGTGGCAGTGCCCATTAGTTAGAGCTGGTATGTACTCAACTCAGTAGTGAGGTCGAAATGTATGTTGTAGGTAAAATCATGGCCCAGTGGAAATCAGTGTGTGTGTTTAATTTGGCTAAGCTGTAGTTTGGTACATGCATGCCTAGCTTAAATATGGTAACGCAAATGCACTGAAGAGTTTTTTTTTTTAATTATTTTTTTTTATGGTGAATTAAATAATATAAGTTATAACGGAGTGAAAAAGAGTGAAAATTGTTTGTAAATATGTCTCTGGATATTCAGGTTTTTAATTGGCCATAGTTTGGTAAGATCTGACTGTCTCCATTCATTGTGAAAAACAAGAATGTGTTAGTTTTTCTGTTGCCATCATATTTTCTAATTACTAGAATGGCTGACATAGCTGGTAGAAATAAGAAGGCTTCTGGGCATACCATTCTCTCTGCTGAAAAACATAGAAGGGCATGTGAGTGAATATTTTCCTATTTCCAGATGTATATTGATTTGCCTAGTAAAATATATTACTTCTTCCAATAAATCCATTTTTGCTTATTTCCTTAAGCTGCAACAGTTTCTAATTTTAGATGGGTCCATGTAGTACATGTAGTCTTCACTGGGATTTTCATTCAGATAAGATAAATGTTTACTGTTTTAAATTAATCTTGGGGTAACTCTATTTCCTGTCAAGAACACCATAGACTCAATTTTAGTGCCTTTCCAGATGCTACAGGATATTTTTCCTTGCTTCCACCTGCCCTTCGAGAAGAGCACAGCTCTCCTATAAGTCCACAGTCATGTCTTCTCACCTTTTGTGTGTGTCTCAGGTATCCTTGAATATTTCAGATGGTGCTATATGCCTGTATTTAGGCAGCTTAATCAAGCTTCTAACTAGAATTGTAACAGTGAATATATTTTCCTCTTAAACAGACTGGTGGGAATACAGTGACCACAAGTGCACATACAGAGCCATTAAACAGCATGTAGGAATATTCAAGCATCAACCTGAATCTGCATGTGAGTACCTTCACATCAGGCTGGAGACAAAATTAATATGCTTTCATTATTATATGTTTTGTTTGTGCACCTGAGGCCTCTGCAACCCCTAGCTACATTCAGCATAGGAACTAAGTGAAAAAATACTGTGCTAAATGCAAGGAAAAGAATCAACTACCATGGTGTAAAATAGAGATTTCACATACTACACTATTTATAGCCTTCATACTCCAATTTCGCAAGGCCTGAGAATATATGTAGTACTTAAACAGCAGAGATAAGACTATCCTATTTCAAATAAATGAGGGGCTATGTGATGTACTGGAAATAAATTTTAATAAACTATATATATGCATCTTAATGCTACAGAATCATTCAGTCAAGCCTAGTGGTTAAATGTTATTGGAAAAGTATTATTTTGAGAGGAATATTCTGTGAATGAGATTTCTCTCAATATTTATAAAAACATAATACCATTACTTTTTATCTCTTTCTGTCAAATGTAGTAATGGATGTACTATTCATTCTTTTATTTCTTGAGCTATTGGTTGAGGCCTGAGTTCAACAACATGTTCAGCATGGTTTCTGGTGGTCTTCAAAAGTTGCATATATGAAAGATTCTGTTTTATGCAAATTACTTTGTTACATTCCTTCACACTCTTTGAGTGAAGACTGAGAATTTCAAGGTATTTCTGAGCATGGGGAGCAACCCCTTTTCAGTCTTTTGATGAGAAATGACATAGTTCTGAACATACCATTTTGCAAATAGTATACACCTAGTGATTTGATTGTTGTCAATATTACTTGTGTAAAAGATAACCTCTCCTGTCCCTCAAAAGGTTTTGTTTGACACATGGGTTCTTCACAGACTGTTTATACTTGCAATTATTGTGATTCTGCAGAATGCAGATATTATATATAACAAACTTCATACACTGTTCTAATCTTAAATTATACCTGAAAATTAGTGATAAGCAGTAAATAATCACAGAATCATCTAGGTTGGAAGAGACCTCCAAGATCGCCTAGTCCAACCTCTGACCTAACACTAACAAGTCCTCCATTAAACCACTAAATCATATAACTAAGCTCTACATCTAAATGTCTTTTAAAGACCTCCAGGGATGGTGACTCAACCACTTCCCTGGGCAGCCTATTCCAATGCCTAAAAACCCCTTCAGTAAAGAAGCTCTTCCTAATATCCAACCTAAACCTCCCCTGGTGCAACTTTATCTATCCCCCTCGTCCTGTCACCGAGCACGTGGGAGAATAGACCAACCCCCACCTCGCTACAGCCTCCTTTAATGTATCTATGGAGTGCGATAAGGTCGCCCCTGAGCCTTCTCTTCTCCAGACTGAACAATCCCAGCTCCCTCAGCCGCTCCTCGTAAGACTTGTTCTCCAGACCCCTCACCAGCATCGTTGCCCTTCTCTGGACTCGCTCAAGCACCTCGATGTCCTTCTTGTAGTGAGGGGCCCAAAACTAAACACAATACTGGAGGTGCGGCCTCACCAGAGCCGAGTACAGGGGGCAATCACTTCCCTGGACCTGCTGGCCACGCTGTTTCTGATACAAGCCAAGATGCTGTTGGCCTTCTTGGCCACCTGAGCACACTGCTGGCTCTTATTCATCTGACTATCAACCAATACTCCCAGGTTCTTCTCAGGCAGCTTTCCAACCACTCATCTCCCAGCCTGTAGCTCTGTTTGGGGTTGTTGTGCCCCAGGTGCAGGACCCGGCACTTGGTCTTGTTGAACTTCATACAGTTGGCCTCAGCCCATTGGTCCAGCCTATGCAGACCCTCCTGCATAGCCTTCCTACCCTTGAGCAGATCAACACCCGCACCTAACTTGGTGTCATCTGCAAACTTCCTGAGCGTGGACTCGACCCCCTCATCCAGATCATCGATAAAGATATTAAAGAGGACTGGCCCCAGTACTGAGCCCTGGGGGACTCCACTAGTGACCGGCCTCCAACTGGATTTAGCTCCATTCACCACGACTCTTTGGGCCCAGCTATCCAGCCAGCTCTTAACCCAACGAAGCATACGCCAGTCCAAGCCATGAGCAGCCAGTTTCTTGAGGAGAATGCTGCGGGAAATGGTGTCAAAAGCCTTACTGAAGTCAAGGTGGACTTCATCCACAGCCTTTCCCTCATCCACTAAGTGTGTCACTTTGTCATAGGAGGAGATCAGGTTCGTCAAGCAGGACCTGCCTTTCATAAACCCATGCTGACTGGGCCTGATCGCCTGCTTGCCCTGCAAGTGCCGCATGATGACACTCAAGATAATTTGCTCCATGAGCTTCCCTGGCACTGAGGTCAAACTAACAGGTCTATAGTTTCTTGGGTCTGCCTTCTGGCCCTTCTGGTAGATGGGCGTCATATTTGCTAGCCGCCAGTCGACTGGGAAATATAATATTAGACTGTTTAGGATTTCTTAGTCTTATGTTTTCTTAAAATACTATGGGGCAATTATTCTGACATAATTCCATAGTTTGAATTAATTTGCAGTCATATTCCAAATAAAAATAACTGTATCTGAAGGAATATTCTTTCTGAGAAGGAATGTTTACTTATTGATCTTTAAACTGAAAAAAATCTTTTTGTTAGAATACTTGTAATTTTTTTTACTACTACGTTGTCCTGCTCTGGACAGTGTGATTAATATTTCATGTTAATGTATGTTAGAAATAGGATGTTCTTATGCAGGTAATATCAAAGTAGTGTACAAATAGAATTGAAAGAAGGGAACATCAAGTTAGCAGATGGAGGACTTCTGGCAAATTATTTCATTAAGTTGTTAGACTAATTCAGAAGGTGGTATCCACAGATTTCCTGACTGGACTGTTCTGGATTCCTTGGGGAAACCTGGCAAATCTAGATGTACCTTTTGACCAGTGGCTGTGGTACCAGTGGTACTAGTTTTCTAGTTGGCAGTGTAATACTGCTTTTTACATCCCCAAAATGTGTTGGCTTTTACTATTTTGTAATTTATTAAATGTGCTCCTGAAGTATTTGCAAGTGGCAAGTGTGCAAGAGGCACAGGGAATTAGTTTGGTGATATACATGGTGATATTTATAAACTTTAATGTCTACTGTAATTACATATACCAATATGATGTACATAAAATTACACAGAAACAATAGTTTGAATAGGAGAGTACAGTAATGTATTTTTTTTTTGTAGTTTCTGAGAATCTAAGGGAGGTTAGAGAACCTGGGAAGGTTGTGGACCCTCCATCTGGGTTTCAGCGTCAGACCAGCAGGTGGTCATCATTTGTTACAGTAGAAGGCCCCTTCCTCTGCTGCTCCCAGAATACAAAATGCCCTTCTGCCCTCCTGCACGAACTGCCGTGCACACTGATGCTCTTGCTCCCAAGGGGCTGCCTTTGTACGGGGTCGGTGCTTCTGGCTCTGCCCAAGCCTCACCAGCCACCCTCATGAGGGCTGCTGGCTCCTAATGCAGAGCCTAGATGCAGGAAATCCCTGCACGCTGTGATCCCCTGCGCTGCTGCCCAACACATCTGCCCTGGAGCTGATCACTGTGGCAGGTGTATGAACACTGAATGATGTTGTGGTGGTTTTAGTGACTAGAGCTTTTCAAGAGAGAGAGACAAAAAAAGTTGAAATTTATGTTCTTTTCTGCACCCATGTAAACTATCTGTTCAATGAAATCAGCTGTTAGGTTAAAAATCAAGGTAGCTCCCAATTTTATTGAAGTTACTCTGAATTTGATTAGATCATCAAGTAAATATACAAATGAAAGAAGAATAAAGTGAAACTACAAAATGTGAAATGCTATAATGAACTGTGTAGGTACTGAAGTTTAGCTTGGATGTAATAAAATTCATAAAAATAAGGTTTGTTAGCTCCTGCATCATTAAAAAAATATTAAAATTATTTAAAAAAGCTGTGAATCAAGAGACTGATAAGGATGATGTCTCAGTAAAAATGTATTTATGAAAATGAGATCAGACAAGGGAGGAGATTCCAGAAGTAAATATTACAAGCAGGTATTCAAATTTTTACATATATCACCGTTTGCTTTTCTTTGTCTTGTGGATATTAACATGTGTTCCTCTTACTATTGGCCAGAGTAGTCTTGGGAATCAAAATGTTTAGATGATCTGCATGAAATTTCTTTAATGTTTTGGTTAGAATCAGAATGTTGGGGACCTCTATTGATTTGCAAGTAAGATCAAGGGAGAAAGTCCATCAGTAGAGCAGTGGGAGGTAAAGGATGGAATCTTTATTATCTGAACACTAAGCATCAAAGTTGTTGGAGGAAAATACTTAGGGGCTTTTTTGAGAATATAAATTAGCAACAGCTAGCCAACTGGATCTAATGTGAGACTTAATAATTACTTGCTTGTAAAGAGTGAGCTCTTTCCTGAGATGATGTGTTTCTATCTCTTCATTTGCAGAGAAATGTTTAACTTTCCAGAAATGCTAAAGTATTGTTTTCTTTGTGTTCCATAAGTTGTGGTAATTTTGCCTAATTTTTGAGACATTTTACATTATTGAAGGTAGGTGTTTTAGATTTGGCTAAATTCAGTTCAATGTAAAATGTTTGGAAGACGTTCAGAAGCTTTCCTGCAGGAATTTTTTAATAGTGTAAAAGTTACTGTTACGATTTTTTTTTATGCCTTCCATTCCCTCTCCCCCCCGTTTTTTCTTTGACTTACCTGTTTGGAAGTGATAGCACATAAAACCAATAAGGTATGCACTTTCTTATGGAGATAATAGGGAACTGAACAAAATGCCTTGACGCTCAGATTATTGAAGATTTCAGATATTACATATGTACATTTGGAGGCATGAACAGAACATAGCAGTACCTTTTCTGTATAAGAACAACCTTGATAAACATAAGCAGCTTCAGCAGATGGTCACAACAAGATGGTGGGTCTGGAGTGCTTGCACTATGAAGAGAAGCTGAGTGGGAGCTAGCCTGGGGAAAAGAAGGTCTCATGAGGACCTAACAGTAGCCTCCCAACACCTAGAATGTGGTTATCAAGAAGTCAATTTACTTCTGTCAGTGCATAGTGCGAGCATAAGAGACAAAGATGTAAATTGAAAGAAGGGAGGTCCAACCTAAATATGAGGAGAAACTTCCTAATCATGAGGACAGTAAAGCCGTGGAACAGATTACAAAGAGAGGTTATATAGTTTCCATTCCTGGAGGTTTTCAAGATCTGGTAAAGTTCTCAGCCTGGTCTGACCTCAGAGCTGACAGTATTTTGAGTGAGGATTGGACTAGAGAATTCCTGAGGTCTCTTCAACTTCAATTATTTTACAGTCTTTAATGTATAGATAACTTGTGTCTGTCCTGTGAGAGATTCATCTCCAGTAAAGTGCTATTTGACCGAAGGGAATCTCTCCAAAAGCCACATCTCTCTAAAAGAGCCATGAAAGTGAAAGCAGTACTTATACTCTTGAATAAGAATTGTAGCTTAATCACACAGACGTCATATAGTTGGAAAGAGAGTCTTGTTTTTCTTATAGAAGTTACCTTTCTGTTTTGTGGGAAACATCTGCATCGCTTCCTAATTTGCTTGTATTTTAATCCTCATGGGCATGTGAATTTTTCAGATTGCAACAAAACTTCATTAAAAATAGTGTGGTCTCAAACAGAAAACTTTAGTCTCATACAAGCACAGAAGATTTGTCAGAATATATCAATTATATTATCATAATATTAATAATATTAATTATGACTAATATTAATATCAAAACACCTGGTGAATTCATGTAATAGAAGAAAAAAATGCAGTGATATTTGCTTCTCTTCTGAAAGACATTAAAAGGAGTTTTTGTTAGATGTTTGTAAAACATTTGGCGATCTTTTTGATAGTCAAAGTTACTGCCTTTGTAGTATACAATGTATACTACAAACTATACTGTTATTATAGACATCTAGTCACACAGACATAATTATGTCCATAGCAAACAAACTTTACTATTACCAAAAATTTAAATAGGTCCAATATTTTAAATGATGAGCACACCACAAAAAGAAACATTGAAAAATCTAATAATTTTGTGGTCTGTTCAGGATTTTGGCTGGCTTGCAGCTTTTTAAGGTAGGGAAAATCTCAAGCTGAGCTTTGTCTACTCTGTGTATTAAGTGATAACATTAAGTACTTCTCTTAAGAAACAGTTTTGGTGATAGTCAGAGGCTTAGTGTTTAATCTTCCTATCTCCTTCTTATGTAGCTGTTGAACAGGCAACCTTGCAGAAGACAGGGTGGCAAACCATCCAGAGCCTTTCCATGAGTAGCTAGTGGTCTAATAAATCACCAAATAGTGGCTTAGCACATTCAGACATGTTCTTTCATGGTGATGAAATGCTTCACTTGTTTCTGCTTACAGATAAACTGCCCAGAGCATGAGTTTAATATCCTTTGCCTGTGCTTCAGAGTGATATTTCCTAATGAAGAAGATACTATAACACTATGTATGGAATTCACCTTTCCTAACTTAATCTGTGTAAAATTTAGATGTTTAGTAATAGTCTATATTTCTTTTTCAGTCAATAGAGGAAGAATACTGAAATTTGTCTGCATAGACTGTATTAGTAAAGGAATGTCTATAGAGAGCCTAGATGATTGGCTCACACATTTAAATGTCTGTGCTTAAATAATAAAAAAAATAAAATCCTTTCTGATATGTTTGGTTTTTTGCTCATACAGACTTGCACACGATTTTTGTGTTATTGTTCTTTGACTTTTGAATAATGGATTTACAGTTGTAATCTGCCTTCCCTGTGGCTCTGAGAAAATAACTATTCTTTAATATGGACCATATTTCTTTGGTGTCCTGTCTTGAATTGGTGACTGCATACACACCGAGATGATAACATTTTTTAATAAGCTAACTAAAAATGTACAGACAATATATTTGTACTGTCGAAGCTGTAAGTAAATAACATTGCTTTTTTTTTTTTTTTTTTAGTTTCCCCTTCATCCCCCTAATATAAAAGAATATTGTTGTTTTCAAGGCTGTTACCATCAGCTGTCGATACTATCTCAATTTTTCCAGCAGTGTGTTCTATTTTAATTGTTGATAAAATCTTGCAGATTTTACCACCTGAAGGAAATAATGAGCAATTAATCCAGTAGAACTTGAATAACAAAGTTAATAATCATATTAGAAACTGTACACTACTCTTGATGCCATTTAGTAAAGATGCTCACTCATTATCTGTCAAAATCAACCTATATTTTATAGAGACCTGAAAAAATTATCTCCTCTCATGTTGCACTCTGTGCAACAGAGCAGTTTACTTTTTGGCAGAGGTGGAGAGAGTGAGGGAAGACTTTCAAACTCTTAAAAGTGGTAGTAGTTTCGTGCGTCATAAGAATTGACAAAGCTCCAAGTCTTTTCTTTTGATAAGATTGTAACTGTTTAAAATACTAAAAATGTTTATGAAGTTCAATAGCATTTCACATTAGCTAGAGACTGCGCTGCAGGAGATGATAAGCTAAATCTGCATAGGCTAATTTATTGTGATGCTGTTCTTTCAACATCTCATTCTCTGGACAACAGCAAGAATTGAAGGATTGCTTAAGAAAAAGAAAAACAACAAATATACTTAAATACTCGTTCAACACATCGGACCTAGAGGTCTCTAACTAGTAAGAACATATTTTTCATGTATATATGTTTGTGTTTTATTCTAGTGGAGTAGTGCCCTCTGGGAAGACAAACTAGGGGAGAAAAATATTTCTGATTAAGTATGAGCTATTAAGTAGGCCAAGGTTAGATAATAAAGCCTTCAACCGTCAGTAATTTGGATAACATTAAATTTTTTGAGTTCACTGGGCAGTTGAGGTACCATGCTGGGAAAGCATACACTGTAGTTGGAACTTCTTTTGAGGGGGTGATTGCATATTATGATAAAAATAGCTATACTACATGCATGGAAATTTTCTTCCAGAAAATTAAGGCCCCCTCTACCAGATAATGGCTCATTGGAGGAATGTAATGGTGGTGAAGTAAAATCTGGAAACAGATAATTTTCCATTAAATAGTCCATTGACTTTCCAACTAGTCATCGTTTCCACCATGATGTCTGTGGTCTTTTTTTTTTTCTTCATAATCAAGCTCAAGCAGTTTTGATATGACTTGGGAGGTAGTTCTTTGTTGTTGTTAAAAGGTTTGATTCATTAAATTATTATGCTTTTCAATTCAGATTTAATTACTGATCCCAACTGGGATTTCTCTAGTGTGCCTGAATAGGTGTGTCATAATACATTAAATTGTTTCATTTGGTTTTACTGAATAAATATAAATGCCACCCTGTCTTCAGTTTGAATTTCAGTATCTTCTGGTATCCATGTGCATCTTTAAACTTTTAATATTTACTGGATAATTCTGTTGTACTAGATAATTCTGGCTATGTGGCTCTGCTCTTCATTTCTTCATATATATATTTTTTTTGTGATTAATTATTAAGCTTTTATATTTTTTTGTGATTAATTATTAAGCTTTTTTAAAGGTAAACACTTTAATGTTCCTTCTGACACTTGGTAAAATTTGTTAATGTTTATAGTATACAGTGAGCAGATATATTATTTCCAAAAACAAAGAAAAAAAAACCACAACTTTATTAAGAGTTTCTTCTTTGTACTACTAACAATAGCTTTCACTGTTTTTCTCTCTACAATAATAAAATCCATACTTTTCTAGTAACTGTTATTCTGCAAGAACTTTCCATTCAGTTATTCAGCAAAAGATGTTTGCAGGAAAGGACATAAATATTCTGTGTGTATCAAACAATACAGAAATGTAGGTGTTGTCCAGAGTGACTACACTAGATTGTCTCTAGCCATTTGTACACCATGATAAACTTGATGCCCTGGTTTCTTTATAAAAGCTACCCATAAATCACTAACTGAAAGTTTACATTAACATCACAGTGATTTTTCCCAGATTTACAATGTAGGGGAAATTATGGTTAATGGTATATAGTTTTCAGATGTATGTGTAGGAAAGGAGTGTTTGTATATAGAGCATCAGAGAAAGTAAATTGCAAGACAGGAATCCTTTTTTCAGTTGTCTTAAAATCTGATGTGAGAAGTAATCTTCCTAAAAATTAAGCATTTACAAGTATACTATATGCTAAACTCTAATAAAAAATAAAATTTTACATGTATATATTGCATTCTGTAGAAGAAAAAAAAAAAAGGAAAGGGTGGTGAAGTACAAAGTAATTTCAGAAATGTAAGATATATCCTTTTGTGGTCCAAACAGTTTCAGTTCTGGTACCTTGATGTGCCAGGTACATTTCTTCTATTGCCTGCAGAGCTATAAACTGGGCCAGTTCTCACTGGCAAGAAGTATCATGTGCATAGTTTATTTTTTAATGATTAGTTTCTTGCTAGAGCAAAATTACTGCATAGCTTAGGACGATATTAAATAATAAGAAAAGGTATGATATGCATACGTTCCTTTTCTTTTTCAGTGCTTTATTTGGGATGCATTCCTATCTCCGGCTTGTAAACCTACTGAAATAGTGTGATGGTTTTACTCGAGTGGGCAGCCGAGCTCCACCACAATCGCACTCTCACTCCTCCCTCTTCAAAGAGGAAGGGGGAGAAAAAGACAACACAAAGAGCTCGAGGTTTGAGATGAGAATGATTTAATTAAAGGGAAAGGGGAATGGGGAGAAAAAGAAACAAAAGAAACAGAAGAAACAACAAGGCTGCGCGGAAGCACAGAGAGAAAGGAAAACAAGTTATTCTCTACTTCCCATCAATGAGCGATGTTCGGCCACGTCCTGGGAAGCAGGGCCTCAAAACGCGTACCGGTTGTTCAGGAGGGCCCTTCCCCCACGAGAGTCCCCTTTTATTGCTGAGTGTGACATCAGGTGTTATGGAATATCCCTTTGGTCGGTTTAGGTCAGCTGCCCTGGTGATGTCCCCTCCCCATCACTTGCCCACCCCCATCCTGCTGGCTGTTGGGGGCTTGGAGGGAGTCCTGATGCTGTGCCAGCACTATGCAGCAATAGAAAAAACACTGGAGTGATACCACTCTTGTTCCAGCTATGAGTGCAGAGCACAGCACTGTGTGGGCTGCTGCAGGGAAAGGTGACTCCATCCCAGACAGACCCAACACAAATAGTTACCACCTTTAATACCTCTATCCGCCCCCTCCCCCAGTATTTTTTTTTTTTTTTTTTGTCAATATTTAAATCTAGTTTTACGCCATACCTAATGAATGATGTAATTTGGATACTTGGAATAGGTTTTTGAGCAGTGTCATCTGTACAGATTTAGTAATATCTGTTTGTCTATCCGATACTGCTAATTCAATGATTTTTTGAAGCTCTAGAGGTAGTAGAGATGAACTATTTTCACAAAGATATGTATTCAGTAGGCAATAGATGTGACGAGAAGTAAATCTTCAGTTACATCAGTGCTGGCTTATGACTATAGGTTTTGTTTGTTGTGAAAGTTAGTGATTTTATTTTGAAGGAAATTGAAATAATTGGGTGATAGGTGATTGGTAGGTACATTATTTGTATGTTATTCTGATAAATATAAACAATGTGCAGAGAAATATAATAATTTGTAATTAAATGGCCATAATGTACCAGTTGTTCATGGAACGCTAACGGGTATTAATTAAATACCCATTAGTTTGGATCCAGGATGCAGAACTGAAAGATATGTTTTCACAATGGCTTGATGAAACTTACAAGAAATCCCCAATAAAAAAAAAAAAATAGAATGAATTTCCTTTTTAAGCTACTGTGTTTGAAAGGTGAGACTTCCTTTTTGGGGGTTACTTGTTTTCTCTTAGGCATTATCATTGTTTATTGATTTTCTTTAATAAGGTGATGGTCAGGAAACTGAGATTATCTGTTTTCCTCTTTTCTACATACTGGCATTTCAGAAAATGGCTAGAATACTGGTAGCTTTAAGTAACAAGTACTACGTTGTACAAGCATAGCTTCATGCTCTTAAACAAAGGAATTAAACATGAAAACACACTGATACAGCAAATATAGTATTCCTCCTTGGAGAGCTGAATTTCAGCATGTGTTGCAATTAAATGCTTACATTACTAATAATTGCTTTGGCTTTTCTTCAGATTCCTATTCTCTACAGATAAGCGGGATTTTTTTTTTTTTCTTTGAAAATGCAGATGTTTCAAATGAGGTAAAGAGAAGATTAATGAATAAACCAGACTGAAAGTCTGTTTTACGCTCTCTTCTGGTGGATTGGCCACTAGAAGTGACATAATTCTGTTGTAGGCATTTCCTGAAGTGCTGTTGCCTTCTCAGCAATATTGTTTTGATTGCCACAGTAAATATCTCCATGGATAATAAATAGACCCAGACCTGGAGATGGCCTGAGTTTTCACCAGAACCACCAGTTATTGAAAGAAGTTTCTAATGCCTCAGTGATCCCCTTTAATCTGAAAATTCTATATCTATTTAATAATAATGGTTATTATGATAATTATAATAGGAATAAAGACACAAACAGTTTAACCCCAAGGAAACCCAAGAAATAACTTTATTTTTTAAAACATTAAAATATATTCTCATTGAAATATTATTTTCTTCTCACTGGAGATATTTTATGTAAATTAAAAATGTACTAATAAAAATATTTGAAAAAAACAACACATACTTAAGTATTTCTTTCAACTTGGAGAAGATGCTTTCTGTAAACAAATTACCAAGAGAAAAGAACCCTATGATTTTGTGCCTAATTTGAAACTGAAAGCACAGTATATCATTTATAAATTCTTATGCTAAAAGCAAATTCTGTTTTACAGCCATATTGAGCTTATATAATTATTGATGGAAGTTTAGACAGAGAATCGCCTGTGAGAGCATTGACTAGCATGCATTTGTCACAATATATATTCACAGCTTGAATTTTGCATGATCTGAACTTTCTTTACCCCAGAGCAAGTTTTAGATTTTATGAACCATTGGACTTCTAGCAATGCCTAGGTGTGCTTCTGCATTCCAAAAATAACATACAAAATTGCTCTATTTCTTATCTTCTGCTTAAACCATTAAGAGTTGGCACTAAAGTAACATAAATGGATATACTGTTGTTGCTGCCAGTGGTGTGAACCTGGCTGCATGATTGATTTTACTTTCATTCCATTGTTACAATAAGATAAGTAGTACCTTGAGCAATAGCAGTAAGGAAGCCTTGTTTCCTATGGATTTGTGTCTCCTAGGTGATTAACTGGTATGGAAGGCAGTAACAGTTGCAACTGAATTGTTTTTTATACAGTTAGGGCATCTCTTCTGTGCAAATTCTCAGGAAGTTCAGACTGATGAGGCAGCCATTTCGTCAGTGGGGTATTCAGTCAGGCCTCTCTTTGCTTCATCAGAATTTTCATATTTCTGAGACCTCTGTGCTTGTACTTCATCTGGAAAACAGTGGGTCCCCTTTACTAACACATTTCCTCTCCATTGCTGTTGCTTTTTCTATCCTCTACTCATCTCATGTCTGTTCACAGAAGAGCTGGCTGAGATTGTTTATTCATATTATCTTCCTTTTCTTCTTCTTCCTTTTTTTTTTTTAAAAAAAAAAAGCCAGCTATTTTTAATGTTATATATAAAGCTTTTAAGACTTATTTTATTACTATCTATGTTGATGGCTATTTCTTGAATGTTACTAGTACAGTATGATAAAAGAGGATAGAAAGTGGGATAGAAAAGGAAGGAAAAAGACTGATTAGTTTGGCTATTAAATGTGACATTGTGAACTGTTACTGTGAAATTGTCTTGGGGGGGGGGGGGGG
>CM021699.1:73616880-73740820 GCA_011074415.1 Stictonetta naevosa | reverse complement strand
AATATTCCGTCATTCATACAGACCTGTTGTAATGTCTTCTGATTCAAAAATGTATTTTTTATAGTAGTGTTCAAATAGCTTTGAGATATTTAACATTATTACTGCTTTACACATTCACTCTCACTGTGTTGCAAATGATTCTAATATCCACTCAGAGATACATGTAACTATCATGCATAACAACTGTAGTTTCAGCACTTGGCAGATGTGTAACTGATAGTAGTGGTGTCTGTATGTCTGTATGGCTGTGATACAGATATTGAATAGTTTCTAATAGGCTATCAACTAACAGAGATGTATTTAAAATTACAGAACATTTCAAAATAAGAATTAAATACCTTTTTTTGTACATAAATTCTATTGCTATTAATTGCTTAAATTATGATATTTCATATGGCAGTTAATGATCAGAAGGGACATGTCCGTGTTTAAAATTTGGTTTTGTGTAAAATACTCTTTCCCTCCCACCCCAACGAACCAACCGAAACCCAACAAAACAGAAAGAACAACAAAACAAAACAAAAGAACACAAAACAAACAAACAAACAAACAAAAAAAACTGTTTTCTTTGATATTCATAACATGCCTTCAGCTCCCTAGCTTGGCTTGAATTTGTTACCACCTTTAACCTGTGATTAATGAATACAAAGCTGAATCACAAAGCACAAGAAAGGTGGTGTAAATCTAACTGTACATACATGATCTATAGACTCGGTCTCAAAAATGTATCTGAAAATGATGTTTTTATTGAAATCTGATTTGTATAGGACTGGACTGTCTTCAAGCATGTCATGATTTGAAGAAACTTGCCTTTGCAGAACCAGAATTCTTTATGTTTAGAAGGTAAATGTGTATATGTATAACCTCACAAACCTCACAAAGAGATCACGGAACTAATGACTTAACTATGTCTTCAAGAACCTGGTGGTGACTGAAACCAGTGAGAAAATATTGCCAATTTGAAGCATATACATTTTAAAATGTAAAATATCTACTTTAACAAAAATATGAAGAGTAGTGATGATTTATTTGTAGGCTTTTATATATTTAATTGTATGTAACTATGTAGATTTACATTTTGGGTCTCTTTTTAATAAGATTGAGATGTAAGTTTGTTTTCAGTTTTTACCCTATAATTATGAGGTGCATACTTCTAAAAATCAGAGTTGAGATTTAATGGAGTAACTTCAGCAAACAAAGTTAAAGAACAGTGGATTTCTGGAGTGTAATAATCTATGATCGAGATTTAGCAAAATTAGAACTACATGGTCATGGTTGGCCAGTATTTATTTACTTATTTTTTTCTGAAATCAATTTTGTATAAGAAGTTCATTTACTATATACTGAAAATGTGGCTTACCTCAATGGATAAGGTCCAGACATCTACTTTATTCTTCAGGCACAAGTGTAGATGCAGATGTTAAGAACCACAGATATGAGGGTGTAGTACTTAGGGACAAGGTTTAGTGATGGTACTTGGTAGGTCAGGTTGATGGCTGGACTTGGCAATGTTAAAGGTCTTTTCCAACTCAGATGATCTATGATTCTATGAAGAGGGCAATTGGCTGGTGCTTCTATGGCTTTATTTTAAAATATGTATTATTTGTATGGAGATTTTTCATTTTTTTATTTAATTATGAACATTAAAGTAGAATTTCTAGTAGAAATCATCTGTCCCCCTATACACAACACCCCTTATGACAATGTGTGAAGATGTTACTTGAAACTATGACTCATTGTGTCTAAATGTAATGCAAATATATCTAACAGAAAAAGTGCTTGTAGAATGAGCTTAGATGGGTAGTTTTGGGTCATAGTTTTGAGCTTTGAAAAACTGAATAGCTGAAGCTATGTCCCTGGTAGTACCTTCTTCAAAAGGATAAAAGATTAACCTCATGGATTCTTGTGGAATATCTTTGGATTTTGCCTAAAACGTTATCTGCTTTGGTTTGGCAAAGAATATTACAACACACCATTGGACCAGAGTTCTATATGATTAAATGGTTTACCATTTTCAGGGTATTGATAGCTATCTGTATAATTAGCTAAAATGTATCTAAATATTTTAAATGCTAAATACTGTTCAGAGAAGAATGAAAAATCTGTATTTTATGTAACAATATCAATACAAAAATTCCACTGCTATAGTCAGGAAATTTTATCAAGTAATTTGATTACAGTTAACAATAGAATTAAACCTTGTGCACCTGACAGATATATAATGGAAAATGTCAGTCTTTGCTAAGGTTGTTCTATTAACAACTTCAGTTAAAAAAAAAATATAGTTAAAAATATCTTTGGCATTGTATTTTCCATTTAATATGTGGAATTATGTGCAATTAATGTTAGAAAAACAAAGATCTTTGTAGACAAAATTACAGTTGGATATTAGAATTTTAATTTTTCTCCTGTGTGCTGTTCTAATTAGGACTAATGAATGCTGAAAACGGAAAAAAAAAAATCACACTATCTGAGATCATTTTTCTTATTCTGCTTTGCTTGAAAGTGACTATTTCACTTTGAGCCATTACAAGAAAAGAACTGCTTTACTAATTACAGCACTTTTCTGCCCCATAGACAGATTCAAGAAATAACTGTTGCATGCTGAATAACCCCTTATGAAAACAATGTCCAAAGAAGACATCCAGTCCTCATTAAATATAGTTCTGCTTGGCTGCTCTGCACTTTTAATAGGAAATGAAGAACAACTGTGTGAAATACACTGTCGTTTGCTTTGTAGCAGTATGTCAATGATATTCCAGCAGTTAATGGGAGTCGATGAAAAGGGATAGCTTCTGTAAGTGGTGCTTTATTTTTTATGCTTTAAAAGAACTAACTGCATCATGTCCTCATGAATTGGTTGAAGCTGTGTTTTGATAATAAACATGAAGTTCATATGGGCATACAAAGAAAGAACGAAGTATGACAACATAGATTGTAAACATCCATAATTGCTTATGTAGACAACAGGAGAATCACAGGCAACTGCTGATGACTGAAGCACCTTTAAATGAAGATGAATGTTTTAACTGGTTAAAATTAGTAAGCATGCTGTAGGTAATAAACAGTCAATATACAGAAATAATTTCACCATGTTTGAACAGTAAGCTTTAAAAGAGAACATAAAATTATGAAAATATTCAGTATTTTTGGTCTTTTATACCCAGCATGACGTTTTATGTCTGGCATTTTAAAGCCCAGTTAGCTTTTGACCTACAAAGCTGTAGATGTCCTCACATATTCTTCTCTCAAGTGAACAACAACAACGAAAAAGGAAAATGGAAGACCTGAAAAATGTGATTTTTTTGTCCAGAATCTTCAAATACTGATCCTTTTCCTGTTATATTGCTGTTAATGTTCATTTAAATTGAACACAGTTCTCACACAAGAGTACTATGACTGTATCTTGACTGTTCTTAGGTAGCACTTGGAAACCAATTAGTTTATGTAATTAGGAGACTAGAGTCTAACAACTTTATTTGTTCATCCACACATAGATGTCTATTAATATTTGACTTACCTCCATATGCCAGTCAAAGGAGTTTTCTCTATGTTATAGGTAAATGCAGGCAAAATTATCAAAAGGAAAGTGTTTTACAATTGGGAGGCTGAGGACTTGTGAGAAGAAAAGGGTTCCAGGCTTTGTTTTATGGAGGTTTCACACTTTCTCAGATATGTAAGTCTTCTTAATAAAGGGCAGTGTTTCTTTTTGTCTTGAGCAGTTGCTACTGGCTAGCTGAATCAGAATGCTGGCTCAGATGAATGGAGGTCTGAAATGTGCATCACATGACTTTTATTCTGAGGTCCAGATGCTTAAAGGTTCATTGTAGTGATACAGAATATATATATGTATATATATATATATATGTATATCCTATGGTCCCTAAAATTTTACAAATTCAGTTGCTTGGCTCGCCTTGAGAGAAGTATTTAAGAGGATCCCACAAATTAGTTAAGTGGCATGTCTAGATAATTGAACAAAGGTTCAAGAAGTACAAAATACCAGTGTCAACTTAGTCAAGTCCTTCCAATGTAGAAAAGCAATTATATTCAATAAATTTTACCTAATATAAAATTAGATACATCACAATGTGCATCATCATGTAGATGGTGATTGATACACAGACTTGGAGGAACAATTACTTAGGTCTTCATGATGTGTTCACTTATTTTTTCAGTACCATTAATGAAATGAAAGAAGGGCAGCTGAGGCTTCATGTTTCAGAACTTACAGTAAATTTAGTATGTATTTTCAGTATGTGTTCAGAATATATAGCCCTCACATGGAAAACAGTAAAATATTCATTCTAGAATTCATGCAGTGAATTGCAGAGTTGAATGTCACTGAATGAAAGATAAAATCTTGAAGGTAATTAAGTCCTATGTTTCTTTACTTATGATTTAACCAGTTGAGAGAAGTGTTTTGTCTGAGTAAATAGCTACAATTTCTGCATTGAGTTTGAATAATAAAGCACTTTTTCAGTGTAGAAAAGGGGTTTTACAAAGTGAATGCAGCAAGAAGTTATGTGCTCTAGAATACTCTCTAGAATAACTCTCTAGAATAACAATGTTTCTGTTGTCTCCAGCTTCTTCAACTTGTTTTCATAGCAACTTGCAACTTGCTGAACATGAAGACTATTTGACTAGATTGTTGGTAGGGTAAGAGGCAGTTTCCTCAGGTGGGTAGTTAGTGACATTGGTTTGTGATGTTTAATGGAATTGGAATACATTTTAAAAAGTGGTTCTTTTTTGACAACCCTTTATTAGCAGCCAGCAATTAAATGTATTAAGAGCCCTTGTTCACACTCTTTCAAGCCACAGAACACTAAAGGATGTATATGTTATAATTACAATTATCCATTCTCATCATTGTCCTGCTGAGGAATGCAACTGTAATTCTGGCAGAGAGACTATATAGTTGGCTTGCTGTCCTTGGACTGCAGATGTCTAATTGCAGGCAACCATTTCATTTCAAATGGCTCATTAAAGCAGAAGCCATTTAGCACTGCTAACATGGATCTGCATCCATGATTATGCATTTAATTAGAAAAATGCAAGCTTTTTTTCCATTGTAATCTGAATTTACAAAATTCCTCCTGTGTAATCTGTTTTGGAAGAACTTGAATGGCTTAATTTATTTATTATTATTTTTTCCTTCTCTCTCTCTTTCTTTTTTTTTTTTTTTTTTTTTTTTTCAGTGCTTAATATCTGTTATCCATCTGCAAACTTGGTAAGCCACATTGTATGCATTTGTGTTTCACAAGTGTTGCAAGTTTTTGTACTATATCTAGTTTGACTTAGTCTGAAAAACATGTATTTTTCCACTTTATTTGTATCTGTAGCTAAAACACGTTTATAAAAACTTTATAAGTTTACATTCTACCTCTCTATAGACCTCATCCTGAGAAACTAACTGCTTGTAAAGTAATAGGATTAGCTTAACTTTTCTAGTCTTTTCTCTGTTCTTTTAGCATAATTAAGAAAGGATTTCAGTGTAAGCAGGAAAGGTAATGTTCTGAGGTCCTTTCTTCTTTCCTTGAGCTCTGTGGTTACTTATTGGCCATTTGAATGCGTGTCTGTCTAGGTACCACACATTTTGCTTAGCATAATTGGGACCCAGTTAAAAATTGCATTCTTGATAGATTTCCCTCCTCCTATATATGTTCATTTATATCTTAATTTTTCTAGTGGTTAACTGTCTATAGTATTTTGGTTTAGCTAGTATGTAATCTGGGGGTCCTGTGAAGTTTTTTTTCCCTCCAATGTGAAATATGAACTACAATTTTTTTATATTTGTAAATACAACTGTATCTCTACAAGCAAAGATAATGGATTCATCTTTCATGAAAGGTAACTCATGCCTGACAAATCTGGTGGCTTTCTACGATGGAGTGACTGCATCAGTTGACAAAGGAAGACCAATTGAAGTCATCTACCTGGACTTCTGTAAAGTCTTTGACATGATCTCACATGGCATTCTGGTCTCGAAATTGGAGAGATGTGGGTTTGATGGGTGGAACATTCAGTGGATAAGGAATTGGCTTGAAGGTAGCACCCAGAGAATGGTGGTCAATGGCTCTATGTCCAAGTGGAGGCCAGTGACAAGTGGTGTACCTCAGGGGTCTGTCCCGAGACTGGTACTGTTTAATATCTTTATCGACAACATAGGCAGTGGGATCAAGTGCGCTCTTAGCAAATTTATAGATGACACCAAGCTGAGAGGTGCAGTTTATCAACTGCTGATACTATGGAAGGAAGGGATGCCATCCAAAAGGACCTGGAAAAGCTTGATAAGTAGGCCCATGTGAACCTAATGAGGCTTAGCAAATCCAAGTACAAGGTGCTGCAGCTGGTTTGGAGCAATCCCAGACATGAGCACAGACTGGGAGAAGAACTCATTGAGACCTGCCCGGCAGAGAAGGACTTGAGGGTTCTGATGGATCAAAAGCTTGAAAGGAGCCAATAGTGTATGCTTGCAGCCCAGAAGGCTAACTGCATCCTGGCCTTCATCAAAAGAGGGCCGGCAGGTCAAGGGATGTGACTGTCCACTTCTATTCAGCCCCTTCTGAGTCCCCACCTGGAGTACTGCATCCAGGTCTGGGGCCCCCAGCACAAGAAGGAGGTTGAGCTGTTAGAGTGGGTGCAGTGGAGGGCCACAAAGATGATCAAGGGGCTGGAGCACCTCTCCTGTGAAGAAAGGAAGAGGGAGCTGGGGATGTTCAGCCTGGAGAAGACAAGGCCTCATTGCAACCTTTCAGTATTTAAAGGGGACTTATAAAAAAGATGGAGAGCAAATCTTTGCTTAAGCAGATAATGACAGAATGAGAGGAAATTATTTTAAAGTAAAAGAAGGGAGATTTAGTTTAGAGGTTAGGAGGAAATTCTTCACTCAGAGGGAGGTGAGGCACTGGAACAGGTTGCCCAGAGAGGTGGTGGATGCCCCGTTCCTGGAGGTGTTCAAAGCCAGCTTAGATGAGGCCCTGAACAACCTGATCTAGTTGGTGGCATCCCTGCCTCTATTAGGGGGGCTGGAACTAGATGGTCTTTGAGGTCCCTTCCATCTGAAGCCATTCTATGATTCTATGATCCCTCCCATTCCCTTCAAAATGAGAATATATTTTTCTCCTGCATTTTACCTATGTGAATCTTCACAGATCTCTAGTATCTGTGAATTCGTACAGTATCCCTTTATTGAGACAGTTATCTATCACATTTATGGTTCTGTGTGATCCTAGCAGGAAGTCCCTTTGGGTAAGGGCTAAGGAGGTGTGCTTAAGTAAGCATAAGAAAAATTGTCAAAGGAAATAAATCTTACAGGTTCTCATTTTCAAACATTGTTATAGGATTGGAGACGAATGCAGTGCAGTGCTTTGAACTATAGGACAGTGCAGGGTGATCTGAACCCTTCGTTCCAGAATAGGGCAGGTCTGGAAAGGGAAATACATTTATGAAAACATCAAAATGCTTATTGTTATTATACTTTATGTGGGTGCAAGGAATGTGAATGAGTTTACAGCTCATGAGGCCGTCAATTACAATTATATACACTTAAGCTGTGAAATACTACTTTCTATCTCCTATTAAAAATGAAAATGATTATAAGTGAAGATAGGATGTTTCAATGGGATTTACTTCTTCACTTTTAGAAATCTAATTCTGCTAGCTTCTACTTTTCCTAAGATATGACCTGCATCTTCTTTTTGTTTTGCATAGTCTTGAAGGAAACAAGAAAATATGATTTTTTAGGGCCAAGAAGTGTTGAATTGGCTTCTACTGTTTGAACTACATTAGCAAGCACAAGTGTGGTTTCTGTGCTGCCTAGTATATTAGAATTAATACAAAATGTTTTCTTTATTGTCCAAGTACTTTACGTGAGTGTTAAATGGGACATCTCCTATCCTTTTTACCTCTCACAGTGAAGAGTGGGAAAACCACTGCTTGTTCCCAGTAGCATGTTTTGAAATGTTGTCAGATCTGTAGTTTTTCCTTTGTACATCTGAAATTACTGCCTAATGAAATAACATATATTTTAAACTCTTTTAGAAATGGAGGAGCTGCTGCAGTTTACCTAGAGAGGAGTTTACTTAGCAGAGGCAGAGATCTTTATCTAGGACCAAAACTGTGAAACATCTTCACTTCCTAGCTAAATTACATACAGTATTATCCAAAGAAACAGTTCACTTCTTTTAAGTGTTGTTAGAGCTTATTGTAATTATATCATGAAGCTTGATTTGTATAATTTTATTAACTGCCCAACATAGACTCCATACTCCTCTGAGGAAATAATCACAGAAATTACAGAGTATGTTTTCCATTCAGCTATCAGGTTTAAAATTTTGAAGTGTTAGATTTTATTTTTTTTTTTTTTGAGCAAGTCTTATTATTTAGACATTGGAAGTATCTTATCTCATGTTAGCTGCCTCAACACAGAGTATGCAGTCTAAGCTAAATGTGTAAGCTCCCTCTTATACTCACAATAACAGGATGAATCACTTTTTTTTTTTTTTAAAAAAAAAAAAAAAATCATGGCTCTCCCAGTAGTTTGTAGATGGGTGAAGTTAGGCAAATGAATTCTACCTCAAATGTTCTTTGAGACTCCCTTTTTGGGGATGAAACAGCTTTTATTTATTTATTTATTAGTTCTTCAAAGCCGAGGTTCACCGGGATCAAATGTTTTAAAAAGCAGTACATTTGTACATTTGGAAAGTATGCATACACAAACCTACATGTATATTATGTACATCTGAATAACAGATCTGAAGTCTTCATCAGTGTGTTTCTTAGGAGGTATTAGGACTTTAGGAGTTATTTCCATATACTGCTCTCTAAGGATAATTTGGCGATTCAGTTTTCCTCCTATCTCTTCTTTTTAAGAACACAAAGCAGTTTGAAAAAATAGTCTCTTGGAATTTCTCTTATTCTAGTCACAGACATGAAAAACAGTGGAATCTCAGCATATACCCCATCCTCTAGCAGCACTGATTAATCTCACAGTTAATATGCCTCTTGAAATATACTTTCACTTATTTATTTATTTATTTATTTATTTATTTTTCCCTGGTGTTAATCCTTTAAGAAAAAAGAGCAGTGCACAACTGTCAGTTTTAGTGAGTTGGATTTGTATGAGCAGGATAACAGTTCCCAGAGGAATCTGAGCATTTGGTAGAGTGCTTTACAATCTTGCTTTGCATCTCAGAGAGCTTTCTTGACTTGGCCTTACTGCTGGTGTTTATTTCCCAGAGGAATTTCTGCAAGTGGTACTCAACTTGTGTCTGAAGTACAGAACTGTTTTCTGGGTTTGTTTTCCCCACCTTTTATTTTTCCAGCAAAAGTCTGCTTTCTAAATTCTTTCTGTTGTGTTAATGCTATATACAGCTTAGTGGATTGTGGCAGAATTCAGTGTCTTTCTCAGAATTTTAATATATAGCTAGTTAGGCAGCTACAGTTCATCCAAGGAGTATCCGGTGATGTTATTTTTCCAGTATTTCAATCCAATATTTTTGTTCAGATTTTAACAAACTGAAATAATATTAAATGTCTTTATTTTATTTAACTGTAAATAAAATGTAATTGCACTTATTTGTGCAATTATATCATGATACAATACCCCTCAGTAGTCGAGGTTGGCCGCCTCGGAGCTGGTGGAGCCGCAGCCTCAGAGCCCAACCACGAGTTACATGAGTTACAGCGCCCAAACATGCATTACAGGAGGGGATCTCGGGCGCTTGTTTCACCAGGGACGACTCGACAGCACCCACCAGCTCTCGTGAGAGAGGCTGACAGGGAGCGGGTGTTGCCAGGGCAATGGTGGGCCCACGCCCTCTGCCTAGAAACAGCCTCTGGGAGGGTGGTGCCACACAGTGCTCACCAGGCACAGGGAAGGGCACCCAGCATGTGGGAACCAACCTCAACGTGTTGCAGTGGTGGGTGCAGGAGCTTGTGTGGCGGGGCATGGGGATTCTGTCCCTCCTCCTTTTAGATCCATCCTACCTACTGTCTTTGTGACCGTGGTCTGCATCAGGCATCTACCATGGTCTCCACCAGGCAGAGAACTTACCCCCAAAAGACTGTGGCAACCCAAATGGATGGCCTATCCAGAACCGTGGCTATACAGGACTCTGGCTGCAAGGAGTGCCAGAGCCTGCTGCTGCCGGGGGAGGAGGCAGGTATTCTACCTCTGTGAGGTGCGAGCAGGTGGAAGATCTGGTCAGCATCGTGGCAGAGCTTACAGAGCAGGTTGAGAGAGTGAGGGCCATCAGGGACTGTGAGCGGGAGATCGACTGGTGGAGTAGCTCCCTGGCGTGCCAGAGGGAAAGGTGCCGGGGAGATACCCCACAATTGGTGGTGGAACCCTACCCTGTCCCTGTTGGGCAGAGAGAGGAAGGGGACCCCAGGGATGGGGAGGGCTGGGAGAGGGTCCCTGCTCAGCATCGTGGGAAAATCCTCTCTGTACATCCCTCACGTCCCCAGGTCTCCCTAAGCATTTGTAGCATTGGACGTTGAAAGGGAGGTAAGTGGGGAGGTGCGGGAAGGTTCCCCAAAGAGGTTACCAAGGAAGAGACAGTCAACTTCATGCATTCAGACTGCCTCTGCCAGGAAAGAAAGAAGGGTGGTTGTGGTAGGTGACTCCCTTCTCAGAGGAACGGAGGGCTCCATTTGCAGAGCAGACCTGAGTCGTAGGGAAATGTGCTGTCTACCTGGGACCTGGATCAGGGACAAAACTAGAAAACTCCCAGAGCTGGTTCAACCCACTGATTACTACCCATTACTGATAGTTCAGGCAGGCAGTAATGAAATCTCTCAGAGAAGCCTGTGAACTATGAAGAGAGATTTCAGGGGTTTAGGGTGAACTATTGTTCAAGGATCAGGTGTGCAAGTGGTGTTTTGTTCTATTCCTTCTGTGGAGGTGAAGGACACGGAGCGGGTTAGGAAAACTCAGGTAATGAATAATTGGCTGAGAGGCTGGTGTCGAGACAGGAACTTTGGGTTTTTTGACCATGGGGCAGTTTACTTGACCTCTGGCCTATTGTCAATGGATGGAACTCACCTGTCTCAAAGGGGGAAACAGATCCTAGTGCAGGAGCTAGCAGAACTCATTGAGAGAGCTTTAAACTAACTATGGCAGGGGAAGGGGATAAAACAGGGCTCACCAGAGAAGTGCTTAGGGGAACAATGCTGAAGCTGGGGGTGAGGCAGATGTCTAATCTGAAGTGCATCTACACCAATGCACGCAGCATGGGCAACAAACAGGAGGAGCTGGGAGCGATTGTGCAACAGGCTAACTACGATCTAATTGCAATAACTGAAACATGGTGGGATCACTCCCACGACTGGAGTACTGTGATGGACGACTACAAGCTCTTCAGAAGGGATAGACAAGGTAGGAAGGGTGGTGGTGTGACTCTTTATATTAAATTGTGTTTTAATGTTGAAGAGCTTGTGGTTGGGAATGATAAAGTTGAGTGTCTATGGATAAGGATCAGGGGAAGGAATGTAGGGGTGACATCTTGGTGGGGGTCTGTTATACATCAGGATGAAGAGATGGATGAGGCATTCTGTGAGCAGCTGGCAAAAGTTACACGATTGCCAGCGCTCGTTCTCATGGGAGACTTCAACTTCCATGATATATGCTGGAAGTATAATACTGCACAGAGGAACCAGTCCAGGAGGTTTCTAGAGTGTGTGGAAGATAGCTTCCTGACACAGCTGATTCAAGAGCCTACCAGGGGAGGTGCCCCACTAGACCTGCTCTTCACTAACAGAGAAGGACTGGTGGAAAGCTGGGGGCTGTCTTGGGCAGAGTGACCATGAGATTTTGGAGTTTTCTGTTCTTGGTGTTGTGAGAAGGGTAACTAGCAAAACTACTATTTTGAACTTCCAGAGAGTGGAATTTGACCTATTCAGGACACTTGTTGCAGGGTTTCATTGGGAGTCACTCCTGAAGGGCAAAGGGGTCCAGGAAGCCTGGATGCTCCTTAAGATGGAAATCTTAAAGGCACAGGAGCAGGCTGTTCCTGAGTCCCATAAAGTGAGCCAGAGGGGAAGAAGACTGGCATGGATGAGCTGGGAATTTTTGTTGAGACTCTGGGAGAAAAAGAGTATTTATGTCCGCTGGAAGAATGGACAGGCTACTTGGGGTGAATACAAGGAAGTGGCTCAGATATGCAGAGAGGAAGTTAGAAAGGCAAATGACCAGCTTGAACTCAGATTGGCCACTGCAATAAAAAAGAACAAGAAAGCCTTTTACAAATATATTAACAGCAAGAGAAGAACCAAGGAAAATTTCCATCCTTTACTTGATACAGCAGGAAAAGTGATCACTGAAGATAAGGATAAGGCTGACGTTCTCAACACCTTTTTTATGCCTGTCTTTAATAGTTAGATAAGTAATCCTCAGAGTACTTTATGCCCTGACCTGGATGTCCCCTGTGATTCAGGTATAGAATCACCCCTTGTGATCCAGGAAGAGACAGTTAGAGACCTACTCCTCCATCTGGAATGTCACAAGTCCATGGGACCAGACAAGCTCCACCTTAGGATGCTGAGGGAGCTAGCGGAGGTAATTGCCAAGCTGCTTTCTACCATCTATCAGCATTCCTGGTTACCTGGAGAAGTCCCACAGGACTGAAGACTTACTGATGTGACTCCCATCTACAAGAAGGGCTGTAAGGAGGACCCAGGGAACTACAGGCCTGTCAGCCTTACCGTGGTTCCAGGGGAAGTTACGGAGCAAATCATCTTGGGTGAGATCACATGGCACTTGTGTGGCATCCAGGGGATCAGGCCCAGCCAGCATGGGTTCACAAAAGGCACGTTGTGCTTGTCCAGCCTCATCTCCTTCTATGACCATTTGACCAGACTGGTAGATGAGGGAAAGGCTGTTGATGTAGTCTACTTAGACTTCAGCAAAGCCTTTGACACAGTCTCCCACAGTATTCTTCTGAGGAAACTGGCTGCCCTTGGCCTGGACAGGTATACTCTTCTCTGGGTAAAGAACTGGCCATGCTGAGCGGGTAGTGGTTAATGGATTTAAGGACAGCTGGTGTCCTGTTACAAGTGGTGTCCCCCAGGGGTTGGTACTGGGGCCTATCTTGTTTAATATCTTTATTGATGACCTAGATGAGGGGATTGAGTGTACCCTCAGTAACTTTGCAGATGACACCAAGTTGGGAGGTGGTGTCGATCTGCCTGAGGGTAGGATGGCCCTTCAGAGGGATCCGGATAGGCTGGTCTGCTGGGCTGAGGCGAATGGGATGAAGTTCAACAAGGCCAAGTGCCATGTCCTGCACTTTGGCCACAATGACCCCATGCAGAGCTACAGGCTTTGGGCAGAGTGGCTAGAAGACTGTGAAGAGGAAAGAGACCTGGGAGTGTTGATCGATGCTTGGCTGAACATGAGCCAGCAGTGTGCTCAGGTGGCCAAGAAGAACAATGGCATCCTGGCCTTTATTAGAAATAGTGCAGCTGGCAGGAGCAGGGAGGTGATCCATGCCCCTGTACTCAGCTTTGGCGAGGGTGCTCCTCGAGTACTGTGTTCAGTTTTGGGCCCCTCAGTACAATAAAGACATTGAGGCCCTGGAGTGTGTCCAGAGAAGGGCAACAAAACTGGTGAGGGGTCTGGAGCACAAGTCTTATGAGGGAGCTGGGATTGTTCAGTCTGGGGAAGAGGAGGCTCAGGGGAGACCTCATTGCACTCTACAACTTCCTGAAGGGAGGTTGTGATGAGGAGGGGGTTGGCCTCTTCTCTCAGATAAATAATGATAGGACTCAAGGAAATGGCCACAAATTGCACCTGGGGAGATTTAGTTTAGATGTCAGGAAAAACTTTTTCTGAGTGTTCAGGCAGTGGAACAGCCTGCCCGGGGAGGTGGTGGAATCATTGTCTCTTGCGGTGTTCAATAGGCGTCTGGGTAAGCTGCTACAAAATATGATTTAGTAGCTTAGTGGGTAGTACTGATGATAGGAGGATGGTTGGACTAGATAATCTTATAGGTATTTTCCAACCTTGTGTTTCTATGATTCTTTGATTTCCAAAATTTAAACTAAATGCATTTAAATTACTATTACATAAAACAATGACTGGATTCACTCTAAAGGCAGGGGAAGATAGTGGAGAAAAGCATTTTCTGATGAAGAACAGCACATGAAAGTACCCTCCAAGTTCTCAGCTAGGACATCTGTTGGAAAATATAGAAAACTGACTGCTCTAAAGCAGCCACTCTTTTAGGAATCGCTTTGAAACTAGAAACATGCTAATGAGAGATGTTATGTGTCCTTTTTATGTTGGTCTAATTTCTCCTCAGTGATAATGTGTCTGTTCTGACAGAGGTTGATCCAGCAAACACCCTTCCTTGTGCAGTGGCATTAAAATCAAGCATGTGTTCTTGCCTTGCATCGGATGCACTGGCCTTGGGTAGATTTACATTATTCTTATAAAACTAACTTCATGATTATTCCATGCCATGTTAAATGAAAGTGATCATATATAGTTGCCTTATTATTGGTTACAACAAAAATGTCATCTCTGGTATTTGGGCTGTGAGTGAAGAGATTGCATGGAATATGCACAGATTTTAATCAGTCTTCATTAGTGGATTTGATTTACTACATTTTTTTTTTTTTCCTGAAGGGTGGAAGTGTCAAAAATCGGTTGACAATGTTGTACTTATTATAGATATTAATAGAGATGATCTTTCAAGCACTAATTTTACAGTTTTGCAACTATTCAGATTTTTTCCTGAGTATTTTTTAATAAAAAAATTCCTTGTTTCTTAAAGGGATATTTTCTTTATACATGATTATCTCTAATGCAGGTGTCTCTATACACAGAACAAGTAACATTTCTATTTTTTATTTTGTTCAAAGTAATGTATTTTATTTACCTCATTGTCATCTCTTTTTAGATAAAAATACATTTATTTATTTATTTTTTTCAAACAGAAAAACAGAACTTTTGTCTGTTTGAGTTTAATTTCCTGATTTCCAGGTTCTTGCTGGGGACCCTGAGAGCAGTCAACTCACCAATTTACAATGCAAAGATGAACGGGGTTAAAAACTTTCTTTCTAAATGGGGAAACAAGGTTTCTCATGTATAAGATTCATCATTTTACTAAGGTATCTAGAGTAAACCATTTATCTTACACTTCTTTTAAGAGCTTCTCTCTTTAAAATTTTGTAGACTTTATTGAAAGATTTTCATTGTCTTGTCTCCTTCTGGTATTTAATGTAGAGGAAGTATGACTGCACTCTAGCCTAATGCTTTTTTTTTTTTTTTTTTTTTTTTTTATCAGTGGTTTTTATTTTTTTAAATTAAACAATTTTTTTTTTTTTTTTTAAAATTCAAAATAAATTTATAATTTCCACTACTATTTTATGGTTCTCTGACTTTTGTGTTTTGTTTTTGAATTTCTCTGGCAATTTATAGCACGCTTGTGGCTGTATTAGCCTACCACCTATTGATTTAAGGACTCTTTAATTGAAAACTATTCAGTAAACACTGTTTTCAATTTACTGTTTTGCCCAACTATGTTGAAGGTGCCAGGGGCTCATTTGCTGCAGTTGATGGTTAAAGATTTAATAACAGAGCAGCAACCATCTAGGTATACTTTTATATGCAGGGTTTTCACCAAGGACTTGTCATACATCTTACATAACCTGCAGGCTAAAGGGGTATGTCTATGCATTTGTGTCTGCATGTGTAACCACAGGAAAGGAAAAGGCAAAGAATCAATGATCTCAAAATTAATTAAAATCAGGCAGACATTCTGTCTCCTGACAGGATATTTAGGATGAAAATAATTAAATGAGCTATTGTGACAAATGCAAGATCGATTAGTCACCAAGAGCAGCTCCTTGAAGACTTAGATGAAGATTGATAACTGTTTTTTAAGTTAGAGCCAAAGGCAGCCATTCCCATCTCCAGTTTGTGTGCATATGTGCAGTCTGATGAATGGCTTTCAACCCAACCTTCTATTGACCACTCTAAAAAGATATTATCTACCATAAATAAATGTCCTATACATGCTTCTTCTCCCCTCTTTTTCATCTCTCTGTAGTTTAAATTGCTTCATTTAAATATATATATTTTTATTCATTTCGTCAAACTTGAGAAGGAGTTGTTGTCTTTTGACGGCAGAAATATATATATTTTTTTCTCTTTTGAGTCAGAGGTGCATTTTTTCTTTGTTTGAATAAACAGGGTCAGGAATTGCACCTTGGAGTTAGAGACTGCATGAAGACAAGATCACTATTTTCAGAATAATAATAAAATTGAATAAACTTGAAGATGGCACCATATTTTCTCAAGTGATCATTGGAATTTATCTGCAATATGGTTACAATAGCAAGTGAAGAGGCCCACTATGGACAGCCCCATAAAGCAAAGCTGTTGGTGCGAAGAGCCTGAGTATTCTTTTTTTCATACTATTTTATTTTCCGCTTTTTTGCTTCAGACTATTTCTGGCCTGCTCCTTTCCACAAAGCCAATTAGCAGATGGAGCACATAAAGTACCGCCTCAGATCACATCTTTCAGTTAGTTTTATCTTAAAAGAATCCAGTTCATGCACTGTGATGCTGCTCCCTGACATCAATCAGAACACTATTATGTGGGAAAAATTGGGAGAGTTGCTTCAAAAGCTTGCTGCTGATAGAAGGAAAACAGTTATACATCAACCAGATGTCGATCTTCAGCAGATCTCAATAAGCAGTTATTTGCAAAACAGTGAGAATTGTGAGAAACAGTGAGAATCAGGAAGTTGGAATAACTTAGTAAGTGATTCCAACCTATGCTTTGGCAATCTTGTCCTACTACTGTTTGTGTCAGACAAGCTGTTCCCATGTCAGTGTATGCAGTGAGACAGTTCTGTGAACACTCAGTTGCTTGACTGGTTCTCCTCAGATTTTGTAAGATGAAGTCCTGATTCAAAATAATTCTCTGCAGAAATGATTCTCTTCCATTTCTTTCTTTCTGTTGAATACGAAAATAGTTGTAACTCTTTGGAACTTACAGGGTTGTTGTGATTTTACAACACTCATACACTGTTAACACTAGTTTTTGCTCATACTTTGAAGATGTAAGAAGGGATAGAATTCTGTGATTTTTTTTTTTCTTCTCATAACACAGATGCATGTGAATACTTACACTTCTATGCTCTTCATATAAAAAAGAGATTACTTGAATTGATCATCTTGCTATTCTCTCTTGCAACTCTCAGAAACTGCACAGAAGAGTCAGAAAGTCTAAAATCCTGGAATAACTGATGAGGCTTATCACATTTGTACCTATTTATTTTTTCTTCTAGTTTATCTGTCAAAGGCCACATGCCTAGTAGAGTTGTATGTGAGTATGAATGTGAAGACTATAAACCCTTGTGTTAGTAGTATTGAAACAGAACCTATTTGCATATGTCCTCTCCTTTTTTCCACTCCTCCCCCATTTTTTCCCTATGCAGTCTGAAACTGCAGATCTGGAGAGCCTTCTGAAATATTAGGAATCAACAGTACTAAAAATAGGATGAATTATGTTTTAAAATCATGCTGAAGCACAGTTAACAGAGGTATATGTCCTCTTCAGGAAAAATAAATCCTCATTAGTTTAATCAGAAATATGAAAAAAATGCTATAACTTCTGCCTCAGCTTGGACACATTAGTGTTTTTTAAATTTAGATTTATATGTAGTGCAGACATTTAACTGTTACTCTGATGGATGGAGCCCTGATAAGGTATTGAAAAAAGCTGGAAGTATATTCAGTTTTCAGTTCCTATTTTTGGCTTAGTAATTGTGATAATTATATACCATCAGTTAGCTTTTTGATATAAATATCTTTTTAAGAATGAACTAAATTTAGAGAAAGAGAGTTCCAAAGTTTCCAGAAAGGATAATTGGGTGAATTTAGAACATGTATATATTGCTACAAATTCTATTGGACATACTATGATTCATAGATACAGCCAAAAATTTTTATCAGTTTGGAGACTGTTTGGTATTTATGTTGACCAAAGCAGCAGCTGTGTCTAACCTTACAGCAAAATTGTTTCTGAGCTGTTATTATTTGTAAGCCTGTATTTCTTCTTGCATAGATTACTGGAAATAACTTCTAAATATGAAAACTTTCATATGTATAAAAATACAATTGTAACCTTTTTTTCTTTATCCAAATTTTGCTTTCTATTTCTGTCTACCCTTGTTTTCTTTATACTTTGAACTTCTTTGTGCTTTGCTATTTAAGGATTTCAAAATGCTTAAAAGTTCAATTAAATTTTCAGTGCCAAAGTGCAATTAAATTTTAATTTGCAAATTGCAAACTTGCAAATGTGCAAATAAATTTCCAAGTGCAATTAAATTTTCAATTCAAAAAAGTTCAATTCAATTTTCAGTGGCTAAGCATTAGTTATGGAGGTTCCTATTAATAATTATTCATCTTCCTCTGAAACACCCCAGTTTAAAGCTGTTCTTAAAGTAGATAAGTTTTTGTGGGCAAATATATTAGAATAATAGCTTAAGATGACTGTTTTTATGAGAACATTTGGGAAAGATAGCCTGCAAGAGTAGTGTTGCAAATCAAAACACAGATTTTCTATCTCTCAGTAACTTTGTATAGAAATTTTTAATCAAAACAAGATGCATATAATACAAATATGTCTGAATGTGTCTGCTCTTACAGTGAAACCAGGGTTAACAATGTATAAAGACTTGATTATTAGAACTAGCATTATAGCATGATGAAAAGATTATTTAGAAAGTAAGCTCTGATTAATGGTGAACTTCACTATAACAAAGATAATAAAAAAAAACACTACAACACTACACGGTAAGGTTTAGTGGTTGGTGGAGGCACAATTGCAAAGAAAAGAAAATGTAGTATTAGTAGCATCACTTTGCTTTTCTATAATCATAGAATGGTTTGGACTGGAAGGGACATTAATGACACCTTCCAGTAGATCAGGTTTCCCCAAATCCAATCCAATCTGGTCTTCAACACTCCCAGGGATGGTGCATCCACAGCTTCTGTGGGCAACCTGTGCCAGTACTTCACCACCCTCATAATAAAGAATTTCTTTCTAATATCTAATCCAAATCTCCCATTTTTTTAGTTTAAAACTATTGGTCCTTGTCCTATCACTGCACTCCCTGACAGGGTCCCTTCCCAGCTTTCCTGTAGGGCCCCTTTAGATCTCCCTGGAGCCTTCTCTTCTCCAGGCTGAACAACCCCAACTCCCTCAGCTTGTCTTTACAGTATAGGTGCTCAAGCCCTTTGATCATCCTCATGGCCCTCATATCTCTACTTTTTTACATATAACATAGAAATATGCTAAAATTATGCAATAAAAATGACAAGAGGCAACGATTACCGTAAAATTGAGTGTGCTTCCAAAGGTAAACTAAACTAAAGTTAAAATGAAATACCTATTTTCTAAATCTAAACAAAGGATCAATTTTCTAAATCACAGGCCAGCATTTTTTTTTTATACCTTTTTCTTTGGGTTTTACTGATTTCAAGGAGTCGTTAATCCAAAACCAAAATATTTGCTTACTTAAAATGGAAACAGGATATAACTTAATAAAAGAATTACAAAAGACTGACATAAAGAAAAATTGTTTGCAATCAACACATACACTTCTACAGAATAGTTATGTTTTACGCTGCTTGACAATTTTTTATTTTTTTTTTTCCTGCAAACATGAACTTTGCAAGGCTGCATATGCAATCACTTTTTTTGCTGAGGATATTAAAATGTGTCATTAGTTCTAAGTGGAGAAAAACATAAATGGAGCTTGGTGAGAGCAGGAAAAGGCAATTCATTATGAAGGCTCAGAACTGTTTTGTCTCTGCATTTTGAAGTCAATGTGCATTTAGTTTTGAAATTTTATTGAAAAATTAAAAGTTGTGAAAGCTCTGAAATCCTCACACATTGGAAACTTTTATGAGATATAAAAGTAGAGTATGTAGAGACTCATTGTTTTGAATGCTTTTTTCTCCATTTTTAATTGGATATTTATTTAATCTCTTGGTTATTTTAAGTTTATGCCTCTTCAGTTGAGGTCAGTTGTACTTTCTTGCTGTGCGTGAGTACAAATGTGTTCAGTGTATATGTTGAGTAGGATCTTTCTATAATTGCTTATGAACTGCTCATGTAGAAGGACTTTTTGTGTGGTGAGTTAAACTAGCACAGTAGTAGCAGGCAGCTCTTTATCATAGATGTCATTGATGGAGTTATAGTGATCAAAATCATTGATTTTTGAGCAGGCAAATAACCTGAGACCAAATAACGAACCATTGCTTCTGGTAATTAGTTTTCTGCTATCTGTACTTAAGGCATATTAAAAAGCATGACAGTATTTTTTTATGGCAAAAAAATATTATAGCTGATACCATAATTTCTAAATGTCAGAAGTTGATAAAGTACTTCAGATTAACTTTCACCTGGATATTTAATGTGTGTTTTTCCAAATGTATAGAAACCTAACATCATAAAACATTGTTCCTAATTGCATATTATAAGCACAGTTCTGCAAATGCTTATGCAGATAGCTTTTACTATTGCAATCAGTACACTGAAAGTCATTTGCTTCTTAGATTAGCAGTTTCTGACATGATGGGGCATTTATAGGGTCTTATGAAATCCTTATCTTTTCAATTTCTTTGTTAGCCAGAAAACAGAAAATGAGAGAAAAATTTCTAAAATGTTTAATTATAGAATTACTTTTTTTTTTTTTTTTTTTTTTTAAATAAAGTTAATGGTATTTATTCCAGATAACAGTTCTATAAATGTACAACTTTATATAGAGGAACTAGCTGAAGATATTCTCTGTTAGTTTGAAAAATTAAATTCAGAAGCAGAATACCTCCTAAAATCAAAGGACATAGAGGAAGTGAAATTTTAAATTTTAAGTACAAACATTTTACAAAAATAGTACCGCAGAATCAAAGAACGTATGAGGTTGGAAGAGACCTCTGAAGGTATCTAGTCCAACTCCCCTGCAGAGCAGGATCACCTAGAGCACATTGCACAGTAAAGAAGTACCCCCTCATATTGAGCCAGAACCTCCTGTGCTTCAGTTTGTGCCCATTACCTCTTGTTTTGTCGCTCATGAGGTTCCTCTCGGCCTAACCCTCCAGCTTGTTGAGGTCCCTCTGAATGGCAGCACAGCCCTTGGGGTATCAGGAACTCTGAGCTTTGTGTCATCAGCAAATTTGCTGAGGGTGCGCTCTGTTCCATTGTCCAGGCCATTAATGAATAAGCTGAACAACACTGGACCCAGTACTGACCTCTGGGGGACACCACTAGGCCTCCAAAAATTAACTTAAAAGAAAAAAACATGCTGAAACGGACAGAAGTTATTTACATTCCTAACCTGGAAAATATCATTCTGATACGTACAGGAATTTGAAAATGTTCTTGTTATCTAAGTTGCCCACACCATATTACCAAAATAAATAAATAAAAAGTAGAAATCAAAGTTAATATCAAATAATATTTACTATAAAAAAGTGGGAATTCAGGGTGCAACTCAGGATGAATGATCTGATGTGTTAAGGAAATACATAATGTAGATGTCCATATAAATTGAATGATTTATATTGGGTATATTTTCCTCTTTCTGTGATTGGAAAGAAGTAAACCACCCTGAATACTTGACAGATATCCTGTCCAATAAGCAGTTCATTTAAAAATAATTGAGATTGAGAAGTCGATCAGGAAGCTGAGGAAATCAGTCACAGCTTAAACTTGTATCTGAATAGCAAACCCCGTAAAGAGAGACTAGCTTTGAAACCAGACTACCATCCAGTCAAATTTATACTTTGAAAAAATGCAAAAGATTAAATTCTAAATATTCTACCCTCTCAATTCCTGGCCCTTTCTACTTATTCCTTTAACTGAAGTTTTCCCTCATACTTGAGATTTGAGCTTTTGCTCCATAAGAGATAGCTAATGGAAAAGTGTCCGTGTTAGAAAACTTAATTCAGAATTTCCTGATTTGCTTCAGGATGTATTCTAAATGTTTAGCATTTTATTTGTTAAAATGAAATTCAGATCCTGTATCAAAGGCCAAGCAGACCAGAGAAACACTGCTGATGTTCTTATTTCAGAAAAACCTGTGTTAAAGCCACTTGCTAACTACATCTCCTGTATTAATTGGTTGTAAAATTTCAAGTTGTCTGAAAATTTCACCTCCTATAAGTTAAAATCAATCTGTAAAAAGTGGCTACATACACAACTGATTGTTAGTTACTTTGAAGTTCTTAGCTCCATAAGTATTCTATCAAATAGGAAGAAGAGTGCAAAAGCATTGCTTCTTACTTTTGGGTCCTAGTTTAGTATTATGTTTTATTATAACAATATTAGTAAGGGTAACTTTTTTTTTTTTTTTTTTTTAAATGATGTAATCCTACTTCATTATGTTTCTGGCAACAACACAAACAAAGCAATTTATATTAAAATATCAAAAGTGTCCACAATTATTGGCCTAAGCCTAGAGAGTTGTTTAGAAAATAATGCATACTGAAATAGTTTCAGTTACTTACTTGGTCATATTGTCCTTTCAATATTCAAAGCTGAAGAAAAAGCACAGGAATTGTTACTTCTAGAAACAGCCCAATTCTCTGTACTGTGCTTTACACACTGTTGAGCTATGCCAGATAAACAAAAACAACACAGCTACTGCTCATCGTGCTTGATTTCTACTTTTTGCTTTGCCTTGCCCCTTTCCCAGGTGATTGGTTGGGTGCCAGGTGGGCCTAATGGTATATAAGCTGAAGGTGTCTTATCAGTGTGCTCTTTTTGCCTGAGCTGCTCTTTGGGGGTGTTTTGTTTTTCCTTCAGCCAGTTATAGGGTTCTTTAGGTGGGTCAGGGAGTGTGGGCTGATGTGTTCCTAAGTTGAGAGAGGTAAGCATATTTTTTTGAAGTAACATCTAGTATGATTTTTTAGAGTAAAGCAAGCTATATAGTAGTAGGTGCCTTTACTACATGCAGCTCTTCTTCAGGTGAGTAGTATTTAGAGCATGCTTATGGATAGGAAGTTGATGTTACTTTGTGCGTTTGTTTTGCGGTTCTAGGTCTTTTATGATTTTTGCAGAATTATGGGGCTTATTGTGAATGTGACCTTATGTCTTCACCTGTATGTCAAATATTATCAGAGTTGCAACCTTGGTGTTAAAGTGATAGAACATGGGTCTGGGGGAAATGTATCATCCAAGTTTCCTGTGCCAAGGAGTATCTGTAAACAGCAGAAGTAGGCACATAAAGTGTACTCTTTTTTCAGGGTTAGGGACAGTTTCTTATGTTTCTAGAGCTTTTTTTCTGCTGTTTTGCTGGCTGTAGAGTCTTTAGACCTCGTAGCTTGTAGCCTTCTAGATTTTAAGTGCTTGGAATTCCCTTAATAGAGGGGTATTTAGCAGAGGTTGCCAGCTAACTTTTTATTGGGATGTGGTGGGATACACTTGTGTTTTTGGGTTATATTTTAATCTTTAGATATATCAAGCTATTTGTGTAACTCTCCAGAGGATTCACAAAGAGCTTCAGTATGCACTGCAAGGGGCTTGACCACATAAGTGCAGTATTACCAAGAGACTGAGCAGGGTCACCTTTTTCATCTGTGAAGGGTAAGTCTGTGATTATCCCTGATGGGGCTGCTGTGCCTTCATGTCCTGTTGGCATTTGTGGACCTGAGTTTTTTTCTTTTTTTTTTCTGGCTCTGGTCTCTGTGCTTGAGTCCTCTGCAAGGGCCTGTACTGTTTTTGTGTCCCTCATGGATGTGACCTTTTTTTTCCCTTGTAGAAAGAAAATAAACAATTAATTTTACCTCAAGCACCGCTACAGGATGGGAGATGAGTGGTTGGAAAGCTGCCTGGCAGAGAAGGACCTGGGAGTATTGGTTGATAGTCAGATGAATAAGAGCCAGCAGTGTGCTCAGGTGGCCAAGAAGGCCAACAGCATCTTGGCTTGTATCAGAAACAGCGTGGCCAGCAGGTCCAGGGAAGTGATTGCCCCCTGTACTCGGCTCTGGTGAGGCCGCACCTCGAGTACTGTGTTCAGTTTTGGGCCCCTCGCTATAAGAAGGATATGGAGGTGCTCGAGCGAGTCCAGAGAAGGGCAACGAAGCTGGTGAGGGGTCTGGAGAACAAGTCTTACGAGGTGCGGCTGAGGGAGCTAGGATTGTTCAGTCTGGAGAAGAGAAGGCTCGGGGCGACCTTATCGCACTCCATAGATACAGTAAAGGAAGCTGTAGTGAGGTGGGGGTTGGTCTATTCTCCCACGTGCTCGGTGACAGGACGAGGGGGATAGATAAAGTTGCACCAGGGGAGGTTTAGGTTGGATATTAGGAAGAGCTTCTTTACTGAAGGGGTTGTTAGGCATTGGAATAGGCTGCCCAGGGAAGTGGTTGAGTCACCATCCCTGGAGGTCTTTAAAAGACATTTAGATGTAGAGCTTAGTTATATGATTTAGTGGTTTAATGGAGGACTTGTTAGTGTTAGGTCAGAGGTTGGACTAGGCGATCTTGGAGGTCTCTTCCAACCTAGATGATTCTGTGTGAAGTTACGTGATGATTTGTGATTATTTTGTGAGATGAAAAATGTTCTAATGCTTCAAACATTTATACTGGGAAATGTGCTTTTTATACTGTCAGCAATAATGCACATTCTTTACTGTGTAATGAAAATGGAATGGCTAGATAGGTAGAAAAAGCTTCAATATTCGTTGGACTATTCTTTTGTTCTGTTGACATTTTCTCAAAGTTTGTAGATGTTTCATGTTCCACTTCACAATTTCTCTAAGAATTAGGGATCAAACTATGAAATATGGAGGCAAAAAAAAAATAATCTTGATTTTTATTTCTTTCGATGTGTAAGACAAGACTACATTTTTTTTTTTCCAAAAGAATATTTGTCCTGATTTTTTATAGATTTTTACCTTGTTTTAAGGATTTTTAAGTAGTATAAGAAGAAAATCACTTGCTTTGTTCTGATGTTAAAACAAGCATTTTGATGATGGGAGCAGGGGGGAAATGAGTTGTATCTGTATTGTCAGACATAATACATTCTCTACTAAAAATTTTGTACACATTTCTGTAAATAAACACCCTGCTTAAAATTCATGAGGAAATGAAGTATTAAAAAACTAAACAGCTGTACCATCATCTGATGATTATTCATCTGAAATATTACCCCATATTAAAAAATAAATAAAATGTTTCTAACAGGTTCTTTGGTATTTAGAAAACTTAAATGCACATTGTTTATAGCTTGCTAATGCTCGATGTTTGTTGCCAATTGGAATGCATGTTTGGGGGTGAAAGCGAAATCTGTTTGTTTAATAGTACCCCAGCGTTGAGTTGGAAATGTGTCAAGACGTAAGAAAACATCAGCTTTAATAAGCATACAATGCAATTTAACAGTTCATAAAACAGTAAAATTTAATCCCAGCCTGGGAGATTTATTAAATCTCACTCAGCAAAATGGTTTTCTGGGATGTGTTAGCAAGTGAGAATTAAGTGAAATTATTTCAGGGGCAATAGACTTTATTAACCAAGGAGGGGAGGAACTGGTTTTGCAAGCCGTTTCTTCTTAATTTCATTCACTTGTTATAATTGCTTTGAGTAGGAGAGCTTTCTGTGAGCAGAAGAAATATGTTGGGTCTCTGAAATGTGTGCATGCTACTACATTTGTCAGGCCTCATCTAATTGAAGTATCTTCTGTAGGTGGTCTTGTGCAGTGGTTCATTTAGTGATTGCTAAAAGATTTTTAAGTCTAGTACAACTTAAACCTCTGTCTATCTGTAAGATAAAATGACACCTGTTAATTGTTATTGTTTTGTCATTTTTGCATCCATGCTGGTTCTTCTGTGGTCTTTACTTATCTTCCCTGTTTTCTCTTCCCCTCAACGTTTGTTCTCAGTCTTTATTTTTATAGGCTGCAGAAACAATGTTCTTTTTATATATTTTTCTTTTTTTTTTTTTCATTTGTCAGTTAGAAGATTTCTAATTCTGTATTCTTCCAGGCAGTTGTTACATCTATGTGAAACAGTGTGCTCACTCGTATGACCTGCTTACGTCCTACCTGTATTTTAACATCACTTAACTGTCAAAAAAGGAAAAAAAAAAAAGTGAATTCCAATTCCTTTCAGTATTGTTTTTCTTGTAGCCTTGTATAAGAGACAACTTGAGGACCAAATTCAAGTGAAGGCTCTTGGACTGAAGCTCTGCACACAACTATCACACTTAATGCTCTGCAAATATCTTTGTTACTGTGAGCCACTGAAAGGATGCTTCTTTCATTATGGATGGCCAGACTACATTCAAACTGTTAATGGGAGTTTCTGTGGTGTTCATATTCCATAGAGATACGGGATACCTGAGAGTACATTGTGGTGAGCTTGTAACAAGTTGTCTTAGTCTTGTCATCTTTTGGATTGGTAACTTTTTTTGTTAACTAAATGCCTTGAAATCACTCAACCTGAGACAGGTTAAGATAAAGTGTGTGTTTGCTTTTATGCTTTTCTTAAACATTTCCAGCTGTATTGGAAAGTTAAACCATACCAGGTCTACTGACATTAGTTTAACTAGGAAAGGTGTTTGTATTTGTGCCCAGCTGTTTTGCTGTATTAGCTGGCTGTAGGCTTGCTTTAACACACAGCTACCTGGGATTTGTCTACCATATGTCTTGGATCACATTCAGTAGAGAAAATCTTCATAGACAATGGCATGGTGGAATTTGGCTTTTACAGGCAATATCATATGATTTTTTTCTGGGTGTCCCGAAGGACCTTTTTTTCCTGAATCTAGTTTACAATATAAAATAGAAACCTGTTCATTGACACCTGTGTTGCATCATGCTGTATATTCAGAACTGTATAGAATAAAAATAACAGTGGGATCCTATGTCACTTGATTACTTTTGAGTGACAACAGATGTGATGACAATCACTTTACATTTATAAAATGAGTATGGCACGATTCACCTTTCTATCTTTGTTTCAAGTATCCTGTATGATTGTACTGAAATTTTAGCACAAAAATTTCGTTTAGTTTCATTTCATAGTGCATAAAAGAATCATAAAGAGTAAATTCAAATCTGTATTTCCTTTCATCTTCAAATATTCATTTAATATATGGGTATGGAGAAAGATACGAGATTCAGGATTTGCATTTTGGAATTGGGAAAATACTGCAGATTATAGTGATAAAAATTACATTGTAGAGTGCATGAATGGTTAGATGCTTTATCTTCTTAGCCAACCATTTTTGATTAATGCAGGTTCTGAGAAATTTAAAGAAAAATGACTTGCTTTGTCTCTTGTCCTTTACGTATCCACTGTTGTAGCTTCTGTAGTTCATATTCAGTAATTTTTAATGGCAATTCTGTCACTTTCTGTCAGATGGGACAGCTTTTAAGGAAAGTAACAGGGCACTGTATAATGAGGGAACTTCTGCACTGCAGGTGGTCTCATTGGACTTGTGTGTGTTGTCAGATTTTTCTCATTTCTTGCTTATTCCTCATTTGCTTAAAAGAAAGGAGGTAGAGTCAACTTCTGTGAGAAACTCAGTCTTCAAAGGAAAATAATGATTAAAAAAATTACTTCACAGAGGCCTATTTCTGTTCAACATGTTCATAATGGAAAGAATCTAGAAAATAAGACTAGTTCAGGAAAAAAGGAAGGCAGGTGGTGGGGGATTCAATAGAATAAAGGGGATGTTTGTTTAGGCACTATGATATTTATTCAAGGTTTTATAATTATTAATTTTGCATTGTTTCTTAAATTATTGGACAGTAAGGACAGCTGAGAGAAAAATATGTAATTATCAAAGGAGAATTAATTCATAGGTTGATTGTAGGATGTTTTTGAGGGCATTGAAGTGATTAAGTATGCTATTGTGAATCCTTCTGTTTAATATGTCCAAAATGTTATTTCCTCAAAGAAAGGGTGTCTTGGAGGGGAAGGAGGTTTGACTAGGCTGTTCTGTCTGTTATCCACTATGTGCTGAGGCTGTTCTATCAAAGAAACAGAATTGCTGCTACCCTCCAAATTCTCCTGTCATCCTGTTGTGATGGTGACTAGAACAAGTTTTGATACACATTGGGAGTTGAAAAACAAAATCTGACTTTGCATCCAGTGTTGTATCCAAGGCACTGGTGTTGTGTAAGAAAATACTGTTCATGGAAAATTATGGAGAATACTGTTTATGGACAAGGGAAAACTCAGTCCTCCTGGAACATGCCCTGTCTCATGTACTTACACTCCCCTTGCCAAATGGAAATACAACATTCACCTTATGTTCTGCAAGGATAAGTACTCTCAGTGAAAGAATCTTGCTGCAATATGAAAAGCATATTTAACACTTTGTTAACACTTTGCTAAACCAGTGACCATAGTCAGTCTGAACTAGGTTTATTTCAGAGGATGCTGTGGTCTGAGGTGGCATCTATGCAGCTAACAAAATCTGTACCGTATTTTTGGTCAGTATGAAAAGGTATTATATGATAAAGTAAGTTTCAGAATACACAAAAGACTTCACGTAAATTGCTTTTAATGTTTTCAAACATTTTCAAGGATATTTTCAAGGACTTTTTTTTTTTTTTAAATCAGTGGCCAGTGTGCTTTCAGTTTTATGCATTTATCAGGATACTTTCATCATAGTTACCAAGGAAACAAATGCAGGTATACATTTGTGAGCATTTTTGTTCAGTTTCATTTCATTTTTGATGGAGCAAATGAAATCACAGAATCACAGAACTGTAGGGGTTGGAAGGGACCTTGAAAGATCATTGGGTCCAACCCCCCTGCAAAACAGGTTCCTCAGAGCAGGCTGCCCAGGTAGGCATCCAGACAGGTCTTGAATATCTCCAGAGAAGGAGACTCCACAACCTGTCTAGGCAGCCTGTTCCAGTACTCCATCACCCTCACCGTGAAGAAGTTCTTTTGCATGTCAGTGTGGAACTTTGTGTTCTATCTTGCAGCTATTGCCCCTTGTTCTATCCCCACAAACCACTGAGAAGAGGTTAGCTACATCCTTCTGTCTCCCACCCCTCAGATATTTGTAGACATTGATTAGATACCCCCTTAGTCTCCTCTTCTCCAGGCTGAACAGACCCAGGTCTCTCAGCCTGTCCCCATAGGAAAGATGCTCCAGGCCTCGTATCATCTTTGTGGCCCTCTGCTGCACTCTTTCCCGGAGATCCCTGTCTTTTTTTGTACTGAGGAGCCCAGAACTGGACACAGTACTGCAGGTGGGGCCTGACCAGGGCAGAGTAGATGGGGAAGATCACCTCCCGTGACCTGCTGGCCATGCTCCTTTTAATGGATCCCATTAGCCCTCTTGGCCACTAGGGCGCGCTGCTGGCTCATGGTCAACCTTTCGTCCACCAGGAACCCCAGGTCCTCCTCAGAGCTCCTCTCCAGCAGGTCGTCCCCCAGCCTGTAGTGATACTTCCGGTTGTTCCTTCCCAGGTGCAGGACTCTACACTTGCTCTTATTAAACCTCATCTGGTTTCTTCCTGCCCATCTCTCCAGCCGGTCCAGGTCTCGCTGAATGGCAGCACAGCCTTCTGGCGTGTCAGCCACTCCTTCCAGCTTTGTGTCATCAGCGTGCTTGCTGAGGGTGGACACTATTCCCTCATCAAGATCGTTGATGAAGATGTTGAACGAGACCGGACCCAGCACCCGCCCCTAGGGAACACCGCTAGTCACAGGCCTACAGCCAGACTCTGCTCCACCGATCACCACCCTCTGAGCTCGGCCAGTAAGCCAGTTCTCAACCCACCTCGCTGTCCACTCATCTATCCTACACTTTCTCAGCTTTGCTATCAGGATGTAATGGGAGACAGTATCAAAAGCCTTGCTAAAGTCAAGGTAGATGACATCCACTGCTCTCCCCCCATCTACCTAGCTGGTGATGTCATCATAGAAGGCAACAAGGTTGGTTGCGAAATCACACTTTAAAAGAATTTTAGCTTCATTTTAATTAATGCACAACAGTTTTCAGAGGACATTAGTGTCTGACTGAGCATTTTAGTCTTGTAAAGGTAGCTGGACTTATTTCACAAGGACAAAATTTGACCGACTAGAGACAGGAAGACAACTATCTCAAGGAGTAGTACGTGACTGTTCTGGTGTTTCCAAGTACTGCACAGAACCCCTTTTAAGTAGAAGATCATGTTTCTTCATAGGCGTTTATTAATAATAAACTTAATTGGGGAAGAACAATCACATTAGTTTCATTTAATTGAAAACCCAATATTTTTTTCTTACATTCTGACTGGTTTTAATCACCTGTCTTTGAAAGCTCTTCCAGATCTTGGCTATGGAACAGCTCATTTTTTTTTTTTTTTTCTTTTAATATAGATTATAGGGGACTACAATTTGTTATAGTAAAGGCTGAAATATATTCTTTCTGTTTGAGAATTGTACTTTTCTGTTACAGTTCATGAAGAAACAGAATTAGTCTAGCAATCCTTCATCCTAAATTAACATTAAACTTGACTGCATGTTTTCTAAAAATAAAGCAGATATTTTTTGCTATTCGGAGACCATTCTGTAGCACTGAGATATGAACAGGAGAGGAGTAGTTTATTGGTATAGGAGATCCTCGTTTACTTTGATGGAATTAAATGGAAATATACAAAAACATGTCAGAATTATATCATTAAGTGTGGAATCTGCATCTTTTTTAACCTTTAATACTTAACTATGCACAGATATTATAATAAGCAAATTTATTGAGTCACATATCAAGTAGCATCAATGAACTCCTGTTTAGTGTAATTCTGAAGTTGGTTATGAAGATCATAACTAATGATTCTGAAAACCTCTGCTATTAGGCTTGCCTTTATCTTTATGTCAGAGTGTGAGCACTTCTTGCATCTGGAATGTCTTAAGATACAGACCTAGCTCTCAAGATGCTGTGATGGTGCATAAACATCCCATTTGGTTTCAGGATTTTCATCTGGTTCTTCTCTAACCTAGCAGCCATGCTTAAGGTCACTGAAAATCATGCCTTTGAGATGCCATGAGAAGGGCAAAAAAAAAGGCAGAAAACCAGTCCAACAGTTCAGTTATGTGGGGAAGAATTTTTTTTCTTGGCTGAGATCCAGCCAATGCTAGGTTTCTTCTGTATCAGTTTCTCCCATATAGTTTAGAAACTGGTGAAAAATACTACCCTACCAACTCCTTGCCCCAGCTCCAAGCCCTGAAAACCCAAACCCTCCCTCCACTAAGAGCAGGTGAAGCAAATGTGTGCCAGAAATCATGGCATAAATCTTCTAGAGCTTATGTGCCTGTAATATCTTCGGGTAGGATTGGGAATGAAGAAGAAAAAGACCATACTGAAGAGGCCTGGAGAGAAATAGTAGAGTAGACCCTTTATCTCATAGTAGAGAGGACTTTCCTTGTGTGCTTTACACTGAGTCTGTCTCCATCAGAGCCCTTCTCTCAGTGAGATTAGAATACCTGCCTGAAATCTGTTTGACAGTATTTAGCAAGTAGGACTCAAATGGTTAGTACTGTTACAGAAAAACATGTAATTAGTGGAGACAAACACAACACCCACAGTAAGACAGGAGGTAAAGGAATGCCAGAGCAGTATTGAGGAAAAAATGTGTAGTATCCAGCTGAGGTCAGAATAAGAAGTAAACAGATATTGGTATCTTGTGGTTGAAGTACAGTGTGACTGAGAACTTCTCTGATTAAACTGTTATCTCTGAGTGCTAAAAGCTTCTTTGTTACTTCATTGACTCAACTTGTAGTCACAGACAGCTGTTGTTTGATATCTTAAAGTAGATCTTCTATTTCAATTTGATGAAAAACTTTTATAGCTTCTGTAGTTGTAGTTTTTCTTTTGTAGTAGTAGACATGCAACTGACTGTCACTAGTAGTATTTTTGATGTTTATTTGTATTAAAACATGTCATGACTAGTAACTGTGAAACTAACAAAAACCAGCAGAACAAAAAACTATGGCTCAAAAACTGTACCAAGATATATCTTTGAGATACATCATAATCTTTAAAAGGTTTATACGGGTTAGCTGAAAAGTACTAACCTCATTATTTGTTTTTCAGTGAATGGAAATGTTGTAGCAAGTTCTTATCTGAAATTCAAGAATCGTTGGTTCTCATGAAGTTTCTACCTCTTCTTTCAGGCTGCCAATCTATGTTTAGATAAGATAAAGAATCCTAAAACTTAGGATGGCAGTGAGACACACAAATGCTCATCAAGCTTAACAAATGATGGTGGGGAAGTAGTACAATTGCTATCAATTCCTTCTGTCTCTCAGATGAAAGATAAAGTGACCAAACAAGAGGACAGCCCAACTGGAAAATTCAAGCACATATTTTATATCTTTTCCCGAGTTCTGCACAGTTTATTTCTTGTCCAGTAAAATCAGTGATTGCACCCAGAGAGATGAGTGTGATATTGAATCACTAAACCAATATATTTTTGAACATGTGGTTCTATCTATTCAGTACAAACAATTAAGCCTACATTTAACGTTAATGTTCCTATACAAGGTGGACTGTGGAATCTTAGCCTATGTAAATAATGGATTTATCTTGCAGCATCTAAAGATCAAATTTGACACTCAGCTTCTAGCCAGTGATTAGTTTACGTTGTGTGCATTTAAAAGAAGTGCATTCTGATTTAGATTTATTTCCAGTCAAGCAATATTCATCAGTTGCGTATGAAGAATATTAACAGGATTCAAATTACTTCCAAAACTGCAATGGCTTTTTTAATGCTTCCACTGGAGTTGACATCCTACAGATTTCCAGCTCAGTGGCTTATAGAATTTGATAAAAAGCCATGTTGCTCTGCATCTGGCGTAATGTCCATTTGATTCTTGCTGATGAGTCTTATTGGTTCCATGTCCAAGTTTCTATCTAATTAATCAGTTAATGTTGTTTTTGAACTTTTGGTTGCTTCTTAATGGAAATGATTTTGCTTAAATCTCACGGCAATTTCAATTTTCATCCATTGGTGCAAGGACTATGTGTTTAGAAGTAAAGCTGATTTAAAAAACAAACAAACAAAAAAAGTAAAACAACAACAAAAAAAACCCGACACTAAACACTATTTATTTTCATTTCTGAACCAGACTTACGTATTGAACTTATTTTATAGATTTTACAGTTTAATTTTTAAATTACTGTCTAGACTCCAACTTCTGTCAAGTACTAGAATATTAAGCTTTGTATGATGCTTACTCAGCATGCCATTCTGACTTTTGGGACTCTTGCTGTCTCCTTTTCAGATATTGCTTGCCTTAAAAGCACTTTAATGCCTTAAAGATAATGAACAATTTGGCAGCAAAAATATTTTCTGGCTGATTTGGAGTGTCTGTATAAACTGCTTGGCAACTGAGATCATTGAAACCTATTATACTAGCTAAGTTAAAATTGGTATTTATTTCTGTTTGAATTTTGAAATCTCTCCCTGGGAGAGCCATTTAAATGTAAACATATATTTTCCCCTTTAACAGTATCTTATGGGCTATAATGGTAGAGCTCTTTTGCATTTTTATGTTTAATTTTATTGTAAAGAACCTTGGGATGCATTTGCATGAAAGGCACTATATAAGCTAATTTTGCATTGTATTGTATTGTGACAAGTGCAATAATCTCCAGGTTTCCTGCCCATTAAAGAACTAATTTCACAGCTCACTAATTATGTGAATGAGAAGGGGAAATAGGTCCCTTTTCTCTAAGGTATACTGAGCAGATGGCATAGTACTCATTTCCACAAGCAGGATCTAAGGTCCTCTCTTGCTTTCGATTCCAAGTCTTGTCTCTGTTTATCAAACAGAAGAGGAAAGATTTAAGTTTCTTGTGTACAGTATGTACTGGGAGGCTGCCTCTGTCCTTTGGTAATACAACAGTAGTTAGCATATACCATGACTAAACAGCCCATTTATTTAGAATGGGACATGAAAACAATTAAAATGAATGTGGAGTTTAATGCAATTCTAATTTGCCACTGCTTTGTAGAAGATATTGATTAGATCTGTCTTAGGGATTTAAAGCAATACCTGTAAAAACTTATAAATTAATCAGTTGAATGCCTTTGGGATGGTATCTAGTCTGTAATTCCAAATGGAATACCATTATTTCCTTAGCCTGTATACTTTCCTTCATTGCCAAGGTCTTGCTACTTTGCTAATCTGTTTTTTTTTTTTTTTTTTTTTTTTTCCTCACTGATGGAAATAACTGACTTGAGTCAAACCTTAGTGTGTACAGTGCAGCCTCCTAAAACACTACTTTCTTTAAGGTAGTGTGAGTCATCAGAGGTACTGGTGTCCTGCTGTGATCCTATAAAATTGATATTTGGGCCCTTACTTCAGCTTTAAAAGGAGAAGAACTGAGACTAAAGGCCCTGATGCTTCTGTGGGACTTGGCAATCAGGCTGTCACAGTGCTGCACAATCAGATCATTTTCTTCCTGTAATTTAATGAGCAGTGCTAATTTTTTCTTTCATTCCCTCACTGCTGGGTTGTCACTTGTTTTCATTTTGTGCTCATGGTGCTGATTTCATTTTAATTTTAGACGGATGCAGCTCTAATGTATGATGCAGTTCATGTCGTATCAGTGGCTGTCCAGCAGTTCCCACAGATGACTGTCAGTTCACTACAGTGTAATCGCCACAAACCATGGCGCTTTGGGACCCGCTTTATGAGTCTTATTAAGGAGGTAAGTCACTAATAAAATATATCCTACTTCCTTACTTTTCCTCCTCCCAAAGCCCATTTCATTTTATTCTAATTCTACTTGAATTCTGCTTTTTTATTTTTTAGCAGTTGAGTGAGACTATTGGCTTATTATGTTTAAAGAGATTGACAGATAAGACAACATTTTTATTTGCAAATGGGTTTTCCAACCCCAGCTGGAGCAAAGATACACAGAAACATAAAAGGGTGAAATAACTGCATTTTAAATAAAACTTTTAATTGTGGATACTTGTGAGTGTTTTTGGAACATTTGTGGCATTTAAAAAAAACAACTCCAAGACCCCAAACCATATACTAACTATGAAAAATTCAGCAACTAAATGCTAGTATAAGTTTGGAGAGGCCAAGAATGAAGTTTTAGTTTTCACTTCTTTAGCCATCTGAGATATGGTTAGATAAATTTAAAGTTATAGTACTATCTAGGAGATTTAAAGTGCTAAAGATTATAGAATATTCAAATAGGGTATTCTTGTACTGTAAATAACTACTAGTTTCTCATTCTAGATATGCAAAATACTGTGGTAAAGATGAATATTTGCAATGGAATATAATCCTGTTTTTAATACTATTTGATTTTAAGATGATAATTTTGTCTTCCATACTTCTTCCTCTAGTTTAATATAGTTTAAGAACCATGCTAATTGTAAGTTTATTTAATTATTATTATTTTTAATATGATATTGCACTTAAATTAGTAAGTAAGGAATCAACAGTGGAAAACTGGCTCAGTGACTTCAATTTTTGGTGTCTAAGCATGGTTTCAGGGAACTCAGCATATTGCAAAAGTTTGAATGAAATATCCTGACAGAAGAATGAAATCCAGAGTTAATGGAAGAGATTGGGGCTGAGGGGAAGGGAAACAGAAGTGGAAATGCATGCATGAATAGTGGAGAAATGAAGAATTTATTGGCTAACATGGAAAGTTAATTAAAAAGTTGTCTATGAAGATTAAAGAAAGGTTAATTTAATTAGCAAAAAGTGAATATAAAATAGATATATTTTTAAATCAGCCACAATGTAAAATATTTAGGTAAATAATATTCCCATTTTGACAGAATTTGGTAAAATTTTTCTTTCTGGGGAAATATAGGAAGAGGTATTTATAGTTTTTTTTTCTTTCTCTAGGCTCACTGGGAAGGCCTCACAGGCAGGATAACTTTCAACAAATCTAATGGCTTAAGGACAGATTTTGATTTAGATGTTATCAGCCTCAAGGAAGAAGGCCTTGAAAAGGTGTGTAAGATGTTTATCTCTAAAGTGATGTAAAACATAAAAACTTACCCTCCCATGCCCTCCCCCCACCTCCCTTCTAATCTCACAAAAGGAACTCTGGATTTATATATATATATATATGCACATATATATATATATATACACACACCATCTACAACAAAATGAAATTTTATATGAGAATAAATATATGTGGTTTTGATTTTTTTTCAAAAATAGTTCTGATGCAAAACCTTATGTGTAGGGTTGTTTTTTTTTCTTAGAAAACAGTAAAGCTGCAACATCAGTTCTAACAACTCAAATACTTTTTGTGCAGTATGATTTTCCCTGTGGTGACTTTGTGTTTCAGTACCGTTAAAATTAAGAACATTAAGATTTTCCTCTTAGTATTTGTGCATGTCTGCCAGACAATTGTGTCACTATTACAAAGCAAATTCCCCCAAATAAGTAGGAAGATTATTTCTTCTCTTCAAAAATATGGGAGACTCCAGATCTATACTTCCTCTTACCATGGCTCATTGGTTCTGGATACTTAGGAAAATAGGGCTATACATTTAGGTGCTTCATTCCACAGGAAGTTCTTTCCAAATGCTAGTGTGACTTTCTTCAGACAATGCCATACCAAATGGATAAACATTGTTCAATTCAGTCAGATTTCAGAGTCAAGGGGACCTGCCAAGCATGTTTCACCTTGATGTCGAGTGGAAGTGCTGTGCTAAATGCCTAGGTGCTCAAATTTGAATGTTCACAACCATAAAATTTGGAATTTTTGGATTCAGAAAATCTGCCTTGAAATATGAGACAGACCTGAGAGAAAAAAATATTAGAGGAATCCTTAGAATATCTTGAAAAGCATACCTTTTTTACATACCTACTTCTTAAACATAATTTCAGGAAACAAGACTTAAAAATGACTGCTGATGCTGCAAGTAGATTTTCATGCTGCCATTGTATATCATAGAAATAATACCCATTAAAAATAAATCAGGAATTTAACATCAACTTTTAAATGGAGACTCCATGTAAATGCATTACAATGTACAGGCTTTCAGAAATATTTAATGTGTTACATGTAGCATGCCTGTTCCCTGCCTAATAACTGGCTTCAACGTCTTCTAGTAAAAGCTGCTAATCTGGTGTCTGACAATAGCCTCTTAACTTCATACTTCTAGCCACATCCATAGTTTTGAGAGAACCTGGTGAAGAGTAGACAGTTGGTCTATGTATTATTAGAACCATGTATTATTATAGTTTGATCTATATTTTTAGCATTAAATACAGTTCCAATCCCATCACCTATGTGGGTATATGTATTTGTATTTTCTTTGCATCTTATTAATTTTGGGAAAAGTTGCCTGGAAAAGAAAATAATTTTGGAATTTCTCTGTATTTTAAGAGAGAACTTTTATTCTTGGAATACAAGTTCTCTATTTATAAGGGGCATTAAAAATTAAGAATAAGCAGCTGACTGGTTTGTCTATCTTCTGACATGATTTTTTCTTGTACAGAGATAGAGGGAGACACTGAAAGATTGAGAAATGTCCTCTTTTTGAATCCTAATATTGTCAAGATTTGAACTAATGGCCTTGGGAACACCTATATCTATTTGGCCTACCCACATAACTCCACAGTGATCTGAAAAAAGAACATGTACCCCTTCATCACCGGCCAACCTGGTACAGAGAGGCAATGCAGGAGGCTGCAGTGTTTCACATTGTTAGGATCAGTAGACAAAGGTTTCCATCTGCAGGGCAATGTATTTAGTTTTTATTTACTGTATAGTTGGTATTTAGTTGTGGTTTTCTGTGTTCTGTAAACACTGTACTTTCCTTCATCTTTCCCTTTTTTTTTTCTGCAAATAGCTGAATAGAGACATCAGTTTAAACAATGTATTTCTCCAAACTTTTCTGCCCAGTACTCGTTTTGGGATATTAATGTTTTCTTATTAGGAAGATTTCAAAGGAGTTCATAATATATGATCTTGCTTTGGAACAACTAAATAGGTAATATGTTTTTCAAAAAGGTCCAGTGGAAAACCTGTGATTATAGAATTAAAAAATATTTTGAAACATGAAGCAACGCTTGGATATTAAAATGTCTTACTATGAAATATTCCATGAAGGGAGTTATGCAAAGTTAAGGAAAGACAGTGTATAATTGTGATTAAATTTGCTAAGCTTTCTTTATGAGAACAATAGGAACAATGTAAACTGTCTTCTTTACTGAAAACATAAATGGAAGAATTTATGACATGGGAATAGCTGAATAAGTCAGTAGTGGCTGAAGATTCTGCATATATGGAAGTGATAAGCTGTTGAAAGTGAGAAAAGGAAGTTTATGAAATCTAGGATGACTATAAGGACATCAGGTGGCTTTTGAGAACCATCAAGCAGCATGGGTTTTCGGGAAAATAAAATCTTCACAGTGTACTTAATTTCTTCTCTGGCAGAAATGCAAAACAATTAAAGGAATGGAGACATTGTAATATATTTGCATTCGAGTGACATATCTGATACTATTCACAATCTTTCTAAAAAAAAGTTGACTTTAACAATTTTTTTTTAATAAGTATGTGAACTGGAAATTTCCCAGGAGAATGTTGGTATAAGATACTGCATAATGGATGTGTAGTGGGCTAAAGGAATGATATCTTCCATCTGGATCTGTTTTGTCTGTTTTATATTTTACTTTCCATATCAATATAAAGGTAGAAACACAAAAGCATGTTAATTTAATTCTTAGTTGAGAATATATTAGGAGATATATAACCTGCTGAAAATACAGAAGTAAAAACAAAAGTCTACAGAGATTAGAAATAGGTGAAGAAAATAAAATTCAACAGAAAATACAGTATTCTAAAACACAGACTTGGGAAGTAGTAATAATGAAAGATACGTGAGACAATAACAGAAACAGTAAAAGTATATGGATGTTTTAAAACAACCAATGTGTGCTTGAGCTGCGTATATGGATGCTCAGAGAAAAGGAGCATCTTCACTGCCTTTGTGGTGCATTTTAGCTTTTAAAGGGATGTGATAATATTACTCCAACAAAATATTCTGACAAGCTTTGGAAAGAACAGTAAGAATTACTTATTAGAAAAGTTTAGGAGTTGGGAAAGTGTTGGCAAAGAACGATGAGGAATGCTACACATTCAAAGATACATATAAGCAAAAGAAGAGCAGTTACTGTAGGGTGTAGTGATAGCAGATTAGGAAAAGGATGGTTGCTCAGAAAATTGGATTGGTTGCCCAGAGAACTAGTGGATGCCCCGTCCCTGGAGATGCTGGAAGAGACCCTGAGCAACCTGATCTAATGAGTAGCATCCCTGCTCATGGCAGGGAGGTTGGAACTTAGTGGTCTTTAAGGTCCCTTTGGACCTAAGCCATTCTATGATGATTCCATTAGGGAAACTTAAGCTATATGCTCATTAGCCTGAACTGCTTGGTATTTGGTTCTTATAGGTTATTTTACTGAGGAAAGAGAAATCAATCTGAACTAAAACTGTCTTTGAAGAAAACTTACTTATTCTGAAAGAATGCAAACCCTATTATGCTTCCCAGTAGAGAGAATATATTTTAGCCAGTTCTTTCATTTGAGAGTTTCCCTTTCCCTTCCAAGCTGAATCTCATTCATTTCTCTCCCTCCCCTTCCTTCACATTGTGTGCTCCATCTCTCCATCATACACTCTTTTTCCTGCACTCCTCTACTAAATCCTTCTCTCCCTGCTGTGTTGGCTTTACCCAGCTGTGCAGGTGAACTCCTCCACAATTACTCTTTCACTCCCCATACTCAAAGGAAAAGGGGAAGAAAATACAATGTAAAGGGCTCAAGGGTTGAGATAAGGAGAGGGAGATCACTCTAGTCTGCTTGCATATTGCGAACAGACTAGAACAGTCAGAAGCTAAAAGCAAACTAAAAACAGTTGCACACCATCCACCCTCTTCTACCACCTCCTTGTTCTGAGCAGTGTAGGGGAACAGGGAAGTGGGGCTGTGATCAGTCCCTAATGCTTTGTGCTGCTCCTTCTCAGTCACTCTCTGCCCCTGCTCCAGTGAAGGGTCCCTCCCATGGGGTGCTGTCCTTCCCAAACTGAGCCTGTGGGGGCTGCCCATAGGCAGCAGCTCTTCAAGAACTGCTCCAACATGGGTCCATACCACAAGGTCCATCCATCAGGAGCAAACTGGGCGACAGCTCCCCCCAGACCCCCTGCTCCTGCGTGGGCTCCTCTCCACGGGCTGCAGCTCCGGTCCGGGGCCTGCTCCTGCGGGGGCTCTCCATGGGCTGCAGCCTCCTTTGGGGCCACATTGACCTCCTCCACTAGCGGCTCCTCCACGGGCTGCAGTGTGATCTGCTCCGCCAGAGCATGGGCCTCTTCAAGGTCTGCTCTGTCACCTGGAGCACCTCCTGCCCTCCTTCTGCACTGACCTTGGGGTCTGTAGGGCTGTTTCTCTCACAATTTCTCATTCCTCTCTCCCAGTTGCTGTGCAACTGCTGTTCCACAGCATTTTTTTCCCTTTCTTAAATATGTTCTCACAGAGGCACAAACATCATTGCCATTTGGCCAGCATTGGGCCCCTTTCAGAGCCAGCTGGAGCTGGCTATGATCTGTCATGGGGCAACTGCTGGGCTCTGGTTATAGAGGCCACCCCTGCATCCCCCCTGCTACCAAACCCTTTCCACGTAAAAACAATACATCTTCCTCCTTCACCCTTTTCTCCTTCTTTTCCTTTTTCCCTCTCTATTGTTCTTTCCACTTCTCCCTTTCCAATATCTCTTCATGTGTCCCTCTCCATCTCTTTGTCCTTTCCATTCTTTCTTTTTTTATCTTTTTTTTTCCTTCAGGAACATTTCATCATCTTTGTTGGTCTCTTGTATGTTCTTTATGTTCTTCCTAAACCAGCATCTTGCCAAGCCATCTCTATATAGTTAGAATTCTTGCACAACTTTATTTATTTAATGGGATAGAGGAAGATGGAGAGATGAGAATTATATCTGCCATATTTTGTGTCATGTTTACATATTGGAAATAGCTATTATTTCAACTAACCTTTTTTCAAAAATGGTAGAATTATTTCTTATGTGAAGGACAACAGCCCAACCCAACAATTCCAACTTCAATCTTTTTTTTTTTTTTTTTTTTATTTTGTGACAAAAAATGATTTTTTGAAAACAAAACAAAACCAAAACTCTGGAGAGGAGAGAATTATTGTGAAATATTTGTAGAAGACCTGTTTTTAGAGATTTTTTTAATTGAGCAAAATAAATTGTGTAGTTAATAGGAAATTACCTAAATCATGTATTTTATGTGTAACCACTGCTCATTCTAAAGTCAGTGACGACAGAGAAATTGCTCATCACATTTAAAAATGCCTTCTGTGAACTTAGATTACATGAGTTACCTGTTCCTGAAACTCTTGAATGAGGGGTGATAATCAAGCATCAATCAAAAAAAAAATAGTATGTTTTTTTGAAATAAAATATCCTGTCTGACAAAAATGATAGTTTCCTGGAAGATGAAAATGACAAAATTAATTGATGATTTGAGTGCTGCTAATGTAAGGTACAAAAAACAAACAAACAAAAACAAACAAACAAACAACAAAAAAAACTTGCTGACAGTCAATCTGGTCAGACTGCAACTATTTATGATTAAGTACAGTAAAAATCCCAAACTGTGGCAATCTGGTGTAATAAGCAAATTATCATTCAAAATATAATCAATCAGTGTTTACATTAAAGTCACATCATGGGGAAAATTATCTTACGCTTCAGGGAGATAACACATACCTGAATTTAATACATTTAATATGAAAATTTGTCACTGAAAAAGAATCACATTTATTGAATAGAGAAGTTAACAACTGGACTGAAATCTTGCTCAGGACACACAGAACAAAGATAGATGACACAAAATGAGTTATAATCCATTGTCCAGGATATCAGTGTAAGATCTTGTTTTATTTAATATTTTTATTAATGACATGGGAAAAAAAAAAACAAACCACACAACCAGCAAGTGGCATAAACAGGAGCTTTTGCAAAAGCTATAAAAAGCAAGTGAAATACCAGGTTTATGGAAATCAGAAATATGGGTATTAAGATGGTATTTCTCAGAGAGAAAGTAGTTTTATTTATTTATTTATTTTTAAGGAAGCAGATTAACTGAAGTAATACCCAAATGGGAAAGACATACATATGAAGAAATAGTATTACTAAGACAGGAGAGTAGTTATTTTCTTGCAGTAATCACTGGTGTGCTACTAACTGCTGTACAAAATGTAATAAAGATGGTTAATTAGAGATGCATTTGTCAATTATCTGGGGGTTGAATAACTCTGTGGTGGTGGCTCCATAGATGAACAATTGGTACCACTGCAGAGGGGGAATGATCCTTCCTATTACAATGCTTATGGCACTTCACTGTGAGTAGTAGGCACAATTTTTGTTGACTCAAATTCAGAAATAAAGGTTCCTTATCTTAGGGGAGTTTTGAAGTAAAGTAATGACAAAGGAAATCTGCTTATTCATAAATTTTTTTTTCTCAAAAGTGCTGAAGTAAGAAAGCTACTTTAATGTATTAAATGTTTGTGTATAACGTCTCATCGGACTTACCGTAAACTAGTTTGGAGTATATATGAGCTCACCAAATTGAAGTTGCAGGAATGTACAATGCTTCTTTTTTGGGGTGATGGTGAATTATATTGGATTGATCTTGGTAAGGGTAGTAGATTTGAAGAAAGTCTGAATTTTACTAAAGAAACTACAAACTTTTTCCCTCCATTGCCATTGAAACAATAATTTAGATTTTTTTTCAAATAATTTGCTGAATTATGTTCAGCATGACTCGAAGCAGATTTTTACTAAATAGAAAACTATTTTTATTTTAAAGTGGAAAGAGGTGTTTAAGGAAATGTTGGACTTAGTGCTTGGTTTAGTGGGTGACATGGGTAGTAGAGGGATGTTTGGACCAGATGGTCTTTTCCAACCTTAATGATTCTATGTGCTTTAGACATGCTAGAGGAGATAAATTAAGATCATGCTGTACCTTTGAAAATCGTTGGGTTAAAAGGAAGCTACCACTTCTTTTAAAAGTGTTAACTAGCTGAATGTGAATTTTTTATTTGTATACAAGCTTATTTTATAGTCTAGTTATTTAGGGCACTTGAATGGAAGTACTGGGGATCAAAGGCTGGGAATGTGGGCTTCTCATTATTACATTTTTGATAACCTTTGAAAAGTTTCTGTTTCAGTGCCATGTTGAACTTACAGGGGGAAAATCAGACAGTTGCCCTGTGACTATATTTATTGTGTGAACATCCTCTCTACCGTGTATCAGGTTGTTTCAGTTTTAAGGAGAACTTGAAAGTTTGTTGGAAATAGATGTGATGCAGTAGAAGTAAATTGTAAGTTGTTTGAATTGAAGTTATGTGTAGCAGAGTACCTTGATTTGCTTTTTCAACATTTAAAGTAATCTTGATTTTCTATTAGCAATTCTATTCTGTTCAAAAGGCTATTTTAGAATTAAAACATCATGCTTAAGCAAATAGAAAAAAAAATGAATTTAATGCATTTTTTATGCACTGTTTTCTCTAGAAGGAGCAGTTTTGAGGAGATGTATATGTGATACTGTTCCACGTAGTACATCAGAATGCCTCGTATAAGTTTTTGAGTTCATTAATAATGTGCAAAAGATGTACTATGTGAAACATCCTACTTATGTTCCATTTCTTAGGTTATTGATTTACAAAAATAGATGATTTTGTGCAATGCAAGTACACTTAACCTCATTTAGAAAAATAATGCAACAGTTTATCAAGATACAAGTTCCTTTTTAAAATTGTGCAGTTGATAGTTCTTATTAGTCTAGATGGATGTAAAGATGTAGTTAGATAAAACCCAAAGTCTAGTAGTTCATAATTACTCATTTGCTTGTGGCTGCAACTGTATTAAAAAGTAGGGGAAGAAGTATTTTAAATAATTGTGTGTTGGCTTTTGCCCAGAATTATGAACCACAGAATAAAATATATGATTTAATGAATTTGGGGTTTGAAAATGATTAAATAAGGTGATGACAGTCCCTTAGAAATTTTTGTGCTACTCATGTTACTGAAACTGAATCTTACAGGGGAGATTAGTCTAGGTTCAATTATGTGAATAAAAGAGTAGGGACAGACTCAAGCTCTGGTCTTTGTCACTCCTTATTAGTCTATTTTTCTAGTTTGCTCTTTCTTCAAAATAGAAGGAACACTTTGATTGCTGTAATAGAATATTGCAACAAAATTTGTCAGTCCTTTTACAATTTCTTAATCGTGGCCAAACTATAGGGCTGATTGTTTGGGTTGAAAGGTTGAAAAACCTTTCAAGTCACAAAATGAAGTAATACTAAAATAGTAAATGAAGAAATTTTTATTTTTTAATAGTAAGCTTTAATTTCAGTGCTTTGAGATGATGCGTTCAATGTTATTTTCCAATTGTATTTGAGACACAAGTGTTCCCCTTTCTTCCCTTCACAGTTCTGTCTTCACTATAAGAGGTACTGAATAGCCAAAATTTAAGAATCACAGCCATTCAAAGGAGTGGCGCTTGCCTTGTAACTGAGTGTTATTTACAAAGAAGAAAGATAAAATGTTCCCAAGGAACAGGACATGGTACACGGACACGGCAAACTTGCCTTTTCTCTCTTACAGGTTCTGCTGATTCATACTCCACTGAATGCTCAGTTTTAGAGATTAAGCTGTCTTTATTCAAGCCATACTGAATTGTGTCCTAAACTTAGTTGACAGCCATGCTGTAATGAATCACTTAAAAGCAGTTTCTTAGGAATCAGTTTGAAAGATTTGATGAATATTCCTCTGTATGTGTTTATATATATGCATATATATACATATGTATATATATATTCACAATAAAACCTGCTACCTCGCAGAATTATTGAATTACTGTCTCTATACAGAATCTTTACCTCATATTGTAGATGTTGCTGAGTATTTGAAGTAATATTTAAAATATTTTCTAAAAACAAACAAAGTTTTTATTTTCTAGGCAGTGTAGTAATACAAAAAAAAATCTGATGTCTAAAACCAGATGTATTTATTGCTTGCCTGCTTTCATGTTATAATGATGAAATTGCAGATGAACGATATAAGCATAAGACCCATTACTTACTGTTTAGTACATGAGATTGTCCTTGACCTGAACCTTAAATCATAACCCTGGTTGCTAGCTTAGATAAAAATCCTATTGACTTTGCTGGAGTAAGAAATTCAAGGTACAAAGTATCAAAAGATATATATATACTGAACATTTATCTTGAAATCAGTTATTTCACTTTCAGCCTTCCCTGTTACATTTTTATGAAAACATCTTTAGTCCCTCTGTTCTCTCTGATGAGAGAAAAGGATAGATTTTTCTGTAGAGAGGATGCTCTATGTTCTGCAAATGAATTTCTACCCAACTATTGAGTTATCTTCAAATGTGGTTTATCTTGAAGTATGAAAGTTAAATGGAAAATTAAGTATTCAGCGTGGCTGTAGACATTATGTGCATTATTTTTTCCCCTTATGTCACACTTCATGAAACACAGTCTGAAGTATCATGAATCATATGTTAAAAAAGCTGACTTTCAGTGTAATGACAAAAGATAATGGAACAGGGGTGAATAATAAGTGCTACCAACCTTTTTTTTTTTCTTTTTTTTTTTTTTCTTTTGTAGCAATCTGTTTTTCCTTAAAGTATTATTTTCTAGATGTTGAAATGTAACTAATGGACAATTTACATAGTCATATACTGTTTTATAGGTTGGAACTTGGGATCCACTGAGTGGCCTTAACATGACAGAGAATCAGAAAGGAAAACCAGCAAACATCACGGATTCCTTGTCCAATCGCTCCTTAATTGTTACCACCATCTTGGTAAGCAACTATATCTACATTTCCAGAAATACAGGAAAACTGAAAGAACATGCTATACTAATTACAACAGTAATGAACAGTCTGTAATATATATTACAGTTACTTAGCAATTACTGTGTCATGAATGAACTCAATTTGTTAAGTTGGTAATGGATATTTACTCTCATCAAAATTGTAAGTAAATTATCCTTTTAGAATTATGTCAGTTGATGAGTAATTTCAGTTTCCTTATTATTGACTAAATATTTGGATAATTGACAAAACAGTTTAGTTCAGTGCTATGTGAGAGGACAAAACTTGTTTGATTCAAACAAAGTAGTCTGGCTATTAGCCATACAAAATTTATTGCTTTCATTTGCTACTTAACATCATGATACCACTTTTAAGGAAAGTAGGAAGTGTTTATGGAGCAGATCATCTTGAGTGCCATCACATGGCACATTCAGGACAACCAGGTGATCAGGCACAGTCAGCATGGGTTTATGAAAGGCAGGCCCTGCTTAACTAACCTGGTCTTCTATGACAAGGTAACCTGCTTAGTGGATGAGAGAAATTCTGTGGATGTGGTCTACCTAGATTTTAGTAAAGCTTTTGACACTGTTTTCCATAGCATTCTTCTGGAGAAACTAGTTGCTCATGGTTTGGACTGGCATACACTTTGCTGAGTAAAAAACTGGGTGTAAAGGCCCAAAGAGTTGTAGTAAACGGAGTTAAATCCAGCTGGTGGCTGGTTACAAGTGATGTCCCCCAGGCCTCAGTTTTGGACCAGATCTCTTCAATATCTTTATCAATGATCTAGACAAGGGGATCAAGTACACTCACTAAGTTTGCAGATGACACCAAGAGGCAGGAGTGTTTCTGCCTCGAGGGCAGGAAGGCTCTACAGACGGATCTATATAGGCTGGACCAATGAGCCCAGGCCAACTATATGAAGTACAGCAATGACAAGCATTGGTCCTGTGCTTGGGTCACAACAACCCCATGCAAAGTTTTAAGTTAGGGGAAGAGTGGCTGGAAAGATGGCCAGCAGAAAAGCACCTGGGGTTATTGGTCAATAGCCGGTTGAATATGAGCCAGCAAAGTGCTCAGGTGGCCAAGAAGGCCAACAGCATCCTGACTTGTATCAGAAATAGTGTGTCTTGAAGTCCCCTGTGAATGTCCCCCTGTACTCAGCTCTGGTGGGACCAAAGCTAGAATATTGTATTCCGTTTTGGGCCCCTCGCTAAAAGAGAGACATTGAGGTGATGAAGCATGTCCAAAGAAAGGCAATGAAGCTGGTGAAGGGTCTAGAGAGCAAGCCTTACGGGGAGCAGCTGACAGAACTGGAGTTATTTAGCCTAGAGAAAAGGAGGCTCAGAGAAGGTCTTACTCCTTTCTACAACTACCTCAAAGGAGGTTGTAGTGTGGGGTAGGGGCTGATCTCTTCTCCCAAGCAACAAGCAATAGTTAATGAAGAAATGGCCTCAAGTTGTGCCAGAGAATGTTTAGGGTGGATATTAGGGAAAAAAAAATCACTGAAAGAATTGTAAAGCATTGGAACAGGCTGCCCAGGGAAGTAGTTGATTTAACATCCCCGGAAGAATTTAAAAGATGTGCAGATGTGATGTTTAAGGATGTGTTTTAGTGATAGACTTGGCAGTGCTAGGTTAAAATTTGATCAGATGATCTTAGAGGTCTTTTCCAACTTAAATGATTCTATGATTCATCTTTTATTTTAATCAGAGTTATTTCTTGATAATTAAGTTGAAAATTTTAATCAAATTTAATTATTTTATCATAGATCAGAAGAAACATTTCAAGTAACTTCTTTTTCATTATCATTACTGACAAATTCACTGTAGTGAATGAGATGTTTTTGACTTTCTTACAATTACATGCATTTAGTTATATAGAAATAAATGTACAGTAATTTCCAAACCATAATTTTGAAATAGCAATTTTAATTGCAAGAAATTAGAATTTTCCAGAAGTGCATCTGCTGTATTTGTTGGCTGTCACCACCATTATGAGTTTGCAAATATCCAAAAATAATTCACATCTTTTATTGGACTTATATGGCAAGCTTATGGTAGCAGGGGGACTGCAGGGATGGCTTCTGTGAGAAGAATCCAGAAGCTTCCCCATGCCAGTTAAGAGCCAGTTTCATCCAGTTCCAAAAGGTGACCCAATGCTGGCCAAAGCTGAGCCAAAGGGCATGTTTGTGCCTCTGTGAGAACATTTTTAAGAAAGGTTAAAAATGCTGTGGAACAGCAGTTGCACAGCAACTGGGAGAGAGGAATGAGAAATTGTGAGAGAAACAGCCCTACAGACCCCAAGGTCAGTGCAGAAGGAGGGCAGGAGGTGCTCCAGGTGACAGAGCAGACCTTGAAGAGGCCCATGCTCTGGCGGAGCAGATCACACTGCAGCCCGTGGAGGAGCCGCTAGTGGAGGAGGTCAATGTGGCCCCAAAGGAGGCTGCAGCCCATGGAAAGCCCCCGCAGGAGCAGGCCCCGTGGAGAGGAGCCCACGCAGGAGCAGGGGGTCTGGGGGGAGCTGCCGCCCAGTTTGCTCCTGATGGATGGACCTTGTGGTATGGACCCATGTTGGAGCAGTTCTTGAAGAGCTGCTGCCTATGGGCAGCCCCCACAGGCTCAGTTTGGGAAGGACAGCACCCCATGGGAGGGACCCTTCACTGGAGCGGGGGAAGAGCATAAAGGTGAAGAAGCGGTAGAGATGAAACGTTAAGTACCAACCATAACTCCAGTTTGCCATCCCCTGGCAGTGCTCGAGGTGAACCGGTAGAAGAGGATGGGGGGGGGGGAGGGGTGTTTTTATTTTGCTTTTATTTCTCGACGCTCTGATCTGTTAACAATAGACAACAAATTACATCAATATCCTTATATTGAGTCTGTTTTGCCCATGAAAGTAACTGGTAAGCAATCTCCTTGTCCTTATTTCAACTCATGGCCTTTATTTTATCATATTTTTTCTCCCTGTTATGTTGAGGAAGGGGAGTAAGAAAGCCCTGTGGTGGTGCTGAGCTACCTACTGGTGTTAAACCACCAGAACTTTGCAACAGTTTTATTCTTTAATAAGGAAGTTTTACCTTCTAAAATATATTCTGACTAGAATGAATTTTCATAGGCATAGAGATACAGATGCCAATGTACATCTAAGCTTTTCTGTAATGTAAGCCGTATTACTACCTTTGGTGAGTAACTTTTTCATTATGTGTAAGATCTGTTTTTATTTGGCGATTTACAAAAAACTAAACAAACTTAAACCTTTTATTTATGCCACTAATTGAAAAATACATAACTGATACATATTTGGAACATGACTGACTTTCAGATGCTCATTATTGACTTTCAAGTTCTTGTTATGCGAAGAGCAGCAGTCTTACCACAACTTTTTCTTGCACAGGTTTATGAACATATTATCTCTTAGTTGTCTTTGTTTTATAAAATTTAAATCAAACTCTTATTTTCTGTTGAAGTAAAAGCATGTTTTGTAGAGTTAGTCTGTTATTTCTTCCCAGTGTCCTTCTCAATTTTCTGTTTTTATGTATATCAAAACTAGTGCTTCGTCAAAAAATGCATCTTAGCAATTCCAGTTGAACTACCTATGCTCCTGTTATGTCATAGCCAGATGTGCTGCCTAGATTTTTTTTTCTTGAAACATTCCACTAATAGGTAATTTTCATATTTTTTCCTAATTGCTTTTTAGAATTACAGCTTTCCAGAATATAGTCTTGTCTGTATTAGTGACCTGTCCGCTTAATTATTCATTATTCAACTAGCCGTTGTGTCATCTTCACACATTATTAATGTCATATTATTAATACATCACATCATATTAATGTGTCATTAGCAATCATGTTATACTTTCTTCTAGACCAGTGACAATACTGGGACATGGATCTATCCCTGCAAAATCCTGTAAGAAACACAGTCAGTAACTTAGGATGTTTCAATTATATTTATGTTTAAACATCTATCTATTGGTGAGGTTTGAGTCCACATACTGTGTGTATCAGATTGACTTTGTGTAGTGATACTTAAACTTGCATTATTTTATTTAGTGCCAGGTCCTGCAGTTTGGCTGCAACAGACCCATGCAATGTTACAGGCTTGGGGCAGAGTGGCTGGAAAGCTGTGCAGAGGAAAAGGGTGTGGGGGTACTGACTGATGCTTACCTGAACATGAGCCAGGAGTGTGCCCAGGAGGCCAAGAAGGCCAATGGCATCCTGGCTCGTATCAGGAATAGTGTAGCCAGCAGGACCAGGGAGGTGATAATTCCCCTGTACTCAGTTCTGGTGAGGCAGCACCTTGAGTACTGTACTCAGTTCTGGGTCCCTCACAAGAAGGATATTGAGGCCCTGGAATGTGTCCAGAGAAGAGCCATTTTACACCTCTGATATCTTGCATAACAAAGTCAGTTTAGGAAAATCACATTAAAAGAATTCTTTATTAATGAACTGGACAGGTAGGATTTATTTTTAACGGCAAAATGCTTGGAATGTAGAATTTTAATTCTTGAAGAAATTCTGAAGTTCTGGTGCACTTTCCACATTAATCTAAAATACAACAACAGTGCCGAAGACTGATATCCAAAGCTATGATTAGCAAAGATTCAAACAGCATTATTTATTTATTTTTATTTTAAAAACTTTTCCCTCCCAAAATATCCACCCTATTAGACTTGTTCTGCTGGTACTCTGGGCTACTATGGAAACGTATCTTGGAAACCGGATATTTGCACCCAAACTACATGCCAGTAGACTTCTCAGAAGTGATTGGATACTGGGAACCCTGACTCCTTTTAGTAACAGAGCTTCTGAATTGCTCATAAACCAAGGAACAATCTTTCAGATTGTTATCTGTAGACTGCATTATGCAGAAATCAAGACTATTCCCTCCTTACTTGCACTAGATGGTTTTATGAATAGCAACTTATTTATTATTACTGTGTCTATCAATATACTTTCATCTTCAAGTAGACTCAATAGTAATTGAAAAAGCAGAATATACTCACAGTCAGAAAAATCTTAATGATTTCAATACAAAGGAGGAAAAAGTTCATTTTTCAGAATTTCAGCAAGCAGAATTAAACAAACAAAAACCACTGGAGTCTTTAGAAGAAAAGTGAATGTTAGAGCAAATTCCAGAGAAAACTAATCAAGACTCCACAGCTGACGGTATGCTATAGGCTATTGCAGGGGACTGATAAAGTAGAAAAAAACAGCACAGAAAAATCATGTGTAAGGCTTACTTTCTTTAAAGCAGTATTCTCCAAAATGAAAAAGGAGAGAAGTGGCAAGTGATGAAGAAGAAAACATGCTTCTAGGAACGGCACTTTTGTATATTAATACCTTACTTTGCTACAAAATGAAAATACAGTAATATACTTATGTCCAATATAAATATATTTACTAAGCACAAAAATATAGAGCTACAAAACGAAGCTCATACACTTGATTTCTGCACCATAAGAATTTTTGGTTCATTCATTATTCAAAGTATCACTCTTAAAATGTCTTCATAGCTGAAAAGAGTTATTGAAATTACCCAACAATAACTAAAGTATAAAAGGCAGCTGTAAGTAAGCAAATCATAATGCCTATTTGAGCTATCCTCATATTCCTTATATTTGTTTTATTTAGATATGTGCAAAGATGCTTTATACCTATAAAACAGTACTAAACAAAAGCCATCCTGTAGAGGAAGGGTATGGAATCATAGAATCATTAAGATTGGAAAAGACTTCCAAAATCACCTAGTTCAACCATCTCCCTACCCAAAGGGTATTTAAAGCCCGATTTATTTTTATGCCCAAAATTTAATTGAATAAATATATAAAGAATAACTTTTTGTCTGCGTAAAAAAAATGTGTCGCTCATGTCTTGTACACAGAACTGCAGATTTGTAACCTTTTTCATTTTTGTGGTAGATTTTGTGGAAAGATACATGATGTAGATACTGTAATCAAGGATGTATAATTCTAGGATGATTCAAGCAATTAATAATTCAATTATATTTGGTACCTGCTGATGTTATAGTGCTGAATAATTATCTCTCATAAATCTATTTGAATTTTGTGTACTGCCAACAAATAGTTGAATTGTATACTGGATTATTATTATTATTTTTAGTTTACTCAGATGTGGTAAATCATTGTTTTCTTCAGAATCTAAGAGGATATGCAACTCCTTACTTTCCAGTTTTGGTGCTTTACTTTTTTATGTACTTCCCATCATGATCAATATCGCAGCAGGCTGGCTATGACTTGGTTGCCATCACTGAAAGTTGGTGGGACCACTCCCATGACTGGAGAGCTGCAATGACTGGCTATAGGCTCTTCAGAAGGGACAGGCAGCACAGAAGGGGTGGTGGTGTGGCTCTCTATGTTAGAGAGTGTTTTGATGTTGTGGAACTCGAGACTGAGACTGGGAATGATAAGGTTGAGTCCCTATGGGTTAGGATCGGCGGGAAGGCCAGCAAGGCAAATATCCTGGTGGGGTCTGTTACAGATCGTCAAACCAGGATGAGGAGACGGATGAGGAATTCTACAGGCAGCTGGCAAAAGTTGCGAAATCATCAGATTTTGTCCTCTTGGGGGACTTCAACTTGTCAGACATATCCTGGAAATGCTACAGCTCAAAGGAAGCAGTCTAGGAGGTTTCTGGAGAGCATGGAAGGTAGTTTCCTGATGCATATGGTTAGTGTGCCTACCAGGGGAGGTGCCCCGCTAGACCTTCTGTTCACAAACAGAGAAGGACTGGTGGGAGATATGGTGGTCGGGAGTTGTCTTGGGCAGAGTGACCGTGAAATGGTAGAGTTCTCTATTCTTGTCGAAATCAGGAGGGAGACGAGTAAAACTGCTGTCCTGGACTTCCAGAGGGCAGACTTTGAGTTGTTCAGGACACTGGTTGGCAGAGTCCCCTGGGAGGCAGTTCTGAAGGGCAGAGGAGTCCAGGAAGGCTGGGCACTCCTCAAGAAAGAAATCTTAATGGCTCAGGAGCAGTGGGTCCCCACATGCCCAAAGATGATCTGGCACAGAAGAAGACCAGCCTCGCTGAACAGAGAGTTGTGGCTAGAGCTTAGGAAAAAAAAAAAAAAAAAAAAAAAAAAGGGTTTATGATCTTTGGAAAAGAGGGTGGGCCACTCAGAAGGATTATAAGGATGTTGTAAGGATGTGCAGGGATAAAATTAGAAAGGCCGAAGCTCATCTGGAGCTCAATCTGGCTACTGCCATTAAAGATAACAAAAAATGTTTTTATAAATACATTAACACGGAGAGGAGGACTAAGGAGAATCTCCATCCTTTACTGGATGAGGGGGAAACTTAGGGATGAGAAATGAGGAAAAGGCTGAGGTGCTTAATGCCTTCTTTGCCTCAGTCTTTAGTGGCAGGACCAGTTGTTCTCTGGATACCCAGTACCCTGAGCTGGTGAAAGGGGATGGGGAGCAGAATGTGGCCCTCACAATCCACAAGGAAATGGTTGGCAACCTGATACAACACTTGGATATACACAAGTTGATGGGGCCGGATGGGATCCACCCGAGGGTACTGAGAGAACTGGTGGAAGAACTGGCCAAGCCGCTTTCCATCATTTATCAGCAGTTCTGGCTATCAGGGGAGGTCCCACTCGACTGGTGACTAGCAAATGTGACGCCCATCTACAAGAAGGGCCAGAAGGTAGACCCAGGGAATTATAGGCCTGTTAGTTTGACCTCAGTGCCAGGGAAGCTCATGGAGCAGATTATCTTGAGTGTCATCACGCAGCACTTGCAGGGCAGTCAGGAGATCAGGCCCAGTCAGCAGGGGTTTATGAAGGGCAGGTCCTGCTTGACGAACCTGATCTCCTCCTATGACAAAGTGACACACTTAGTGGATGAGGGAAAGGCTGTGGATGCAGTCCACCTTGACTTCAGTAAGGCTTTTGACACCATTTCCCGCAGCATTCTCCTCAAGAAACTGGCTGCTCATGGCTTGGACTGGCGTACGCTTCGTGGGGTTAAAAACTGGCTGGGTAGCTGGGCCCAAAGAGTCGTGGTGAATGGAGCTAAATCCAGTTGGAGGCCAGTCACTAGTGGAGTCCCCCAGGGCTCAGTACTGGGGCCAGTCCTCTTTAATATCTTTATCGATGATCTGGATGAGGGGGTCAAGTGCGCGCTCAGGAAGTTTGCAGATGACACCAAGTTAGTTGCGTGTGTTGATCTGCTCAAGGGTAGGAAGGCTATGCAGGAGGGTCTGCATAGGCTGGACCAATGGGCTGAGGCCAACTGTATGAAGTTCAACAAGACCAAGTGCCGGGCCCAGCACCTGGGGCACAACAACCCCAAGCAGCGCTACAGGCTGGGAGATGAGAGGTTAGAAAGCTGCCTGGCAGAGAAGGACCTGGGAGTATTGGTTGATAGTTAGCTGAATATGAGCCAGCAGTGTGCTCAGGTAGCCAAGAAGACCAACAGCATCTTGGTTGTATCAGAAACAGTGTGGCCAGCAGGTCCAGGGAAGTGATTGTCCCCCTGTACTCAGCTCTGGTGAGGCCGCACCTCGAGTACTGTGTTCAGTTTTGGGCCCCTCACTACAAGAAGGACATCGAGGTGCTTGAGCGAGTCCAGAGAAGGGCAACGATGCTGGTGAGGGGTCTGGAGAACAAGTCTTACGAGGTGCGGCTGAGGGAGCTAGGATTGTTCAGTCTGGAGAAGAGGAGGCTCGGGGCGACCTTATCGCACTCCATAGATACAGTAAAGGAAGCTGTAGCGAGGTGGCGGTTGGTCTATTCTCCCATGTGCCCAGTGACAGGACGAGGGGGATAAAGTTGCACCAGGGGAGGTTTAGGTTGGATATTAGGAAGAGCTTCTTTACTGAAGGGGTTGTTAGGCATTGGAATAGGCTGCCCAGGGAAGTGGTTGAGTCACCATCCCTGGAGGTCTTTAAAAGACATTTAGATGTGGAGCTTAGTTATATGATTTAGTGGTTTAATGGAGGACTTGTTAGTGTTAGGTCAGAGGTTGGACTAGGCGATCTTGGAGGTCTCTTCCAACCTAGATGATTATGTGAGAAGAACTATCAGCCTGGGGTAGTTTAGCTCACCAGGCTCACTGTGTCACTGCTAACTACTCTTCTGTCATTCTGTAATATGTCTAATATGTAATATGTAATTTTTCTCTCCCGTACCTGTCTCAAAATCCTCTGTCTATACCCTCTGTCTCCTGAACTTCCAACCCTGCCTCAATTCCACTCTTCTGTCTCCAGCCACTAGTGCAGACTGTAAAACTGACTGAATTCTTGAAGATGTAGGTTAAAAATAAAGCGTATATGTATACTGTATGTGCTCAAAATACAAAAAAAGGTTAGGTTGAACAACATCCTTGTCCTGAGATCCAGCGTAATGTCTGTGTACTTTTAATAATCTTTAGTGCATACAGACTTGCAAGTTATTTAGAGATCTTCTTGGCCACACTTCTTTTTTGTATTTCATACATAAGAGGAAAAATAGATGAGGTTAATAAGTGTAAAGAATAAATGTAGTACCATTGGCACAGGTTTGACTTCATATAAAATGGTTAGCAAAGCTATTTTTCTCATGGCTGGTTGCAAACAGAAGGTAGGATGGCCGTGTAGGATGGCAAATCTCAGGATAATGACTGAAAAGTACTTTCTGTGGTTTCCAAGTTTACAGCTTCATCCCAAGTAACTTTTTTTTTTTTTTTTTTTTTTTTTTCCAAATAACTCTCTTATGCTTCAGTTACTTTCTGCTAAAATGTTAGAAATAACTTTTTTTTTTTTTTTTCCCCTCCAGGCTTTTGAAATTCTAAGATACTTTGTAAGAAAATAATGTTTTGCTTTCCATTACAATAAGAACAAAGAACGTCTTTGATATTCTTTTTGTATCATGAAGATAGTATGATTCAGTTCAGCTGAAAAAAATGTTAGTACAGTTTGCAGTGTTGCAACAGTTTAATGATTTTATATACTGTGGTTTATTGAGTGAAGTAGTTTTGCTTAAAATGGGAATCTATTTGTACCAATTTTACTTTATTGGAATGGAGACTTAGTACAATTTTCTGGGATGTAGTTGAATTAATTTCAAATCTGGCCAAAGTTAAAAGTGAATTTTAGGAGAATAAAGAAAACTATTTGTATGTAGGAAGTCTGACAAAATGAGGAGGGAAACTGCAGAAAAGAACAACTATGGCTTCAGTTCTACAGGCAGTAATTTATGACTATGTGTTTCATGACCCGAAAGGTCACACTGGGAAGTATCCTAAAGGATTTAAAATAAGGATATTCATAGTGAATTTCTATAATAGATAGTATAGTGGAGGACGACTGCTGTTTTCTTATGTGTAATAGTTTCTTGATTAGAATATCCTGCCTCAAATGACTAATAAGATGTCTTAGTAATTTATTGCATTGATCGTAGCTAGTGGATTGCTTTATCTCTCCCACTTGAATTTTGACTGCCAACTGTGAAAGCCTATTGTGTATTCCTTACGTCCGACAGAAATGTTAATTAAGTATGGCAGTCTTTTAACTCTAGTCTCCCTGGTGAAGTGAAGCTAATGATTCAAATTCACTGTTCTAACAGTGGCAGATTTTGAAGATGTCTTTTCTCTTTTCATCATCATCATTTTTATTTTTTTTTTTATACAGATATTAATACATAAAGCCCTGGATTCTTTAAAAATACGTATGTCCATGTTGAAAGTATTAAAGAACAATCTATAGATTTGTTATCTATCCCTAAAAATTAAAATTAGTATAATTTGAAGATTTTATTTATTGTCATAATTTCTAGTAATAGCTTTAGAGTCGAAATATAATACAACCCACTGGAACAAATCAAGTAAGCCTTTCTTGTCCAAATCTGTTTGAAATGAAAGCATAGAGAGCAAGACAATCAAATATAAAAAATTCTATCAGTATTTTTTTTCCACTCCTACATTTGGATAGAGTAAGTGGGATTTCATTCAAGTGTTAGTTTTACATTTTAAATACTAAAACACGTCTGTAAAGCTACAATATTAATTCAACATGTAGAAACATAAGGCAATAATCTTTTATTGTGTAGGGAAGCTTTAAGTTTGTGATGCACCATACTCATTAAAAATGAATACGATTAAGTTTTGCAAGTAGAATACATGAAGTTACATTATGGAGAAGGTGTTATATTGATAGTTGTAATGAAAAAAGTCTTTGAAGTTAGTGTACTTAGTATCATAGAAATGATGCAACTTAGTTATTATGGGAGAAACAATTGTTTATTTTCATGGAGACAGCACATAAAGTCAGAAGGAAATATTTTGGTCATGTAATCTGGCCTTTAATATATTTGAAACTTTTGGACATCAGAAGATAATTTATACCAAATGAAGGCTTTATGTAATCTCTCTATACCTTGATGTAATCCTCTGTTTTTGCATCCAGAAGGGTGATAACCCCTCAGATTGTAGTATATGACAAATACTTGTCTTCTGCAGATTGTTTTGACTTCATTGTCACTGAAAATAATCACCGTGGCTGAAATTCACCACAGCCAGGAGGACTGCATTTTATCAATAAAACAAAATATCACAGAATCACAGAATGGTTGAGGTTGGAAGGGACCTCTGGTCCAACCCCTCTGCTCAAGCAGATCTAGAATAGGTTGCCAGGTGATCATTGGATATCTTCAAAAGCCTCTACAACCTCTTTGTGCATCAATAATATGTGGAAACAAAGTTAGCATGAAAAGAGTAGTTATCTGGGGGCCATATAATTCTTGAATAAACATGTAAATATTTTTTACACTAAATATTTTCAAGGATTAATTTTCTGTTTATAAATATAATTTCTAATCTACATGTTACTTTACTCTGCCCTGCAATCACATCTTTATTTGCAATAGTTCTATTTAGTGTAATTTGCAGTATTTTTTCTTAGAAAAAATGATTACTTGCCTTTACTAGTTTATCTGCATTCCCACATTCAGTACCTATTGGATTTGGAAGGTCACAATTTTTCTTGAAGATATTTTACTCTTACAATTCACTAAATTACTTCTTTGATCTTAAAGTTGTACAGCAAGCTGACCTGTTGATAAAATTAATAAGTGCTCACAACAGGGCTTCTCAGGGTAAATTTCTTTCTTAAAGCTATGATTTTCATTATGATTTCTCAAAGTTTAAAGGAAGAACTATTAAAATATACACTGTTTGCTTGAGTCCATCTTACAACCTCACCACAATCTTTTTGTCTGTATGATATCATTTTGTTACTTACTGAAATCAAATATATACTGTGTGGAGACCCAGAAATGTTGTAATGGATTACTTGATTACACACACGTTTTAGCCAGTCAGCTTTTAATGAATTCAATTTTGTGTTAATTTCATTGCAAAATTTTATGTAGTAACAATTAAAGAAGGTTAAGTTTTGCATTCAGCCATCACCTGAGTAGATAAGAAAGACATAAGATTAATTTCTGTTTAGTATCAAATTATTTTGCAAAAGTTCACTTTAATGTCTTCAAGTTTACTTTAAGACCTTCTATCGGTTTATGTGTGAAGTAAGTAATGAAGTTATGACAATTTACATTAGCACCAATTTTTAATTCTGTAATCAGTTATTTATCTGTAAATTGAATGTGATATAGTAGTTTTGAGTTTGGATATATATTTTTAATTATTACTGTTTACTTATTTTGGAACATTTTAGTATTGATTGTGCCAGTGTACTATGTAGTTCATTCAGATTGGAGTCCATTATGATTACAAAAGTCTGATTTTATTTTCTATTACTTAGACATGTATAGTACAACTTGGTGACGTGTATTTATATATGGTCTCTCATCCTCTAATTTACAATGTTGACCAGGAGTCATGCAATTAATATGATGTATGAGCAAGGAATACAAGTATTTTGGCTAATTTGGTCTTTTTTTTTTTTTTTTTTTTTTTTTTTTTTTTGTACTGAGATAAAGGCCACATAAACTACATATCTTTTCAGCTAGACATAAACCAGCTTTTAAGCTTTTAATGAAACGATCACTTTGCATTATATCACTTCTTGAGTCAGTAGAATTTACTGTCTTTTATTTATATTCTTTCACTGGACTAGAATGATCTCAGAATAAAACTTTGTCCTCTTAAGATCCTCTAAAATCTGCAAACTTCTGCAGAATATTGCAGTTATATTAATCTGACTTTAAAGATATGGAATAAGATTTCTGAAAAGATTCTATACTGTAGAGAAAAAAAAAAAAAGATTCTATCCTGTACTTCATGTTGATTTTTTTTTTTATTATTTTTTTTTAGAAGAAGATTGCTCCGAAAATATTTTCTAACTTTCCTAACTTTCAGAAATCTCTTTCCAAATGTGTTGGATTTTCTTATGCTTTAGGCTGAACAGTTGTTGACATACATATTGGTACCTTTCTTTATTTTCTTTGACATAGTGATTTTAAAATGCAGCTTGTTTTTCTGCATGATTGAACTTGCATTCCACATAAGGTCCCCATGAGTAGGAAATAAGTCACACTGGTTTTGATAATCACAGCCACTGTTTCTTACCTAGTCATAATACTATTTCCACTTGAAAAGCAAACATCTTATTGCAACTTATTCCAAACTACAGCCAACCATCAAGGGCAGCATACTAGACCAGACTCAGCTTTAAAGGGTGTTTCCCTCTAATGTTACTAAGGTGATATTTATACTACAGAATGTAAATTCAGTATAACCAGTTATGTAGCTCTGGCACTCTGTAATATGAACAGTCATTTTTGTGGCTGCCTGGTATACAGTTTAGAGATGGTTCCTTACATGTTAACAGTCATGGGCAGCTTCAGTAGGCTGTTACACAATGGTTAAGTTGCATAACTCCTCTACAGTGAGTGGTTGGCTATTTTTTTTTTTTTTTAACATCCTTTAGAAATACCATTATCATAACGTACACTAATGTTTTCCAAACAAACTCAAGGTATTCTGGTCACGTGGTACCCATTCTTGCTCTGTGGTCATTGTCACAAATATGCATGATAAACTTGAAGAAGCCAGATAATTTGGCAGAAATTTGCTTATGAAAATCATAAAGACAGCTCACTCTAGGAAGTCTTACTTACAATATTCACATGTTGAAATCTAATTGGCATAACAATATAATGTTGTTGCAATATTATTGAGAGAACTAGTGATAGTAGTCTTTGTGGCATATGCAAGAACATTCTTTGCAACACTGAATATTTTCTGTAGGGCTGATTTTTTTTTTTCCAAATTGTTCAGCTGAGTTATGCTGATGGAATAGGTACAGCCACCTATGTATAAAAAGGTGATTACATTATCTAGGTAAGTGAAGATCATGTATATATAGTTAACTAGCAAAACTGAAGATTTCAGACTACGAAACGTGTATGTGACTGTCTCCTTCAAGTGCTATGTAGATGCTTAGCACTGAAGATAATGCATTTGCAATATATGTAAAATTTCTAATAAACTCCAGAGAGATATCTTGTTATTCTGTTGTTCTGAGTGCTAGAGATACTGGTAATTTATCTCCTGGGAAGAATCAAAGTTTCTGTTCATTTGCTTTTGTTCTTTTTATACCCTCCTATTTTAAAAGGAACTGGTTGCATGAAGCCTTTCCCTCCAGAGAAAAAGCTAACACAATGAAATATAACCAGTTGAAACAAACCTAGTGTTGACTGAACTTAATAGTTTGGTGACAGAGGTATGTGCTGAAAGCTGGAGGAGTATACTGCATATTTCTGAGCACATACACACAGGGATACTGTTGTATGTGCCTCTCCTTGTTGGCATTGAAATAACACCATTTCTATTTCTTGCTTTTCTTAGAAAAATATTTACAATAAAGACTGTGAATGATAAAACTGTAAAATAAGATGTATGAATATATATGTGATCCTTTGAGCATATGTAATTTAGACTCCCTTTGTTCTTGAATAGTCTATAAATATCTATGATTTAAATTTTGTGAGAAAATGTCAATTTATCTAGCCTTTCAATTTCCATTAATGATGTTGACAGCAAGACTTTATTTAATCATGTCCTTTTCATTGCTCTCATAACATCATGTCCTTTATTTTTTTTTCCATATTCTACATCTATCTATATGTATTAATTTAATTTGGCTAGCCCTATACTACTGAGATGGTCAAAGGCTAACTACAAAGTTGGCTTAAGTGTTTCATTTCAAGCAGTGTCTCCTTTGTCCTGTGCTCTTCCAACTTGGGGAAAAAAGATTACATATACCATTTTTACTGATTTTTTTTTTTCTCTAGATTCATAGCCCTTGTTTTATTTACATGAAAGGATAATGCAAAGCATTTGACACAGGCCTCCATAATATCCTTGTCTCTAAGTTGGAGAGACATGGATTTGACAGATGGACTACTCAGTGGATAAGAGATTGGCTGGATGGTTGTACTCAAAGAGTTGCAGCCAATAGCTCAATGTCCAAGCGGAGATCAGTGATGAGTGGCATTCTTCAGGGGTTGGTACTGGGACTGGTGCTATTTAACATCTTTGAAAGTGACATGGAGAGTGAAATTGATTGCACCCTTAGCAAGTTTGCCAATGACACCAAGATTTGTGATGCAGTCAACACATTGGAGGGAAGGGATGCTATCCAACCTTGACAGGCTTGAGAGGTGGGCCTGTGCAAATCTCGTGAAGCTTAACAAGACCAAGTGCAGAGTCCTGAATGTGAGCTGAGGTAAACCCAAGCACAAATACAGGTCTGGTGGTGAGTGTATTGAGAGCAGCTCTGAGGAGAAGGACTTTGGGGTGTTGTTTGATGAGAAGCTTCACATGAGCCAGCAATGTGCACTCGCACCCCAGAAAACCAACCATTTCCTTGACTGCATCAAAACAAGCATGACCAGCAGGTCAAGGGAGGTGAGTCTTCCCCTCTACTCTGCCTTTGTGAGATTCCACCTGGAGTACTGCAATCAACTCTGGGCCCCCCAGTATAAGAAGGACATGGATGTATTAGAGTGAGTCCAGAGAAGGACCATGAGGATGATCAGAGGGCTGGAGCACCTTTTCTATGAAAGCAGGCTGAAGGAGATTGGGCTTTTCAGCTTGGAGAAGAGAAGGCTTCCAGTACTTAATAGGGGGCCTACAAGAAAACTGGAGAGAGACTTTATCAGGGAGTATGTTGATAGTACAAGCAGTAATGGCTTTAAACTAAAAGAGGGTAGATTTTAGATATTAAGAAGAAATTCTTTACTGAAGTGTGATGAGGCACTGGAACAGGTTACCCAGAGAAACTGTGAATACCTCAATCCCTGGAAGTGTTTAAGGCCAAGCTGGATGGGGCTTTGAGCAACTTTGTTTAGTGGGAAGTGTCCCTGCCCATAGCAGGGGTGTTGGAATTATATCATAGAATTGTTTAGGTTGGAAAAGACTTCTAAGATTATCTAGTCCAACCTTTAATCTAGTAATGCCAAATCCACCATTAAATCACATCACTAAGCTCTACATCTACACATTTACAACATAAAACCTCCAGGGACAGTGACTGAATTACTTCCCTGAGCAACCTGTTACAATATTTCACAACCTTTTCAGTGAAGAATATTTTCCTAATATTCAACCTAAACCTCCTGTGGTTCAACTTATGGCCATTTCCTCTTGTTTTATCACTTGATGCATGGGAGAAGAGACTGCTCCTCACCTCTCTGTAGCCTCCTTTAGGGTAGTAGTAGAGTGTGATAAAGTCTCCCCTAAGCCTCCTTTTCTTCGGGCTAAACCCCAGCTCCCTCAATTGCTCCTCATAAGACTTGTCCTCTAGACCCTTCACCAGCTTCATTGCCCTTCTTTGGACAGATGATCTTTAAGGTCCCTTCCAACCCAAACCATTTTATGATCCTATGATAATACTGTTCTGTGTCTTGATAATCAAGATTAAAACGAAGTCTGTGCAGAAAAGTTCTTCAGAGCACCTTTTACAAGTGGAAAACGACAATATTACTTCTGTGTAAGCTGTGTCACTTAATGGTCCAACAACATAAGTTTTTCTCTAATTCAAACTCCATCAAAGAACTATTCACTTAGCAACCATAATGAAATAAATCATGTAGTGTCAAATAGCTGCCTAATTTATTTTGCATTTTACCAGTGTGCAAGTTTTTTTTACTCAACATCTTTTCTTTTGTCTTTTATGAAGGAGTTGAGGAATTCTTCATTATCAATGCTTTTTCAGAGATTTCAGACTATTAGCTTTTTATTCTCTCAAACTTTTGCATTTTTTTTATTTGAATTATTCTGTTCTCAGTATTCTCCAGTGTTGTTTTCCATGTTAAATTTCACACATCAAGATTAAGTAAAACTAGAAGCAAGAATAATTTGGATGATAAAAAGTGTTTTTTTGAAAGTAGCTCTCACTTTGGTTGCTCTCATTTCAGGACAAGCATCCTTGATAGAAATACATGATAGAAAAACCTTTCTTATAGCCTAAGTGAATTCAGAGTAGGAACATTTTCTGTAAACATTGCCTATGCTTGAGAATTTATTCAAGAATCTTTCTCAAAGCACCTATGTATATACAGAGCTTATTCAATGGCTTTTGCTTCAAGTATTTCACAGAATCATCTAGGCTGGAAGAGACCTCCAAGATCACCAAGTCCAAGCTCTGACCTAACACTAACAAGTCCTCCACTAAACCATATCACTAAGCTCTTCAATCAATAATAAAGGTGCTAACAGGAAGGGTGGTTTTGTTTGTTTTTTTTTCCTCTTTACTGGGAGATGTGTCCAGTTAAAAGATTTTATTTATTAATCTCAATTGAAACTGCTGAGAAGATGTGAGGAGCTGCGGGTTGCCTAGCAGATAACTAGCATTAGGACAAGAGGGAATGGCCTCAAGTTGCTCCGGGGAGGTTCAGGTCTCAGGTTACAAGAAATTTCTTCTCAGAAGGAGTAGTTAGGCATTGGAATGGGTTGCCCAGGGAGGTTGTGGAGTCACAGTCCCTGGGGGGTGTTTAAGGAGAGGTTGGTTGTGGTAATTAGGGACATGGGTCCCTAAGTGGATGATACTGGTGGTAGGGGGATAGTTGGACCAGATGATCTTGGAGGTCTATTCCAACCTTAATGATTTTATGATTCTGTGATTCAAAATAATGTTTTTAAACATTCAGCAAACAAGTCTAACAAACTCATTTTGTGATATGGTGTAGTAATATTTTGGGGCTCATGTTTTCAGGAGTTGATTGAGGACATTACATTGAGAACAAGATTAAAATAAGTATGAAACAGTTGCTGGTCTTTGAAAAGTTGTCATCTTAAGTACTCTGTCTACCTAGTGGGTGATAATTATCACCCATTGTGAAAAAATTTTGTGGAATCGATAATCCACCAAGAAACTATGGTGATCGTATATTAGTGCATGGGCACTTTCCTGAGTGACAATCAATATTTGTCTGTAATATATAATTAAAACTTGAACAAATAAAGCAGATCTTTGCATGGAATTGTCCAAAATAAATACTATATTCAGTATTTGGGATGTGCATTGTATATTGCCAGAGGAGAAAGAGAAGAACCTGAGAAAACTTTGGGGTACATAAGAGCTATCGTAGGTGAATCTCCCCCAAACACTTTCTGATAAATCAGAGATGAATCCTGTCAAAGCTAAATGAGGAAATGTATTGCATTGCAAGTAAAATCTGTGAAGGCAAAAATCAAATATTTTGGACAGTGGAAGACTCTATAAGGAAAACAGCCATAGCCTTTAAGTATGGGAATGACATACGGATTGTGAAAGTATTAAGAGAGTATTAATATGACTCATTGGTGATACTTCTCATCAAAAAAATAAATTTCTATAACAAAATATTATTAAATAGTAGCATAAAGACTATTGTAACCCTTATCCAAGCTAGTCAGAGTAAGGGATAATAAAAAAATATGGACTTGGAACCCTTAATTCTAGAAAGTGTTACAAGATTATTATTATTATTTTTTTTTAATGAAGCGTAAGCATCAGCAGAATATAAAGTGATTGAGGATTACTGTAATGATGTTGCAGGAAAATATGCAAGAATGTATGGATGAGCTGGATGGCTCAGTGAAGAAAATCCATCTGTCCTTCCTGAGTAAAAGAGACAAAAAACATGCATTCACAATTATAGTGCCTCCCTGATATCACACATATTTAAATTCCACTCCATGTAATATAGCATTTTATTGAATAGGAGATAGAAACAAAACTACTGTCAAGACAATTGATTCCAGGTAGACTGGGGGATGTGTGACAGTAAATATCTGAGCAATTCAGAGAGCAAATATCTAAGGTCTGTGTACATGAGCAAGTACATGTACAAGGGAACAAGTGGAAATATTTAACTTTACTCTAGACAGGAATATTATGTATTACTACTTTCCAGATTTATAATGAATCTCTTTTAATGAAGTGCACATTTCCAGGCAGACAAATTTTGTTTTTAGGCAGAATGACATGACTTTGTGTATAATATAATGTGATGACTTTCCTTAGATTATTCCCCTCGCCATAGTTTCTTAGTTTTGCATTAATACAAAAGGAATAGCTATAAAATACACCTAAGATTAAAATAACATTTTTCTAAAAATGTCATTATTTAATACAAAGTTTCCTGAAAATATTTAATATTCAAGGACTCTCTGAAGTTATCTTTCCCTATTTTAGTCTAAGCTCTTCTTATTGTATTTCTAATGTTAATTCTATAAATTACCTGGTCAACCATAACCTTTTCAGAGAAAACAGGCACAGGAAGAGCATCAAATTGTTTGATCATCTTAGTAATGTCATTTCATGTTTTTTTCTTCCTGTTGGGCAACAGATGAACTAGTTCCTAGTGCTAATTCTCCCGTATTTTGTTTTGACATTTCCTAGTTGCGCGAGGTTTTTGTCTGTTTTTCTCTTTGTCAGTTGAACTGAGTTATATTTCACTTCTTTCATACTTTTTCTGCATTTCATGCTCAGCGAAGAATTTACAGCTGAGCTTTGTTGCTCCTTTTTCTACACTTACTGTATTTTGTCTTAGCACTTCTTCTTGGCCCATACTGGGTTTTCTTTAAAAAATTCTCACTTCACCAGAAAAACTGTTTTCCTTATAGCTGTCTTTATGGAATATTTCATATCAATGATCTGAGTATATTAGGAGCTGTTTTCATACATAAGTTTTGCTCTGTCACTCTGTCTGCTTTGTAAAGATCTGTTCCATGATCCTTGTCACTTAAATTGCTTTCAGATGTCATATTTTCAGTCAGGTCTTCATTCTTGTCAGAACTACATCTAGAAGAGCTCTACTAGAGTAATTTGCCTATCTGTTGTTTGATAAGTTTCTGTCATTATATCCTAGTTGTTTCTTTGGACAATTTATTTTATGTTAGATTCTTTGCTAACTGTATGAATATCAATGGTGTACGTTTCTAAAATCTGGTCCTAACCTTATTAATTTCAATAGAGATATGTAACAATAGATTCCCAGCAAAGTATTCATTCAGTAGTGTTTTTTTTTTTTTTTTTGGAAAAAAAAGTAAGAGGCAGCATAGGAACACATATCTTCTGAACACATTTCTTCTGAGAGCAAATGATCTCCATGCTGTCTCCCTTGCATTTTGGGTGAAATCTTACATGCCAAAGTTCCAGTTTTATGCAGATAAAAAAGTGTAAATCATGGGACTCCTCAAGATAGAGGTTTACATCAATGATGCTGACAGATCCTTATTAAAGCTGTCAGATGTCTGTAGAATGAAGTGCCTTTAACCCCACTGAATGCTGATGTGGAGATATAGGGTGGTATGAATTTTGTTAAGTTACCCTGGAGAGTTTATCTGATTATTCATCAAGACTTGTATCTGGTGCAGTAATTGAATCTGCTACCATTAATCTTACCTTCTTTGGTGCTTATTTTTTATTATTGTATAAAATGAAAAAGCCTCTCTAAAGCATGAGGACAGACTGAGTCATGTGTCCAACCCTGCAAATAGAAATTGAAGATTGTTACCATATTACAGTGGAAAACTCTACCATTTGTTCTATGTACTTTTCCTTTCAGCTTAGTGTTTAAGGATGGTTATCCTATATCAACATGCAAATGGAAAAACCCTACATTTTCCTAAATGTTTAGTTTCTTCCCATAATTATAAATATTCTGCTGGTTATTTTAAATTGCTTACTGTCCTATTTCCATTTCACTTTATGCAGAAAAGTCACATCAAATCCTAAATTAAACATAGGAATATAATGTTTAAAGAAATTAAATTCAGTTTTCATGGAATGCATATCAAAAAATTTGTTTTTTGAGTTACCTTGTGCCTGTTTTTGCCACAATCTTGAAAATGGCAGGCTATGACTTGAGGCAACAGAAAGCAGGGACTTTTTTTCTCCCTGTCAGTTTTCCTTGCCTAAGAAACCAGATACTTAAAGTGTTTGATTGATGTTTGGGGTTTGAATTAAAATTTTGTTTTTATTCACTTGCTAATAACATTTTTAATGCATTGTAGGAGGCTTACCATGTCTATCCAAATAATGTGTTTGATATTAACTTGTATATAACATATGATATTTTATATTAACTTGTATATAACATATATATTAACTCATATAACATACGTAGCTACTTAAGGAGACATATAACCAAAAACTAAGATTATTCTACGTTTCATTTAATTCTTTTTACGAGGAGGGTTATCATGATAGTGTACTAATTTAGGTTAATTAAAAAAAAAAAGGTATGGGGGGCATTCAATATTTGTTCTGTTTTATTAATTTTTACAGGAAGAGCCATATGTAATGTTCAAGAAGTCAGATAAACCTTTGTATGGAAATGATCGATTTGAAGGTTATTGCATTGACCTCCTAAGGGAGCTGTCTACTATCCTTGGATTTTCCTATGAGATTAGACTGGTGGAGGATGGAAAATATGGAGCCCAGGAAGATGCCAGCGGACAGTGGAATGGAATGGTTCGTGAGCTAATTGATCACGTAAGTTAATTTTGGAAGCTTTCTACTCTCCATTTACATTTCAATTATATCTATACAAATTGCAAAACATTTTATGATAATGCTATTTGAATAGTACTGTCTTGGAAAATGCAGATGTTTAGAAGAATAATGCAAGACCCACATCAAAGATTTTTTCCTCCAAATTCTGTTAAACCAAGTCTATTCTGCATCTCTATTTTGTCTATAGATAATATTTGTTTCCTGCCAAACTGCTTTAGCTCTTCCATGGCATATGCCCAAGTCAAAATAAAGAATATATAGTATTCAGAATTTCTTTCTGAGAACATATATCTGTTTTATTTATTTATTCATTTATTTTGTGACAGAGTATAGTCTTCATTAATCAAATTAATAAGTCAGGCCCTTTCTGATAGTGGATCTGGGACTTTGTCTTAGTTTCTTAGTCTCTTGTTTTTGTGTATCCGTTATTAAAAATTATTTGATATACAAAAAAAAAATAGGAACGTCTTTCTTGAAACATAAGCACTAAAGTACAGCAGTAAGATAGAAATCTCAACATATACTGAAGCAGCAAAGTAATGCAAACAGTGTCAGAGCAAATACCATTACAATTACTTAGGCCAGGCATTACTTCATGTCCTTCAAAACATGCTTTCCCAGTTGGTCATGCCAGTTGAATTCAGTTTGTTTGAATTTCATTTTTTTTTTTTCTTTTTAATTATGTCATTGTGCCTTTTAGTATTTATTTGCATGAATTGCTTAATACAGAGATATTTGATCAAAGAACTTGAGATAAAATGTGTTTGGCACATCAGTATCATTTAAAGTAGGAAGGGGAGATTATAGCTAATTCAAGTGAAACTTCGTAATGATGGCATGAAGGAAAATATTCACTAATCCCACTCCAATTTCTGCAAGATTTCAGCAGATGGGCAGAACATGTGCTAATCAAAATATTCAAGTTTACTAGAAGGGTTTTTTTCTTTGTACTTTCCTACTACATAATAATCTTTTTTTGTTTGTTTGTTTTTGTTCTTGTTGCAGCAGATGTTGATTACGCCTAGCTTCACACTTTTAAGATGAATGTGTGGGAGAGTTATATTATCTTTAAATACGTGTGTGTATTGTACATACTAGACATATTTAGCTAGACTATCTTCACCTCCATATATAATTTCACATATGTATAAATACACAGGCATGCATAGCTATTAGATTTGATGGCTGTTAGGTAGTATCATTTGAAACTAAATTTCTAATGGGACTGGGATGAGTAGTGAGGAAGTATTTCTTATATAATTCTTCAGGAGCTCAGGAAAAAAAATCATTTTGCTATGCTTTTGTTACTGAGACCTATAGTTTCTTGAACAAGTGCTAGTGTAGCCTCCTAACCTTTTCATTAAGGTAATCTTGAAATAAAACACATTTGAAGAAATTGCAGCAGTGAAATATGTAGGCCAGGAGCTTTCCTGATCCTTTCCTCTTGATTACATAGAATGGAACGTGTTCCTTGAAATGCTGTCGTGGAAGATGTAGTCTAACTTTTAGCCTGGATCATAGTGAGGTTAGGAAGTCAAGCCACCCATGCTATGCTGAGACTTCCCAGTAAAAGCCCTTCAATTTCTAACTTTTATTTTCTTTGAGCTAATAGTTAATATATTGTAAAAGTTCTTAATTTTAACCTAAAAATTGTAAAAGAGCTGTTCTTCATAATAAAAAAAAATCTGTTGTAATAGACTTTCTCTCAATTTCTCATTAGTTAAAATTTTCCCTTTAATTTCTGTATTTTTATCCATTTTTATCTTCTAATCTGTTTGATTACATGCATATTATGCATGCATGCATACTCCTTCTGTTAATCAGTACATGTTATTTATACATTTTATTAGGAAGAAACACTTTAGACCTGAGAATTGATCCACAAGTATTTAGAGTTATTTAGAGATAGTTATTCCAGATAGTTACTACATTTGATTTTTCAGTTTGATTACATATCAGCTTAGTTTTTCAGTCTTTTTTTTTTTCATTTAGAGCATATTTATTAAAGAGCCAAAATGGTTTTCTTTTGTACAAAGTGAATTAATGAACTCAATTTTTATTTCATTTGGAAAGGTAAAATGATTCTGTATACATTTTTCAACCTGAGTTTCTAATTGCATAAGTAGACCACAGAGAAAAGACACAGTTGTCAGTGTAGCATGATACCTACATCTATTTGAAAAATATTTTTAGAATTTATGTTTTTATTTATTTATTTATTTATTTTATTTGAACTGTCAGTCACTTAAGACATAAAGAAAGGGTACTGTTCTGTAGTAGATATGTTCACAAGGGTAGTTTGAAGCATTTGTAACTCAAGAAAAAGATGGATAATTTCTTAATGTGTGTAGAAAGGAAGATGCATAATTTTTAAGAAGATAAAAAGTACCAAATAGAATCTAAATGTTTAAATAAACTGCTTGAATCTACATTTCATTGCTTTACAAAATTTCATGGGCAGTGTAAGTGAAACAAAGATAATGCCATCAGAACTGAGATCAGCATATCATGTATATCTCAGGCTTGAAATTCTCTAGTGTGAATAGAAACTGAAGACTTTGCATCAGGCTTTCTGTATTTTCAGTCTCTTTTCCCATAGTTTACTTGTGTTTCTTCTTTCTTTTACTGTTTTTTACAGTGTTCATGTGCCATCATTCTGATGTTAGTTTCCAAACAATGACTAGTTTCCTTCTGAATAAATCATGAATACTGAAAGTAAAAAATGAGTTCAGTGATTAGTATCCTTTGACAATTGAATGAAAATGACTTATTTTTGGAAAAGATAGTGATCTCAATAAGTGCGAAAGAAGAGAAATACTAGAACAACAAGTACAGATGAGATCTCCATGTGAAAACATTTTAAATAGAATTTCTCCAGTTAAGCTTCCTGATTACAATGGGGGATTATTTCTTTTCATTTCCCCCTGACCCCCATTTAATTTAATAGAAAGGTTTTGGATATTCAAGGTGGGATGTGGGGCATGCTAAAATCCAGGTATCTCCATCATTCATGAATGTATTCTTCATAAAGAAATGTTCTTCATACTGACTTTCTGCCTTTGGTTCAAGAACTTCATTCAAAGTAGGATAGACTTATTGGATTGGTTTTGGACTAGTGCAGATCTAAATTATGTAGATTTCAGGTTGGTCTGTAGTGCTGAAAAATTGTTATGGCACTGTATCATAGTACATGAGATAGTGTGTGTGTGTAAATTATGTAGACAACAGATACTGATAGAATAAAAACATAAAAATTTTCTTTACTTTGTTCATCTACTTTACAGGCAAATAACTACTATCTTACATTTTCCCAGAGATATAAATGAAAGTTAAAAATCCACTGGAAGTAATTTGTTATTATTATATACCATTAAAAATAACCTTTTTCAAAAATAAACTTTTTTTTTTTTTTTTTTTTTTCTCTTTTTGTTTGATAGGTTCTTCTACAGTGTAAAGTGTATGCATTGCAAACAGCCTTTAAGGCTCACAGTTCTTTTATGATTCATAAATAATTATAGAAAAGGTCCAAATTTAAAATCATGACTGCGCTTTTATTATATGTGAGGATTAAATGGGAACTTCCCTTTGTTTGTCGGCAGAGAAGAATTTTCAGCTTGGAAGAAAGTATAATAGCCAGTATAGTAGTAGTGGCCATAAAAATATTATTGGCCTTTTATTCTCTCCTTAACAGAATGCTTTCAGATATTTATACAATTCTGCCTACAATAACTTGTTATTTCCTACAATAACTTCTTACTAGCTTTTTTATTTTTTTCCATGTAATTTTAGGTACTTATGTTCCTGAAGGACTAGAGCCAAGCTCTTTGTATTACTGTTTGGAAGTTAATGAATGCTTTGAATAAGCAACTATAGAGATTTTTGGTTGCTTCCTTTTTAAGACAAAGACAAATCTATATGAGCAAAGGAATTTATTTTTTGTCCATCTTTTTTTTTTTTTTTCTTCTTCTTTCTTTCCCAAATGCAGTTTCATCACTCTGCTTGTAGTATGCTACTTTTCTTCATATATACAGCAAAACCTGCCTCACAGAGCCTTGTTAGGAAAGGTTAAAGAGCTTTTCTTGCCTTTCTCCTTAAGGGTTGATAAAGTCTTCCTCCTTGTAATTTTCATGCAAAAGGTCTATCAAATGAGATTTTCAAAGCAATGCAGTACAGTTAAGCTTCACTATGAAATGCTTCCTTCATTAATGAAAATCTCAAAATTTTACAATAGCAGAGATTTAAAGACTGTTGGAGAAGAAGATTGAACATTGTTTTTTTTTTTTTTTTTTCACCAATATTATATGTGCTGGACAATAAAACCTGATGTACTGTCAGTGTTCTTTACAGCACTCTATTTTCCTTTTTGGCTTCATTGTTGTATCAGTGAAAACATGATACCCAGAGATGTTTTCAAAGCTATGTATAACACTTAACCCCTACTGTGTGTATGTTTTTTTTTTTTGTTTGTTTGTTTGTTTTTTTCTTCCCCAAAGGATTCTCCTAAGTTAATGACACTTACTCATATGCTCCTACTTACTGAATTACTTATTACTTATTACTCCATTGTCAAAATATTTCCCCACAGAGGATCACTGGATTGTAACATCTTCATTTAATGATATTTTTTTTTGTCAAATAGCATGTTACATTACCTCCTCCTTCCTGTATTTCTCAGAATGATTTAGTTATTTTTTCACAGTATGCCCTAGATTTTCCCTAAAGAATGTTCTGCTACTCTTCATCATCTGGTTCAAATAATAAGATTTTACAAGACAATCTAGTTATTAGAGCAAGAATAGAATATCAGTAGTGACTTTGAAAACTTGTTTTGCCTTATTTACCTGAAGTTGGAAAATTCAGGATGCTGGCACAGTAGGTTAGCTCTCTTCCTTTGTGGTTGCTCTTTGTAACCGTGAACTGACATTTATTTTGTACTTCTTTAAAAACATTATAGATAACATAGTTAAAACATATATCAGCTGAGCAAGCATTAGGAAAAAAAAGGGAGGGGAACTGAAGAGTGAAGCACATGGAGATTCAAAAAATGAAAATTGTGCAGAGAATGCATTATTTGCATTCTTGCAAATCAAATGCAACATTTGCATGTTCTACTGTTGAGAAGGAAGGTAAACTGGTACTGATGGAAAAATAGTGAACAAGTATTATAAGATTTTACTTTCTTACACTGAAATAAATGATTCAAATTATTTGGTCTTTAGGTTTAGAATATGTGTCTTTTGAATGTTTATTCCAATCACATTAACAGCAATGAAATAATCAGTTCCAATCCAGAAGTGGTGATTCTTTAAGGTATTTTCCATTCATTCATAGTATCATTCATAGTATGAGTTAACAATATGGTCACATAATGATATATCAGCAAATACAAATAGATAGGAGAGTATCATAACACAGAAATTATTCTAACTGCCATCTCTGCAAAAAATCTAGCTTTTTTCATGATCTTTCTCCATCTAAACCTGCCTCTGATTTCTCTGTTTGTATTGGTTATCTTGGTGTCAAAAATTCAATTGAAAGTAGCCAAAACTTTTATTAGTTTTTACTTGTCTTTTATATTTCTTCATTCTTGCCACTGTTTATAACACCAATTCTCTGATAAAAGTTCAAGACTCAAGGGATATTTTAGATGCTTTCCTCTTTTTTTCCTTTTCCAGAGAGACTGCATTCACAACGTGCCATATCTTGGAAAAACAACCTTTATTTTCTTTCTTGCCCATACAGGACTCAGGCCTTTCTTTTGTATATTTGCCTGTAGCAACTACCCTGTTTCTATCTTCTAAGTATATGAATCCATTTCTTGAGCTTCACGTTCCTCACTGGTTTGACCTAACATTTTATATGCACGCTTTTTTCTAATTGTACTCTTGTAGCTGTTGTACTCATATCACCATTTGAATCACGAGGCCATTCCTTGAATTTTTATTTGTGTTTTGCTGGTTCTGCAGAAAACATTAGTAATAAATGTTTACATTTCAACAGAGAATTTAACTCGGAAATAAATTAATCAAAATATATATATATATATTGTTTCCCAGTTAAAAAAAATCAATTATGAAAAAAGACAACTTATTGACTACAACTTTTTATCAAAACCACTTTTTTCATTAGAAATTATTTTGACGGATATTTTTCAATCAATTCATGATATGTTAATTTCTCTTTGAAATTTGTTGTTTCAGTTTTGCTACTCTGTAAAGGAAGAGAAAAAATACACATTCAACAATTTTCCTTAAAAGAGTTGGTGATAACATTAAAACTCTAGGATTAGATAGGGTCAGGTGTTGATATCCAGTCAATTTGGAATCTTAATATTTTCTTTACATGGCTTTGGTAAAGACTTCTTGTTGTCATGGAACATTTTCACTTTAGTAAAACAAAATAATTGTAGAATACAAATTTTTGTTCAGCTATTTTTATCAATAATCCTTCCCCTGCTACTATGAACAGTAACACACCAGGCAATGATACATATTTCTCTCTATTTCAGTAAACAAACAAAATATTTTTATTAAAGGAGAAAATATTAATTTGATTTTGATTCTGTTCTCTCTCAGTTCTCCACAGCTCTTGATTTCTTTTCAAGCTCCTTCGAACAGATATTATCCACAGTATACAAAAAAACATTATATTTTACTAAGCACTACAAAATAATTGTCAAATCTATTTTAGAAATTTTCTTGTCTGAAGAAAAAAAAAAAAAAACACTTCAAAGTAAAATATCTTTCCCTCATCTGTAAAATAAGCATGCATCTTTTGTCAAAGTGCAGCTTACATTTAATTGTGGGGAAAAAAAAATAAAAAATCAAAGCAGTACATAATTTGATCAGTTTTCTGTTTTTCGCAAAGACACTAGTTTGCATTTTTAGAAAAGATGCATGTAATTTTACTACAGTATTTCATTTGTTATGACTTTAATATTTATTTCTTAAAGTTTGGATTTACAAAAATCATGTTTCTTCATTCTTGAGACGGAAAAGCATTCCTTATTATAACTATATAAATTGTTGAGTTTTTTTATTTTTTATTTTTTTTCCTATTTCTGGTTTTTGAAGGAGTTTTCTTTCTTCAAATATATTAAATATGGAAAACCTAAGTACAATTTAACATGTAAACCATTTTTTTAAAGAGACCTAATTTGTTTTACACATTAATTGTATATTAAGCTTTGCAACTGATCATCAAGCGACAAAATATAATAATAATTAAAAAAAATTCTGTCTTCCTTTAAAGAGAAGCTGTGTTTAGTACATTAAAAATGCATATTTTTTCCTATAAATAATGACATTCCAAAGCCTTGGTAATCCTGGGCAGTTTTTCAAAAGTTCAGAGAAAGGGTATCTTTGACTGGTGTCCATTAAGGTATCTTCTGTGCGTGTCAAATTATTTGATGAGAGTATTAATACTATGGAAGTCTTTTTATTTTTGTCTCATTAAAAAAATGAAATGTAACTGTGATGCATGGCATTTGAGAGGGTAAACTGTGGAATTTGTACGAAACAAGAGCAGCTCATGGAATACACCTGAAAAGTAATTTCTGATAAGACCTATCTTTATTTTCAGTGTTATTACATAATTAAAATAATAACAATTCCAGATGTACCTCAAAGACAAGGGAAGATTTTGATGTGAAATTCCATTTTTCAAATACATTTTTAGAACTTACTTGACATCTTACATCTAGCCTTATAACATCAATTTTATCTTTGTCCTGGTTTCAGTTAGGACAGAGTTAATCCAAAACATAGCACCCTACCAGCTACTAGGAGGAAAATTAACTCTGTCCTAACTGAAACTGGGACAATCTTGAACACAGTTCCACAGATTAAAATCTTGTACCTTAGATAAAAAGACAGGCAGAGAGAGAATTAATAACAAAAATGCCAAAATAAATGTTTTGATAAAAGGTAACCACAGGAGCAAGAACTATGTAGGCTTCTATTTTAGTCAATGGATACTTAGTAAAAACAATCATAACTAAGTCAAGTGAGAAATCTGTTTTATCTTATAAAGTAGTGCCTAGTGGAGTAATTCACAGAATCACAGAATAGTCTAGGTTGGAAGAAACCTCCAAGATCACCGGGTCCAACCTCTGACCTAATGCCAACAAGTCCTCCACTAAACCATATCCCTAAGCTCTACATCTAAACGTCTTTTAAAGACCTCCAGGGATGGTGACTCAACCACTTCCCTGGGCAGCCTATTCCAGTGATTAACAACCCTTTCAGTAAAGAAGTTTTTCCTAATATCCAACCTAAACCTCCCCTGGTGCAATTTTAGCCCATTCCCCCTCGTCCTGTCACCAGGCACGTGGGAGAATAGACCAACCGCCACCTCGCTACAGCTTCCTTTAAGGTACCTGTAGGGTGCAATAAGGTCTCCCCTGAGCCACCTCTTCTCCAGGCTAAATAGTCCCAGCTCCCTCAGCCGCTCCTCCTAAGACTTGTTCTCCAGACACTTCACCAGCTTTGTAGCCCTTCTCTGGACTCGCTCAAGCACCTTCATGTCCCTCTTGTAGTGAGGGGCCCCAAACTGAACACAGTACTTGAGGTGCGGCCTCACCAGAGCTGAGTACAGGGGGACAATCACTTCCCTGGACCTACTGGCCACTCTGTTTCTTATACAAGCCAGGTTGCTGTTGGTCTTCTTGGCTACCTGAGCACACTGCTGGCTCATATTCAGCTAACTATCAACCAATACTCCCAGGTCCTTCTCTGCCAGGCAGCTTTCTAACCTCTCATCTCCCAGCCTGTAGCGCTGCTTGGGGTTGTTGTACCCCAGGTGCTGGACCCGGCACTTGGTCTTGTTGAACTTCATACAGTTGGCCTCAGCCCATTGGTCCAGCCTATGCAGACCCTCCTGCATAGCCTTCCTACCCTTGAGCAGATCAACACATGCAACTAACTTGGTGTCATCTGCAAACTTCCTGAGCGTGCATTCGACTCCCTCATCCAGATCATCGATAAAGATATTAAAGAGGACTGGCCCCAGTACTGAGCCCTGGGGGACTCCACTAGTGACCGGCCTCCAACTGGATTTAGCTCCATTCACCACGACTCTTTGGGCCCAGCTATCCAGCCAGTTTTTAACCCCACGAAGCGTACGCCAGTCCAAGCCATGAGCAGCCAGTTTCCTGAGGAGAATGCTGTGGGAAATGGTGTCAAAACCTTACTGAAATCAAGGTAGACTGCATCCACAGCCTTTCCCTCATACACTAAGTGTGTCACTTTGTCACAGAAGATCAGGTTTGTCAAGCAGGACCTGCCTTTCATAAACCCATGCTGACTGGGCCTGATCGCCTGCTTGCCCTGCAAGTGCTGCATGATGACGCTTAAGATAATTCAGCTTAGATGCTCCATGATCTCAACCACAACTGCATAAGGCAGCACAGGTGACACAGGACATCCATCCTATTCTGGAGTAGCACTTTTGAAGAATGGTTGGCTGTCCAAGGTATCAGGCAGTAGACCCAGAACACCTTTGTAGAGCTTGATTAGCTGAATTGTCCTTTAGACTACATCATCCGTATTGATCAGACCTTCACTAGCAGCAATGGGAGTTTAACATTCTGTGGATTGAGCAGTAACTGCTGGGGAATTTTTATTGTACTCGAGGAGAACTAAACACACATTTGTGATTAAATATTAAAAGATTTTAAAAAAGATAAATGCATTGAACTGAATACTACAGCCATAAATGGATCTACAAAGAGTTTACAGATTTGCAACAGGAACTGATTCCTTATATATACTTATGCCAGCACCAACCGTAGGAGCATCAGCTTCAGAAGCCTTAACCAAGTGTTTGATTCCAGTTTTTTGATTGTGCCCCAATGCCATTTCTCTTCACCTGAAGTGGCCCCTGAATGCTCACATTTCATGATTCTTACAAGACAGTACTGTGGTACTTCTTAACTCATGAACAAGGGAAACTTTAGTCCCATACATGGAGTCTTCTGTCTCTGACATTCCAACTTCCAGACAGTTTACCTGTTCTGCAGTCAAGCCTTCTTGCCCTCCCTGCCAGATCACTCCCTGGTCAGGAATTACCATGGCTGAGCAGTTACAATTTGAATTTCTCGTTTGTAACCCACACCAAAGTGTCTGGTCCCACTTGAGCTTCCTTATGCTGTCCAAGACACCCACATAGTTCTGGTATATTTAAGACCTGTGGGACACCCTTTAATTTGACTGAGGAGGAGTTAAAGGCAGAGTAATACCTTACAGCATGTCACAAATTCTAGCCCAGGTCAAAAAAGGGGCTGGAACCAGTGCCGAGGCATCTGCCTTTTGGTGTTAGATCACACTTTATGTCTTGCTGGAAACAGTTGGGAGGTTACAATTTGTCTTTACAAAATTATATTTGTATTGCATTTGCTACAGCATTCATTGTGTGTTCATCTTTTTGTTTGTGTGTTTTTCATTACTATTTATTAATTACTATCAATAAGTGTGGTTAGATAAATTCATCTCTTACTGAAGTATACACTTTTTTTTTTTTTTTCTGAATGTCTATCCTTATTTATAAAAATGGACATAGCTGTTTTCTCACTAAATGGTTTTATTTCCCAATTACTTATTTTCATTATTCCCATTACCTACCATGTTTGTATTAGGACCTGTGAAAAAGCAGCTGGCTGAGAACCTTTATCCATTAAGAAAGTAATTAGTAAATTTGCTAGCAGCACTTTCATAATGAGTTTTTTTTGTTGTTGTTGTTCTTAGTTTTTCTGTACCTTTAAATAGATCGTTTAAGCTATCTAGATAGAACTCTTGTCTTTCATCTGGTTGTATAGTATGATGAAATATTTTTAGTAGTCTAATAACATAAGATAAATTATCTTAAAGTTCTTTATTTAAATCATCTTGTTTCTTAGATTGAACCTTACTTTTTTCTCCCCAGTTTTAGTTGTCATGTAACCAAATCTATTCATAAAAATTAAAACAGCCAGCCAGCTTGCATTTACTTGTTTCACATTCCAAAATGGGATTAATAAGGCCAATATATATATATACATATACGGTGAAAATATATGACTTCTGTTTATGTGAGTGTTTTCATGATGCGTAATATTACTCATCACTAAAAATTACTTTCATGGCCGAAATGTAATTTTTCATTTCTTATGGCAAGGAATGTTCAGGCTATTCAGGCTCAGAGAATGTAAGAAAAGGGAGAAAACGTAAGTACAACTGCTCAAAAGTGACAAAGAAAAATTACATGGATCTTTAATGACAGACAGGGGAGTGAGTGATCATGTGTGTGTAGTAGAAAATGCAACGTGTTTATAAGCTTGGCATCTGAGTTCTTTAAATGGAGGAGAAAGTGTTGAAGACTCCTTTAGGAAAGGGGTTTCAAAACCTAAAAGCAAGGCAAAAGAAAACTTGCTTTAAAAACTGAAAATTTAGTTAAAACATCATCTGCACTGAGGAAATCTCCATATATAACATATACTAAATTCTGAGCAGTCACAAATCACTCATTGGGTTTTAGTTTGAATATTTCTGAATATGATTGAGAGGAAGATACTCAGCTCAACTGAAAGTATAGTATTTTACCTGTCTTGGAATGATTTTCACCACCAGAATCTATAAATATGCCTTGATTTTGGAGTTAACAGGTCATCTTTGCATGTTACAGATTTAGTTACAAAATGTCCTGTTCAACTGTATAGCTTTCACACTTTCATAATAATTACACCTTTCTTTGTACAAATTCACATGGGTTACATTGAGCATAGCACTTACAGAGAAGTCTAAGCTGTTTACAAATTTTAGGTTTTAAAAAGTTAGGTTACATTTCTTGACAAGCTATATCAGACTGGTTACTTTTTTTTTTTTTTTTTTTCCTCCAAATCCTCAGTCTAAACTAGCATAAAGCTGCAACTAAATCTAAGGTGTTTCATGATAAATCATGCAAAGCTTTTGTCATATTCAATGTAAGATTTGAATTCTGATCCGTTAGGGGTGTGATGTTTCAAAGGATAACTTTCTAGTAACTCAGTAGATCGGCAACTCTGCAGCTGCAGTATTGTTTCTTGAACCAGCAGCACTAGTGAATATAGATAAATAGTAAGGAAAACACCTACTTATTTATTCTGTAGTTTTAATGTGATTTTCTAACATCTTAACATTTTATTCTATTTTTGCTTACCTTCTTTTTAAAAAGCAATGACACAATTCCCTTTATTCTATACTCTCTGTATATACTTAAAATATTGCTGATTCTGTTTCAGTCTTCCTATCATAGAATCATCAGATCATCTAGGTTGGAAAAGACCTTCAGGATAACCAAGTCCAACCATCAACCTGACCAAACCCTGTCACTAAACTATGGTCCAAATACCACAAGGGATGGGGAGTCTGCCACTTTCCTGGGCAGCCTGTTCCAGTGTTTAAGCACCCTCTCTGTGAATAATTTCTTCCTAATGTCCAAACTAAACATCCCCAGCACAACTGGAGACCATTTCCTTGCATCCTATCACTTGTCACCAGAGAAAAGAGACTAACACTATCCTTGCTGCAACCTCCTTCCAGGTTATAACTACCCGGAGAGCAAAGGAGCCCTCAGCCTCGTCTTCTCCAGAACAAACCAACCCTGATTGCCTCAGCTGCTCCTCAGAACTCTTGTTTTCTAGTCCCTTCACCAGCTTCATTGCTCTTCTCTGTATAAGCTCTAGCTACTCAATGTCCTTCCGTATCTGCTCATAGATTCGTAGAATGGCTAAGGTTGGAAAGGACCTTGAAGATCATCTACTTCTAAACTCCCTGCCATGGGCAGGGATGCCACCTCTCTAGATCAGGTTGGTCAAGGCCCATCCAGCTTGGCCTTGAACACCACCAGGGATGGGTCATCATGTTTTTAGACATCTTATGTTTTGTTTATAATATATCTGTATCCTGATCACTTCAGCCATTTGAAGGCCATCAGTTCTGAGTGCATTTTTTTTTTTTGTATACATTTATTTACCTTGCAGAATAAGCATTACTGTTCTATGCTGAACCATTCTTCTCTAAATTTCCAGTAATCATAAGTTTTATTTGTTAAGCTTCGTTGGTGGTTTTCCAGCATTACTTTCTCTTTAAACAACGGTACTAATTCACATTATTTAATGTTTATAAATAGTATTCCAACTCCTTCCAGTTATTCTGTCTCAGGATAAAGTATCAATAATTCTTCAAATGTTCAGTACCTGTAATGTATTTTTATGTGTATGTTTATTACTCTAAATATTCATATTATCTCCTAGTGATTATTATTTTCATGAAAGCAACATTCAGTTTCTTTCTGAAATCTGTCCTGGGGGTCTACAGGATAATTATTATGAAAATTTGTAATATGCCAGAAAATATCACTTGTGCTTTTTATGCCCTTCATTCCAATTGCTAACTCATTAATCCACAGTTTCAAGTGCTCTGACCTTTTATTTCCAATGTCATTTGTCCCAAGTTGAATGAGCAGCAGCAGGTCTCCCTAAAAAGCAACTATGTTTCTCTTGTTGCTTGAGCCTCTCTCTCTCTTTTTTTTTTTTTTTTTCTCTTAAAGTAGACAATATATTCATAGTCTTACAGAACCTCTCTGCAAATTCTTGTCTTGCATGTCTGAATTTATCAGTGTAATTCAGTCAGATATGCCATACTCCCTAGCATCTAGTATTCCATTTTTGTGTTGTTGCTGTTTTTATTTTAATGGTGAAAGATCAAAGAAATGGTTTCCTACATGACCATAGAATTATTAGCAATTGCAGATTTACTGTTACTTCAAACCAAAACTCAAACCTTGGTTGCTGTAGTCACTTACAAGATAGCACTTAATTTGCACCTATTTCTACTTATTCACTCTCTCATAAAGACTTTATATTATATTCCCATGTAAAAATGTACAAACAGATCCTAAGTCAGATTGAATGTTATGCTGAAAAAAGACACGCTTCAGATACAGTGCAGTGTCAAGCATTGCAGAAATCCAGAAAAAATGCCAAGAAAAAAACAAACAAACAACAGCAACAAAAAAACCACTGTAAAATGTCAAAGAAATCCTAAGCCAGAAGCAGTAAAGTCAAGTGTTCAAAATTCACCTATTAATTCAGTGTAAAGCAAAGTGCATCTATGAATTTCGTATTAAATTGCAGGCAAAAGGTGTGTTACAGATTTCAAGCACAGGACAGAATGAAGTTGCAGTTTTCAACAAAAGAGATGATCACATCCTGTAGGTTTCCCAAATTTTCTTAGTTATTTGATGCCAAAAGTGCATCATAGTAGCATCTTCGCACTAAGTGCTCTGAGATCTGTGGATTTTTTTTCTGACTATTTGCACTTAGGGATATAAAGGACTGTTAGTCTATCTGAAATTTCTTGAGGACTGAGAATTCCTTCCTATTTATTTAACACTACCTAATTTCTGTTTAATACAGTTAGGGGATTATGGTTTTCCTTTTAATTTTCACAATTTTAATCATTACTGATTAACCTTATTCTTTCAAAATTATTTTTTCTGTGCTATGAAAAAATAACCTTTCTTTCTTTTTTATTTTTTTTTGCCTTTTTCCTCCATCAGTCTTACCAAATACAATCAGTGAATTACCAAAGAATCAAACTTATTTGGTGCAACATCCATATTCTGTCTTCTGACAATCTCCTAGATGGCAGTATTTTATTTGAAACATGGATGATGTTTAGGCAATAGTCTATGCCTTATTTATTTATTTATTTATTTATTTATTTATCTTGGTGTACTCAGTTGTAGTCGTTATGCTATTTATGAAAATGATGTGGAATCATTTCAAATGAGAAGTTGCTAGCAATAGGCCAAATCAAGTGTACATTAAAGATGAATATTTTAGAGACTGACTGAAATAAACTGTGTTGATGTTAATACAGAGCTTATTTTAAGTCTAAACAGTGTAATCCCCATTTATAATTGCTGTTAACCATATGGACATGCCTGGATAATGCAATTGGTTGTATAAAATGATGAAGTTTCAGTGACAGACACAAATTTTACAGTGAATAATTGGAATTCATTTTCAGTGCATTGACAATGAAGTGAATCATACCCTATCAGTGCAGTGAAGTAAGGTGTTTCAAATGAAACTCCAAAAGATAATTCTAGCTCAAGCATCATCATTGCTTTCAGCAATGATTAGGACTTGGATTGTGGTTGGATCCTGGGCTAGGGCTATATTCATAAAAACATTTTTTTTTTTTTCTTGAATTCCTACAGTTACCTGATCTTTACAATCATTTTTGTTTCTACAATGACAGTGAAGAGTCGAAGAAAATAATATGAGGATAGTTGTTTGTATGTATATGTCTGCTGAAGTGAAATATGTGTGAAAATTGGAATTCCCTGATAACAGAGATTATTTCTATTGGAACCTGTCCATTTTATTGGGTAACTTCATGCTTCTACATTTTTATTCTGATTCTTTTGGTTCAGAAAAGGTTGGTCATTGGGGTTGGCCCCGTTTAATAGAAATTAAATTACTTGGAGAAAAATTGATGAAACAAATAATTCTCTGCTCAAATATGTGCTTTTTCTCCGATGAGGTGATCTGCAATTCTGTTTTTCATAACAAATCTTCAGTCAGTTATTTTTACTGGATCTGTTCATGTACCTCGTCCATGGATCTCTCATGGATCTGTTCCTTCAGTCTCTTTCTACAATATCTGTACTTCTGTGCACAATGCTTGATCACCACAAAGATCAAAATAAAGAGTAGCTGTACTGGGAAAATTGATTGGTACCAGTTTTCCCACTCTTCCTTTACTCCTCCTCTCTTCCTACTCAGATCTTATTTTAACCTTATTCCTTCCAGAAGTAATGATTAAAAAGTTTGATTACAGGCTTGGTAGATCAGGGATTCATAAATTGTACTCATAACTTCAAACTTGTCACAGTGCGTGCTCTTAAGAAATACTGATACGTAGCCTCTGCTTTGGTTTTCCTTCTTTGGAAGTGGTAAGTGAAGGATTTTGAAAGACTTGCAGATGACCTGTGTAAATCAACTAAGTATATTCATAAAGAAAGCAAAACAAAATAATATTATTATTGTTTCTGATACTAAAAGCAAACATGCAAAATCATTCAGAAGTACTGTTTCAGGATGTGCTGGCAGAAATATGCCTCTGGGAATTATGCCCAAGATACAATGTCAGCCATAGCATTTGGGGAAATGAGAGGTATTAATTCTGAACTGTTATCTTTGCAGCATCAAAGTTATATTAATTGTTTAAGAAAAATAAACAGTTGTTTAATTAAATTAGAAATTAAACAGATGTTTAAGAAAATTAAAAGGCTGCACAGCCTTACTTAAGTACAAAATGCATCAAATGAAACTGATTTTCTGTGTCTGTCTGTATGTTGGAAGAGTCATGTAACTTTTCCACAAGTGCTTGAAATTGGTTTGCACAGTCATCTTTTTCCTTACCTCTGAGAGCCTGATTAGCAGTAATGTGTGGTAACTTTCAAAGATGAACAAATTCTCTTCCCAAGTATCCTGAGAATATATGAAATATATATATATACATATGTGCATACCGTATGATAGCATATATGTGTCTTTAAGGAATGGATATATATTTTTGTTTGTGTGTGTGGCTTAGTGTTAATAAAGTGCCAGTAGAGACTGAGAAGCAATATAAACACTTGTCAGAAACTTTTTACTCAGGATATTGTATAACTGACTGACATACTAAGATAATGCTTTGTATATAAAATGCCATGCAGTTTTAAAAATGGTTAGAAGTTGTTGTTTTTTAAGGTTAAAAAAGTATTAAGATTGAAAAAATATTTTTTACTTCTTGCTCTGCTTAGAAGTGTACACAATAAACTGAATGAAAGAAATTTTTTTTTAGTATGGAAAATAAGTTGTTAACAAGAAAACTATTTTGTGTCTGAGGCACGATGGATTGTTCCTTAAAAATAGAAGACATTTGAATATATATATATATTTCTTTTTGTTACATGGACTCATGAACTCTTTCTTATTCTAGAAGTATCTTGTCAAAAAATCTTATCATATACAAATTCTCAATTCATTCTTAAAATGCATAGTAATTAATTATCTTCATTAGGTTTTTAACAGTTTACCAGGATAGAAAACTAGTTCCTTTCAAAGTCTCATGCAGCATTCAGCTCTGTCAGTTCCATGCCTGATGATTTTAAAGTTACTTTGATAGTGATCTTTCCAGCCCTTAAAAGAACTAATGTAATACTATCGTATTTGATAATTCCAAATTATAAAGACAAAACTATTGTATGGTCTACACTTCTATTATTTTTATAGCATAATAATAAGGAAAAAATGGGTCAGTTATGAAAAAATGCAGTAGCATCATTGTTCTTCTCTGGACTAATCAAGTTATTTGCTATTAGAAACCTGCATAAAAGTGGTAGAGTTTTGCTGACAAAGCAGCTTAGATTACAGTGGGAACACAATTTCAGGTGTCATTCAATTGTGCCTGTAGTAGAATAGAATAGAATAGAATAGAATAGAATAGAGTAGAATAGAATAGAATAGAATAGAGTAGAATAGAATAGAATAGAATAGAATAGAATAGAATAGGCATAACCAAAGAGTGAAGTTGTTCTCACCATGCTCTATGGAACTGAGAAATAACACATTTTAATATTAGACTTAATGGTCCTGTATGTAACTTGATAACATGTTTTCTGCAGAACATCTGTTGAATTATTTTCTTTATCTAAATATTGAAATTTATCAGTTAAAGGTATCTGTAAGAAAATTGTTTTGTAGTGGAGCCATCAGATAAGTACATTTTCTTTTTTTCACTTGATTCCCCAGTTTAAACCAGTAACATAGAAATAACAGATATGTGATAAATGCCATATTTTAAAATTTAATTTCTTGTAATATCTGAGAAATTTATTGAGGGCCACATTCAATCAGGTTTTGACTGTCTCTAAGGATGGAAACTCCACAACCACTGTGGTCAGCCTGATGTAGTGTTTGACCATTCTTACAGTGCAAAGTTGTTGTTTCTTATGTTTAAATGAAATTTCCTGCATTTCAGTTTTGTCCATTGCCTCTTCTCCTTTCACTAGATACTACTGAGAAGGGTCTTGATCTGTCTTCTTCACTCCCTGTGGTGTAATTGCCTAAAGTAACTAGGAAAATTAAAAGTAATATTCACATTTTAAAGAAAATGTACAGCATTGAAAAGGCTTTCAGGGTAGGGCGTAGCTGCATTACATGTGCGTTCCCTAGGCTTCCAACCTTAGATGCTATCACACTGAGGGAACCTGGAGTGCTGATTCTAAGGAACAGTACAGAGTGTAGAGCGGAGTGGAGACACACTGGCTAGGCTCTGTGACCAGGTGGGGACTCAATTGTTCTTGTGCACGCCAAGACTGATAAGCTGTACTTTTGCTACCCTGAGCCTGTCATATTTTTGACAAAATGCTGTACTCTAGTGTACTTTTGCTCATTATAATATCATTGTAATGCCAAAACACACCTCCATCCCAAAAGCTACCCGCCTCCAAGGTGCAACCACCCCTCACTGAACATGGGCTCTGAATTTCTCAGGGCCTATACCTTTAAACAGAGATGGGAAAACTTTTCACCAATCATAAATAAGATGCTTGACTAGAGTCACTGAAGCTCCACCTAAAAGATAGAAAATAATATAAATTGGCCTAAGAGAGAGGGGATGTTAGGGAAGATACCATCATCAGGGAAGATACCATCACAAGGGAATATAACATCATGAGGACCTCCTGATCAGTCAACGGGCTGAGCTTCTCTTGCCCCCCCATTGGACGCCTTTGGGTGAGACTTGAACACTTGGTTTTACTGGGTGTCTCCGCGGAAACTTAGGAATCTCTATAGAGTCTTTGTGCCTTTTAACACGTTAATTTCCAGGCTGTGCACCTGTGTATTTCATGCATGCTAGCTTGCTTTTGCAGGCAGTAAATTATTGCTGGCAATCCAAAGAACCTGTGTACCTGTTGCTGTAATAAATTGCACTTAATTGCATTGTTCCTAGCCTTGACAGTTCTCATTGAGCAAGACTAGAGTAAGGATGTGTTAAGTTGTTGGAGAATCCGTGATGATGAGAGTTCAGTATCCTGAATCTAACCAGACCCACATCAGTTAGTACGTTATTGGTCAATCTGTGACCGTGTTAGGTCAGTACCCTGAATCCGACCAGACCCATAACTGTTAATCGGCTACACCCCTTAACACGACATTCCCCTGTACCAGCTTTTTGTGTTGTCCAAGCTAAATGGTCTCAGATCTCTCAGCCTCTCCTTGTATGGCAGGTCTCATACTCATCTCTGTAACCTTTTGCCGGTCTCACTCCAGTATGTCCCTGTCCCTCATCTACCAGGGAGCCAAGACTTGGACCTATGACTCTAGATATATCTCACCAATGCAGAGTAGATGGCAAGGATCACCTCCCTTGAACAGTGGGCGATGTTCTGCCTGATGCTGCTCAGCCGATCAGCCTCCCTGATTGGTCTCCAGTATGTGTACTGTTGCCTGGGTGTATGCTTCCCAGTTGCATTTTCCTTATTTGAACATCCTGAAACTCCTGTCAGCACACTTCTGCAGCCTTTTGAGGTCCTTTCGAATAGCAGCATAACCCTCTCATCTATCAACCACTCCTCCCAGTTTTGTATCATCTACAGAATTGCTAAGGGTGCCCTCTGTCCCCTCATCCAGCTTACTAATAAATATATTGAAAATATTGGTGCTAGTATTGACCCCTGGTATACCACTAGTGACTGATCTACAGCTAGACTTCATGTCTCTAATCAGTCCAGCAGTTCAGATTGTTTTCATTCATTCTCAATTGTCCTCTTACCTAGTCTGTACTTCATCAGTTTGTCATTACAGAAAACAGTGTCAAGAACCTTACTGAAGTCAAGATAAACAAGATTCAGTGCTCTTTCCTCATCCACCAAACCAGTCATTTAATTGCAGTAAGCTATCAGGTTGGTCAGATGAGATTACCCCTTTATAAATCCATGCTGACTACTCCCAGGCATCATCTTGTCCTTAGTATGACTTTCAGGATTTCCTCCATTTCCTCCAGGAATGACATTTATGCTGACCAGCCTATATTTTTTTAAGATCCTCCTTTTTGAAGACAGGAGTGACATTTGTTTTCTTTCAGTCCTTAGGAACTTCATCTCCACAACTTTTCAAAGACAGTTGAGAGTGGCAGACATTAACCAGCTCCCTCAGCACTCGTGGGTCTCCCATTCTGTTAGTTGTCCCATGGACTTTTTTGTGTGCAGTTTTTTTACATGTTCTTTAACCTGTTCCTCCTCTACTCGGGATTAAGGCTTCTTTGCTCCAGACTGGCCCACTAGTTTCAGAACCTAGGATTTCTGAAGACCAATCTTCTTAAAAGTAAAGATTGAGGTGAAGTATAAATTAAGTACCTTGACTTCCTTTGTGTCCGTTATCACCAAGTCCTCTGTCTTTATCAGCAGAAGTTCCATATTTTCCTTTGTCTTCCTTTGGCTGCTTATGTACCTGTAGTAGCCTTTGACATTCCTCAGCAAATTCAACTCCAGGTGGGCTTTGGCTATCCTAAACTTGTGTCTGCATGCTTAAATAGCATTGCTATATTCCTCCTGAGTCAAAAGTATTGTTACCTGCTCCCTCACATTTTGTCCACAGATTGTGGAGGTATTAAGAGAATATAGGAAAAAGCATGTGAAATGACAATGGCATGATTAAGTATTAAAATAATGAAATCGAAAAAAATTATAATCTTAGAAGGCAATGTCTAGACATGTAAACTGGCAGAGGTGTCCTGCTTGGCTATTGCAGTCACAAAGTGATCATTCTGAATTCTGAAGATCTTAGGATATCGGGATAGGGAGCTGTATTTTGGGTCTGTGATTCCCATGTTGGGTTATCTGATTGTCCTGTTCTGTCATACAAACATGCATTATTTATTCTTATGTTATTTTTCTTATTTCATCTGCAAGTTCCTTAAATCCACTGGAGATTCTAAAAAATTATATTCACTTTTATACTGCTTTGTTTTCATTTTATGATCAAGGGTACAGTATTTTTAAAAATAAATGGTTTGTTATTCATGAAGGCTCAGTTCAAATTTTAAGACCAAAATCCACAACTGCCAATAGCTTTCCAAAATATCTATACTCTCTATCTTTGGGCAGTTGTATCTTCTGACAGTATCTAGTGAGTTGGTTTCAGATTAAGACTAAGGGCTACTACTTGCCTCTTGGTCTAATAGTTTTGAGTTGTGTTGCTCAAACTTTTAAGTGTTGCCCTGTAATTTTTAATTCAAATTATTTTTATATTCTTGCTCTACTGTTTTTTTTTCTGCATCATCTGGAATATCATCCATAATATGCAAGCTGTAAAAATGTAGCTGCTGTGGAATCAAGCCATGATGGTCTGCTTAAGACCTATAAGTTCTGAATACCAATGGAAATGAAGTGTGTGGTGTTTTTGACCACTGAACCCTTATTAAATTAAATGAACAGTGCCAACAGAGTTTCACATTTTTACATAACAGTACATTACCAGAATAGATCTGATGATATGATAAATGCTCATAAGAAAAGTAAATGGTTGTAGACAACAACAACAAAAAATGGAACATTGAAGTGCTCTAAGTGTGTGGAATTGAGAGTATTATACAATAGATAAAATACAATGTGAGTAAAATAAAATATTTGAATTTATACTGTGTTACTGGGAGTAAAACTGTTAATCTTGGTTTACAAAGAGCATTCTGAAAATGGTGTTATCTGCAGCAGTGTTATTTGAATAATATTATTTCAAAGTAGCTATACCATCTCGGTGATTATGTACCTGTATTTATATACAGTTTATGAAGAAATCTTAGTCTGCAGCTGGCTACGTATTGTACTGTATATTTTCACACTCTGAACTTCCCACTTTCACACATGCATGTGTGCTCATACACATGTACAGTATGTACAGGCTTTTAACAGCTGTTAACAGAGATTAAAAAGTAAATGCTGTAGATTTCTTGACACTGATTTCCATTACTTTTTGAATAACAAGTGATGTAGAACATTTACTAATCTCCTATGAATTATTGCCATAAATAACTAAAACTAAAAGTAAATTGGCAAAAAGCATTCTATTGTATGATTTCATTTTAACTGGTGCAACTGTTTAATAGTCAGTTATCCACAAATGTGTTTTTTTTGTTTGTTTGTTTGTTTTTTTTAAATGATTTCTACAAACTAGTAAGTTCTTACTAGAACTTATTCCGTGTAACAACTTTTCAGTTGTAGCACTTCCCATTTTAAAATGCTTTTAATTTTGCACCAGTACTTTTACATTAAAATATGCAAAACTGCTTTCTTGCCCTATGCTGGCACGAGCATATACATATCTGCTTCACAAATATGTTAGTTTCTTAAGAGCTCACTGAAGAACTGACAACATAAAGATATACATTGTTATGTACATTTTAAGAAGTTTAAAAAGATGTTATAATGTTCATGTTTTCTGAAAAATGCAACAGTTTTCTTCACTTCTACCTTTAATAGTTTTTAAAATTCTCTTTAAATGCTGCTCTATTGCTTTAGCAAACAAGAAATAGAATAAATTGTTTTCCCTAATTAGAGGAGAGTTTTAAATTTCAGCCTAATTAGTGCAAGAACAAACCTCCTCTGTATAAAGTTTGAGCTTTGCCTAATCTGATTCTTCTGACTTACAGCCTATTTCTCTTTTTGTATTTCTGTCAACAGAAAGCTGACCTTGCAGTTGCACCATTGGCAATTACCTATGTCCGAGAGAAAGTCATCGACTTTTCCAAGCCATTTATGACTCTTGGAATAAGTATTTTGTACCGCAAGCCCAATGGTACAAACCCGGGCGTCTTCTCCTTCCTGAATCCTCTCTCCCCTGATATCTGGATGTATATTCTGCTGGCTTACTTGGGTGTCAGTTGTGTGCTCTTTGTCATAGCCAGGTAACATGTCAACTTTTGTGATTTTTTGGCAATTGTTATCATCTTTTTCTTACTAATAATTGTCAAAAGTCACAAAAAATTTCTTACTTTCATACTCTTATATTATAACTTTGTGATGTACAGAAGAATAATCAATTATGAGGGCTCACACTATTAATTTTCTGCATTGCCATGCCAAGTTTCCAATTTGTTATGCTGCCAAGTATTGGGTACGTTAGCTAGTTTTCTCCTTTTATTTACAAATTCAGAGACATTAGCAAGTTTATGTAATGCCTTTTCCCATTTGTACTGTGTTTACAAAGAAAGGGGACAATACATTTTGTGTTGTTAGCATGTGTTTCATTTGTTGCTGTGGGGCTTAATCGCAAATTGAGTACTTAGCTGCCCATGTTAATCATAGATGTCCAAAATGGGCCTTTACATATTACAAAAATAACATATTACTTGATGTAGTTTAGAGTCTTAGAAGTAGGGTACTAGAATATTTATTTTTTAACTGTGTGTTAGGTAAAAATCCCTGAGATACATCACATAATTTAGAGTCCCAGATTTTAATATGTTTGGAAACAAGTTAAGGACCTCAATATGACTGCTAAATTATAAAGTGATCTGATATACAGGACTCTATTGCTTTTAATCACTTTTTATCTATTTTCTTCAACATAGACAAGCAGGAAAAATTCTCTTGTCAAAAAATCCTTTTATATTTACCTTTTCATTGTTAAGTAATTGGAACTGACTCCAGATGTTCACAGAAGTACAAAATTATGTCATAAATTTGACTCTTGCTGTAACAGAAAAGAAAAAAAAACACAAAAAACACAACAAAAAATAGTCAGAACAGTCAATCACCAGTTCCTGCAAATGTCAATCTTCAAATAGCATTTGAAGATTCCTCCTAGTAGTCACTTTTAAATTTTATTACTATTATTTTTTGAATTGAGTAACTATAAACTACTGTTTTTCATCCCAAACTTCCCTTTAATAAGATTTTTTTTTTTTTTTTTTTTTTTTTTTTTGTCTATAGCAATGATTTTTAGAAGCAAATGTTTGACTTGATAATGCAATCTCACTTCAGCCCCAAGGTTTTTATGATTTCATTCTCTGGTCCACAGTAGAATCTTCATATTTTTCTCTCTCCATTATGCTGTAGTTGATACCAGGGTTCTCCATCTTTCTTTGATACTATCTACTTCATTTTAGAGAGGTTGTATCATTCCTGTAGTAAAGGGAGAGGTTATATTTCTAGAAACCATTTTATAAGTAATTTAGCAAGATCATCTGTACATAAAGTGCAAGAAATATTGAAGTAATACAGACAACACTAAAACACATTCTGTAATGATTGATTTTGTTTGTGTGCCTTCCTTAAAAGTGTGCTTTAAAGAGCCAGACGTATGTTGAAAGATTCTTGAAAGAACAGTAGATTTTAGTGGGCTATATACTAAACAGTAAACTCATTTCTGAGGTGTTCCTGTAATACAGACACATCAGAAAGCACAGGATTTACACTTGAGAATAAATTACAAATATTATATTGTGAAACACCTCATGTGAAATATTTATGTGTATGTTCTGAAAGTTTTAACCCTATTGTTATCATGAAAGGACATTTTCAGCATGATGCACAGCGCTTTTGACATGAGAATCCCAATAGGAATCTTATGGCTGTTTCTACCTATGGTTTGAAAATGTGTCTTGTTATATTCTGTAAGGAAGACACATTTTGCTAGAAGCCATTTTTTTTTTTTTTTAATTTTTATTTTTTAATTAAGCTATTCATCCACCTTATCTCTCTAACAGAATTGGAAACAATGTTTATTTTCAAACAGAAGCACCATATTTTAGGCCATTACTGCTGATTTTTGTGACCAGCACTACAGAAACCTCATGTACTTGGAAGCATTATCTTAATTGTGAAGCATTACAAAATACATTTTATATTGAGCAGAGAGGAATCTATTTTTGTATAAAGTTTTTTACACTCAACTTTATATTAGCCTTCAGATTTTTTAATACCTTGTAACCCTTATAATCAAATATTGATGACACAAATTTAGAAATAAAAGATTTAGGATTGTGTAAGACAACCTATAGATTTTATTTTCTTCATATTGAAGAACAACTTTCTAAATATGTGATAGCATTTTCTAACACCATAGTTCATATAGGGGAAAAGATGTAAGTTAAAAACATAATCACTTGATGAATACTTTTAAGACAGAAAAGCAGGTATTCAAAAGTAAAAGTGCCTTTTGCAAATTCAGTTTGTCTGTCATGTAAAATAAAATAATGTTACCTGAAGTGTGATTCTGTAGAGAATTTTGCAGCTTAGTGCTGAATATGTATTTTCAGTACAGATTATAATTTAGGTGCTGTAGAGGTATGCATTTTTCAGTCCTGATTATGTGAAACTGTTGGGCTGTATGCCACTAAATTAATAGGTTCCATCCAGAGTGTCTTATTAAGAAGATTTTTATTTCATAACAGTCCTGTCATAATGAATGTTTAACTACAGTGTTTCATAAAAACTATTGTGTTTCCTAATAAGGTGTATCTATGTTTGGAGCAATACTTAGTATGTCTTTTATGATATGTTGTTTTGTAATTACAGCTCATCAAAGTATTCAGAGTAGAATGCTTACTGTAGATTTACACCTCCCTTTTTTGTGTCAAATGTTTCATGAGCATACTGTGATTTTATTGTTTTACCATGTCTTTCAAATAGGACCAGAATATAAGAGCTTGATACACTGAAAGCAGAAAAGAATAGTTCTGTTTTGGTACTTGGAATTCACCCAATAGTTGGTGGTATAATCCTATTTAGGGAAAACTGAAGAAAGTAGTAAAAGGTTCGAGAATCTTTGAGAGAGAAATGCTGCAAGAACTTTTGTAGAGTAACATAACAGGTATAAATGAAAAAAGGGGAAAAAAAAAGTAATATATCTCAACTCTTTATTAGTCTTTTCCTTTATGTGAAAGAACATTTGGTTTTCACTTCCAGTCTGAGAACTGGATATAAAGAGCTGGAATATTTACATACTCACAAAGACAAGGAGCAAGGAAAGAGATTTATTCATTAGTTAGGAGGCTTCTCTGTGTCATTTTCCTCTTGTACTTCCATAAATTGATGAGTCATCTATTTATGTGGAGATTATAGATCTTATGTTCTGAATGAGATGAACTGTGTATTGTAGTGTATGGTGTTCAATTGTCATTCTTGGTGTGGAATTATAGCTGTGATTACTCCATACATATGAAAACTTCATCTTGGTTGTTGTGATTGTTGAGTCTAAGTAGTTATGCTGGTTACTCTCTAAAATTTCCTTTATTTTTCGTATATGCTGATGACTGATAAACTGATAGACTGATAGTCTTCTTGACACTAAGCCTATTACTTTTCTGTGAACAGAGAAAGTCATACAGCATTTTTCACATTTTTCTTTTTCTTCTTTTTTTTTTTTTTTTTTTTAATAAGTGGCAACAGTAACTGGTCTATTTCTGTTGCTAGCTGGTAATGTCTTTGTATCACTCGTAGCAGCGTCTTTTCTTATCTGACATCTTGATTCATTCTTTGACTTGGAATACCAGTTAAATTCACAGTTTACATGTTTATTAGGTGGAAAACTAAGGCTAGAGTAAAATGCACCAACTCCTTTCTCGAGTTCTGTCAAGTACACAACATCTTCTGATCTGCATAATGAAATACCTTAATTACTATTTCTTATTCGTCTTTGTTGTTTCATTTCACAAGAAATATGCTGATTTCATACAGTTTTGCATACCAACTTCAGAGGCACATCTGTTCCACTAGCCTGTGTATATGACACATCTGTTTCCTACTACCTGGTCTCAGCAAAATCTGACGTGTTAGTAACTGGGAGTGCGGCCCATTCTGCATAGGTACTGTGATGAAAACCAGTTTCATACCTTTAAAAACACTAATTTGATAAACACATCTTCCAATTCATGACTTTCAAGAGTAAACAATGTTCAGCTGGCTTACTTTGTCATAGTAATCTGATTTTTGAAGTCCCTTATGTATAATTTTAAACACCCATGTCTTCATGAAGCTTTTCTGAAAATCCAAATTGAAGGACAAACTACTTAAATATTTTTTATCCATTCACTTTCTACCTGATTTACTGGAATTCAAGTTGTTTCCTGCACATGGAAGTATTTCTCTGTGTTGTAAGATCTGTTTGCTGTGAACATGTCTGTCTGTCATGATGCAGTTTACTCTTTAAGTGACCTGTCTTAATACCTGGAAGAGAGACACCTGCCTTAGCATGATGCTTCACCTTTATCGATTAGCTGTGAAGTAGATAAACTACCTTGGATGAAACACTCTACTAAATGAGCTCTTACGCTTCTTGTAGTGAGCTGTCTGGTATATCAGTGAATCTGTTGTGTAAATATGCTTAAATTGTGCTTGCAGCCTTAACTGCTAATATTGACTCATAAGTTGTCATTTTAATGGGCTTGATTCTCCTTTATGTGTACCGCATTCTGTGTGTGTGGACTTTCTGTTATTCTATCCTGTTTCTTGTAAGTCAAGCCATTGTTCTAGTTTCAGCTGTCAAAGCATAAAGTAAAAAACATTTTTTTCCTTTTTTTTTTTTTTTTTTTTAAACAGAGAACATAGAAACATAGAGAAACATAGAATCAGAATATCATGAGTTGGAAAGTACCCACAGTGATATTTGAGTCCAACTCTAGGTCTGCACAGGGCCACCAAAATTCAAACTATACATTTAAGAGCAATGTCCAAATGCTTCTTGAACTCTGGCAGACCAGTGTCTTACCACCCTCTCAGTGGGTGAAGAACCTTTGCCCTACACAAGCCTGACCCTCCCCTGTCCCAGCTCTGTGCCATTCCCTCAGGTCCTGTCCATGTCCCCAGAGAGCAGAGCTCTCTGCTCCCCTTGTGAGGAAGCTGCAGGCTGCCATGAGGCCTCCCCTCAGCCTCCTCTGCTCAGGGCTGAACAAACCAAGGGACCTCAGTCGCTCCTCATAGTTCTTGCCCTCCAGATCCTTCACCATCTTTGTAGTCCTTCTTTGGGCACTCTCTAATATTTTCTTTTTATACTGTGGTGCCCAAAACCACACGCAGTAAAGTGTGTGTGTGTAAGACTGCACCAGTGCAGAGTAGAGAGGGACAGTCAGCTCACTTACCTGGCTACCAATGCCATGACTGATGCATCCCAGGATGCAGTTGGCCCTCCGGGCTGCCAGGGCACACTGTTGAGTCATATTCAACTTGCCATTAACCAAAACTCTCAGATGGCATTCTGTCTGGCCATATGTCCAGCCAGGGCTACCCCTTTCCAGGTGCAGAATCCATCACTTGCTCTTGTTAAACTACATATGGTTGGTGATTGCCCAGCTCTCTAATTTGTCAAGATCACTCTGCAATGCTACCCTTGACAGAGCCATCAGGTCCTCCCAGTTTAGTATCATTTTACTCTATACATCCACGTCACTTATGGAAACATGAAAGAGAACACATTTATTTTAATATTTTCTCTGTGAAGAAACATAGGAATATCCTGCTTCTTCAGACTTGAGCAGGTGCCTAAGCATTGTATCTTTCCGGAGTGCATACATAGCTTTTTACATCTTATCAGTCTTTTTTATTTCATATTTCTTGGTGAGCTGATTTCTGTCCTTGAGCTTGTCTGATTAATTCTTCAAGTATTCCTTGAAAACTATCTTGATGACAGAAATTAATGGTAGAATGAGAGGGAACTACTTTTCCTGTTACCATGGAACTCTGGTTACTAAATTACTATGTTGATATTTATTCAAGTGCGAACTCGGAATATTTGCCCTTTATTCTTAACAAGCATTCTTCCTATGAGAATTTTATCTCCTGAGGCCTCCCTAGAGAGCTATAGCATATGTTATAAAGTGTTTTCGGGAATGGATTCATCAGCCAATAGGGCAGTCCAGATGGCAACCCTGAAATCTGCTTCTCTTACTATCTTACAGAATTCAGTTTTGTCTCAGTTGTAATGCAGGTGGGGATATTATCAACTAGATGATAAAATACTGTATAAGTAGGCAAGGATAAACACATGCAAAAAATCTAGCCATGACCCTTAGTCTAGTGCCTCCAAAAGATTCATTATAGACTGCTTTTTTTTTTTTTTTTTTTTTTTTCAATTGAAAAGCAATTCAAATTCTAACATTGAAAATGTTAGAGATCATGTTTATTGTGAACAGAGACCAATCCCTCTCTCTTCTGTGGGTTTTCTAACTTCTTATTTACTGATATGTTTTTGTATCTGTACAAAAAAAAAAAAAAAATAATCCTAATATTACGTGAGAAAGGTCTGAAAAGGTTATTCCTCTCTGAACTAAAATTTTCCTACTTCATTTCAAACTTTGAAAGTTTTAATTTTAGGTTTCTGTCATTTAAATAAAATTTCAATAACTGACCTAAATATATAGAGGACACTTCAACTATATCATAGTTTTTGCACTAATGAGCAAATTATTAAGTATATGCTTTTCACTTGGTCCATCCCACTATGTGTTACAGCAGTGAAATTTTACAGTCATCTTGTCTGGCCAGCAGTCACTGGAAATGTTGTAAGTAAGACTTGCATACGACATTTCAAATATGCTCAGATATTTCTGCTTACAACTTTTGACAAATTGTGGATGACAACTTTAAATTGCTCAAATAAAATGGGAGTTTACTGTGCTCTATGCAATCAGTATTACCATAAATCTGTGTAATCTGTAATATTATTTTTTATTTTCTATAATCAGCACACATCCCATCCTTTTTCTATATCGATGATACAAAACATACTGAATTTGTAATGCTTTCTTATGGGCATCACCTAACTTGTGTTATATAATTATTTTGGGAAGTTATGACACAGGTTGCAATCTGTGTTACAGAGTCTAAATGTTGAGGATGAGGACATATGGCAAAAAGAAAAACATGCATAGCAATAAGGTATAAGCTGCAGTCTCTCACTTTGCTTCTTGACGCTCAGAAAGACAATACAACCTCTTACCTCTACCACAAGAAATTTATCTGGGTTCATTGCCAGTTTATAGAATATCTAATATAGAAATAAAAAAACTCAGTAAGGACTCCTAATCCTTTAGGATTCTCATGAATCAGTTCTGTGTTTTCAACCTCCTTCTGATGTTCAAGAGGAGCCAAGAGCATCAAGAGGTCTCACAGTCTACATAATAGCATCTATCAGAATACTGTTACAGGTTGCAGTAGAAGAAAAGAAAAATCTTATCTTGTACTCTTGTAACATCAATAACCTCCCTAGATTTTAGGGGGTGAAAAGGCAAAACAACACTCTAAAGCCTTGCCATACTGACAGTAGGTCAGTCTGACATCCTGGACACTGCATATTATACATCAAATGTAAGAAGATACTGTCATTAGCTAAATCCCCATATGGACTTTGAAGATGCTTATTTGTCTATCTGATTAATTCTGGATTCTTCTGTAATTTTTTTTCCTTGCCAAACTTTGTCTTTTTTTTCTAGCTTTGTCTTTCACAGAGTGAATATGTGGGTGGGGCCTCCCTAGGAAACAGAGAATTAGGTCTAGTGATGTCAGTAGTTAAGGAAAAGTAGATAAGGAAAACACTTTGTAGCATTTGCTCCATCAGTGTGTTTTATATTAATTCTTGTTATCTTGTAGATTAACCTAATCAGAAAAAACTTTATTTATTTATTTATTTATTTATTTATTTGAAGAGCATATAGTAGTGTATTTATACTGCATAAAGTTGCATTTGGGGTAGAAACTCTCCATCCTTTCTCTTGCTTTCTCCTCATTATTTTGAAAGCCATCAAAAGGTTCTTCAATACATCACTAATTACCCCAAAACTTAGGTATTTTGAATGGAAGAACTGAATCATAACTCTGTTCATCCTTAAGGAATTTGAACTCTTACTACCAGCAAGTCAAGAACGCTCTTCATTCTCATTTACTTAAGCATCTTTGTTTAAAACCAGGAATGGACAGCTCATTCTGTCTGTACTGATTCTGATTTTTATTTTTAAGCCTTGTTACATGTAGGTGTTATGCATTTACAAACATTTATTTCCTATCCATTTTGATGGAAGATTCCAATACAACCTTTTATGTGGTCGTAGGAGTGCTGGTGGAAAGTTGTATCAAAGGTTGTGTTGGTATATTATATTTTATAGCATGGTTTCTCTTTTTTTTTTTTTTTTTTTTTTTTCCTTCAATTTTCTCATTTATATGTTGCTCCACTGAATATTTCACTGCCCAAATATACCATGATTCTATGTATCTTCTTGAATCTTAACGGTATCTTACATCTGACAGATCTTTAGCAAACAAGCCAAAGTTTGTTTGCTAGAACTCTTTCAGAAGAAGAAGCCGGATAACCTGACTTTACTAGTAAAATCTCAGTTTTCATTGGTGAATGGCTCTGAAATAATGAGTTTACTTTCTGGCCTGCTTCCATATTCAGTTTTGACTGACTAGAATTGTTCGGTTTGATTCATTCTGCTTCATTCAGTTCATTGCTAGACATCTGCCTGAATGTCATTCACTGTTAATCTAAATCATTATTTCAAACAGCCTGCAACAGTTTAGTAATTGCATTTGCCTTACCTTCATCCCTAGAACATCCTGGGAGATGCTGAAAGGTATTACGCTGTGTGTATCATCACTTCTTTTCACACAAATGTAATCTTAGTTCATACTTGAGTTCACATGCCCAGTTTCCTGTCATTTTTTGCATACTACATAACCAAGTAACAATATTATAAACATACAATGGACTTTGCTTTGGAAATATGTCAGTAGCCAAACGTTGACATTTATAAAAAAAATAAAAATGCATGTCTAATGTTATTGGATTTAACTACAGGCAAGGAAGCTCCCATCCACCTCATTTCTTTCCTTAAAATGCCTTGGGTAAACAGCCTATAGCTAGGGGAGTCAGTAGCTGAAGAGTTGTGAAGAGTTCTCTAACAGCATGCAAAGCAAAGTAATCCCATACACCTTTTTGAGAAAGGTACAAAACAATCTGAGGAATAACTTATTTTAGTTTTCAAAGATGTTAACACTGTAGTAGCACATGCAGTGGTTTGCCCTTATTTTAAAAGCCCTTGCTAATTACCAGCACATCCAGTACATGAAAATATTAGATTGCTTGTGTGAAGTAGTTTGCTTGAAAAAGGTATAGAGGGAGTCTCCAGAAAACATGCTGAGCATTCTTTTCTGATATTGGATCCTATCAGTTAGTTTCATTAAAACATTAATTTTTTTTTTTTTTTTTGGGGGGTGGGGTATGTGACAAGAAAAATAAAGTAACACACATATCTAGACTTCATGTTTTCTACATTTATTTAGCAAATCATAGCATGGGATACTGTTAAATGTGCCTAAAGAGAATGGTTCCTCTATAGATTAATCCAAGTGTTTTCAAGATAAAATTATGCTTTTGAGAAGGACTACTGTTTCTTCTGGTTTTGGAATTACGGTGCGTAGGAGGGTTATTAGTTTTTTTCCATGTGTTTTACTCTGGCATGGATTTTACTCTGTCATACATAGTCTTAGTGGGGAGAAGGAAATTGTAACTCTTGCCATAATGCATAATAATAGTTTCCTTGTGCGATTTGCAAAACAGTGTAGTCCTCTAATCTGAAGAAAAAAAAAAAAGAAGTAAAAAAAAAAGAAACCAAGAACTAGTGGAACAGGAATGCTGTCAATAAGTAACCAAGAAAGCACCACAGAACTGCAGAACTGTCAAAAGATATAATAAGTAATTTGATACAAGTGGTAATTTGAAAGTGTGCAAGTTACCTGGTTGATTCCTTTGATTCCTTTTCATTATCATCAGTGACTGAATTTACAGATTGATTGATTTATCAGTGGATGAATTTGACCAGCAGTTAACACTTTTTTGTTTTTGTTTTTGTTTTCCTCCCAAAATCAGAACAGCAAAGCTCATGTAGGAGACATTTTATTTATTCAAGCCATTTCACACAAACTTGGAACACCTTGTTCTTAACAGCAAAAGTCTTTCTCAAGAAAAATGTAGGGGTTATAGTGATATGACCCCTACAGCAGTCTTGCTTTTGCAAAGTTAGCATTTGTCTTGCTTCTGAGTCCCCAGAAACAGTTGTAATTTCTCTGTTAAACATATACAAATATTGAGCAAAAATGGCTGTAAGGATTGAAAGACAATTTTTATGCTAAATGAGGTAAACATATAAAAATGAGCATTATTTGTTCACTATAAATAAGTGGACCCTTATGCAATGGATTTCTTTATATCATCTAAATGTAGAGAAAACATTATTGTGTAATGTCAATAATACAGATGCTAGGCTACTTTTAAATGTTTGTAACTAAATAGTCAAATACAAATTATTTGGAGGGGTATTAAATACTTGTTACAATTTAGTTTTTTAAAAAGATCTGTTTGTGACAGCAAAACCATAAATAATTAAGTTGTGCTCCTGCATATCTAGCCAAAACCAAATTTTCTAAATTCTTCTGACTCTCAGTCACCATTATCCATATTATTCTGAAAATATGTAAATTGAGCTAACTTGGAAGACAAACAAATGAACAAAAAAGCAAAATTTACTTGCTAGAAACTTATGTCTTTCAAAGATAGATTTTTTATTTCTGGGAGGATTTTTTTTAGACTTTTGAATTTATTAGACTTGGGTGATGTTTAAATGATGTTTCAAAGCAGTGACGTTTTTAAAATAAATTAGGAAATAATTAGGGATATTTATTGACTGTGATATTCAATATCTGTAGATAAGAAGGCTTGTTCTCTAGAAGTCCTGTAGGCAGAAGTATGAGAATTATTTATCATATTTATTAACTTTTAGATGTTAGCCAAATTTTAACTGGCTTATGCAAGAGTTCAGGTTCTAACTCTTTGTAGTTGGAAGCATTGAAGCACCAACAAGACTTGACCAGAATTCAGTCTGAAAAAAAGAAGTATAGTAATTGTGATTCTGTGATTCTAATTGTTTTTGACGCTGAAACTAAATCACTAGTGTGTCCTCCAAAAGTTTCTGAATTATCTAGGGAAGTCATGCCATGTTAATTCTAATAGTTATATTGCTTTAGCGTAAAGCTTAATTCAGGATTAAGAACCAAGGTGAACATTTTTTTAAATAGTATTATAAAAAGTTCTGACTTTAGCCACAAATGTATCATTCTTGCAGGGAAAAAAAAATTATACAACACGGAAGTTTTTCAGCATCAGAGTTAAAGTATCAGCTAATGGAAGTTGATTTTTTTTATTATTATTATTTAATAAAGCCTTTAAAATATCAGAATGTTTTTTATTAACCAGTGTTTTATCACTTCAGAGAGGAGTTTAAGTATAAATATTTTTTATTAAATAGGCCTGTTTAAATCCTTCTAGCATTTATTCACTCTCATCATACTTTTTTTTTTTTTTCTTTTGTTTTGTTATGTTTTGTTTTGTGTGGCCATTACACCTGTGTGGTACCTGCACTCACCAGTAAGGTCTTGTCTAAAGATTTGCAGGAGATAGCCTCTGCTTTGAACAAAGGCAATGTTACTTCAGCTTGATGGGGCCATTTGTATAAGTCGAACAAACTAGAGATTCAGTAGACCCAGATCTACTGCCTCTTTCCAATTTCCTTCCTCAAATACATGGATGGAGCAGGAGTGCCACCTAGAACTAGTGATGGGGTAAATATGGTAGATAGCAGAAGGTTTTACGCTTGTTTTCCCTTCTCTGTTGCATTGTTTTTGTGCATTCAGATCGTTAAAGAACTTGTCATTTCCATGAAAAATAGCTTTAGCTTTACACACAATGAGATGCCCATTTGCTATTTACTTATTTGTTTTGTAGAAACAGAGATATAGTGTTCCCATACTGTAGTGCCATCACTAGTGATGTAACACAGTTTTCAGCTAACAGTCAGTACAGTAATTAGCTCATGTTCTTGATAGGTATTTTGGAGTGAAACTTGGAAAGGCAAGATGCAGATCCAGTAGTTCCTGTGAAAGAATTCCACCACTTAAAAATTCTGTTTTTGTGGCTGACACACTGTAACTGATGAGGCCTGTCCAGAAGAAAAATGGAAGCAGTTAGCAGAATTTTGTACATTGTACAGCTTTGCTGTGCTCACAGAGCATGGCAAAGATAATGTCAAGTTGCAAAAATATCTGAAAAAGGATTTTAATTAGTCATATTTATCCTCCACACACTTCTCTCTCTTAATTTCTCTCTCTTGCTCCCCTTATTCTAAACAGGCATGTTAGATCAGAGTGAGTAGTTAATCATGCCAAAAACCTGGTCAGCGTGCCCTTCGTTTATTGGAATTAAAGGAATTTTCACCTTGCTTCAAATGTAACTGTAATTAGATAAAGTTGCTAGGTAGGTGGATAGCAGAGGTTCCTTTCAGGTCTCAGTTTTGTTGTGAGAAGCCCAACTCTGCCTCCAACTTACATGTCAGAGAAGATTGTTTGTACTCATAATGCCTTCCTCATCATCCTTTCATACTGCACAGTCATTTGTGCCTGTGCAAAACAAAAGTCAAAAACAATGAGGACAGTATTGCACCTCTATTTTTGAAGAAAGTAAGTGACTCCACAGGTAAAGGCAGTGGAGATTTCTGGGTGGTATGCAAAGCTCGGCTGGGCTTTCTTGTAACCAAATACAGATTTCCAAGAGCAATGCCAAGCAGGCTTATATCTTGTTACATAACAAATACAAGGTGCTTGCTTTAAAGAATTATCGGTTCAGAAGGAGTAGTTAAATAGTTTAAATTGTTAAATAGGATGATAATTTCTATAAGGTACAAAGACAAGTGAAAAAATAATGAGTACATTTCTTAAATAGGCAGGTTCAGCAGTCATAGTTCACCAGCTGTCTAGGCGGGACCAGATTTCAGCTTATTTTCTACATAACAAAGCAAATGAATTTTGAGGAGGTTTTGAAAGATGGGTATATATTTTGGCCTTGGAGCTTTTCTGACATGAAGTTTAGATGAGATTCAAATGGTGCCAGTGAAATAACTGCACAGAATAACTTATGGTAATTTAAAGCCTTAAAAACACTTCCAAGTTTGTCTTTCTCTAGGGGAAGAGCAGTGGATATGAGGAACAAATTAAGAATAAAATCCTAAATGTTACATATCAGGTTAATTTGTGTTGAAAGGGATGTGATTGTAAGTATTGAAACTTAATGGAAAACTGCAGGTGCTTGGGACAGGAGTATGCACTAGCTGCCTCTACAGAAAGATACAGGTTGACTGTGGGTCCTGTACCACATATACCAGATCCCTAAAGATATCTTGAATATCCTGAGGAATCTGAAGAGTCTGAGACATTTGTGTTTGGGCAGCTGAAACTCTCTGATGCTGTTTAAGTTTCTTTATATATTAGATTGGATTCAGATAGTCCATGAGGTACTAAAGGCCATACATTTGAATCAAATGGCAGGATTATTAGATAACAGAAATACAGAATGATGTCAAACTAGTAATCCTCAGTAATTAAAAAGTTAGTGTTATTGTCTTTCCTCAGAACAAAAGAGGGAGAAAGTAGTATACCGTCTGTTTTGGTAGTAAATGAATGAGTTACTCATATGTCCACCAACATCTTGGGTCTGGTCCCTACATTGTTGAAATACTACTTCTAGAATCATAATTTCTAGAAAACATAGGCTGGAAGAAATCCTGAGCTGAGGCAAGATGTGGTATTCTTGCCTGAACCCCTGATGAGGTTTCATCAAATTAGAGGGACTGAGGGGTGAATTCCAGAATATTCACAGTACTGTGAAGAAGCATGGTTGGTGAGGGTGTGAGAATGGGAGTTCCTGACTGACAGTGCTATCAATGAAAGAAACACAGGTATCTTTTTTTTTAGTATGTAACTAATTGTTTTGTAGGTAGTTCATATCCGGGCTTCTTTTTTTTTTTTTTTTTTTTTTTTTTTTTTGGTGGGAGAAAGACTATTGAAGCCTCCAAAAAGCTTAAACTGCTTCTCTACCATCAGGATGTGGAGCTGCATTTCAGAAGAATCCCTGTGCTCGCACAGACTTCGAAGCACACAAGTAGACACGTTTAGTTCTATTGAAGTGTTTTGCAATCTAAAAATGAGTCATGCATTTTAATTCCTTTAACCATGGTCTTTTCCTGAAGAAATCCTGTGTGTTAGCAGTAGCTAATTTGTACATTTTGTACAATTATTAGTACTGTTGAGAACAGTAATAGAATAATCAGAAAAAAATGAAACATTGTAAAATCAAATATCAACCTGAATAAGGATGCTAAATTATTTTCCTATCACAAAATCAATGGGGAAATCAATGTGAAAGCTCTCACTGATTCTGATAGTAGCATGACAGGTCCCAAAATCTAGGTATCTGCTTCTCAAGGGCTAGGGTCCAGGGCTTGCTTTCTGACCCAGAGGATCAGTGACGTGGTCTGTGTTTCATATGACTAAATGCGCCATCATCTCACGGATCCCACCCACAGAGCATACTGTCATTTCCCACTGAAATATATCTAGCCTTTAGATGAGTGAAGTTAGCATAGGCCAAAACTGTGGACAGGAATTTGGAAACAACTAAACTGTTGCAGATGACTGCATGCCACTGCTGCAACCTGAGCCCTTCCCCTAATTCACCTATGTAGGTATAACCACAGAAGCTCTCAGAATTATTTGGATTCCTATTTATAATATCTTAAAGAGACTTTATTCAAGCACTGTAAATACAGAATTATTTATTTTCTGTAATATAATTGAATTCACAGTCAACTTGTGATTACTATGAAAATAACTAGTTCAGTTTTCAAGTAGGTTTTGATAAACCTGTATCAAAGCCCCAAAACTAAAAGCTATTAAATTTCTTCAAGAAGCCAGTAGGAGTCACAGACTTGCAAGAAAACAACCTTAATGGGCCTTATAAAACCAACTCTGATGATTTTCTTTAAATCGGTGTGTCTATTTACTTTTTTCACATCAGATGGAAAATCTCAGTTCACCAAGTTTTATCAAGCTGTCTTAAATTGTAAGCATGAGGTTGCTAACAGTTCCAAAATCAAATATATTTTAAAACCTTGTTGAATTACAGAGAGGTTCTCACATAGTCTTGTATTTCCTCAGGACAAAATTTATTTGGTAAAGAATTCCTTTTTTTTTGTCTCTGAGGATTTTGCTGATGTCCTTAAGACATACAATGTAAAAGGAAAGATTTGATTTTTATTTATTTATTTATTTATTGGACAAAACAACAACCCCTGGGTCTTAATTTTTGATAACAGGAATTTTTAGCATCAGAGTGCCTTGTAAGAAGAAAAAAATGCACCAAAATACTATATAAGACCTCATATTACCTCTATTTTATTTTATAAATCACTTGTTTCATTCAAAGGGTATTCTATTTTCACAATTTAAAATACTGAAAGAAACCTTATGTTGCTCTTGGAAATATTTTAATGGTTTATTCTATATATAAAAATCGTATTCAATGGGCCACTATTAACATATCCTATTTGGTAGAGACTCTAATGCAATAATATATATCTATTTTATTCCTGACATTCTGAATGACATTTAATGTACAATCAAGGTCAACAATGAATTATTATGCACTCTAAACTAGATAACTTTTACTGTGATGCTCAGTGTTAAATTAATCTCCTGTCAGGAAAGCTGTTTCAATGTTAAAATGAAATGCCAGTTTTGTTGTACAGCCTAAGAATGAACTCACTCCATTTTTTTTTATTATTATTTTTTTTAAAAAAAAGATATCTACATACTTTTGCATTGCAAAATATGATTTTATACTTCGTTATGTGCCTTTAGGAGGTCCTCTGCAATTCTCTACTTCTTCCTTCAAACTTGTATTAAACTCTTGAAGGTATTGAGGAAGTCAAATGGTTCAGTTTTAAAAGAGGAAGAATTTGCTTCTCTCATGTACCCTTCTTACTTAATTTTCTTATTCTTTTAAAAAGAAACACTGCCTAGCTTAGTAGTGTATGCTATTAAAATAGAACGGGGTATCACTGTTGGATATTATCAATTTTCTGTTCTTATCTATATTTACAGGATAGCCATTGAATTATTTTTTGGCCCAAGTTAACAAGATCTTCAAATCAGTAGCACAATCCCTTATTACTACAAGCATGCTAGTCTTTCAGCTCTGAAAGAGTATAAGCAGTATAAACTACTTTACAAGGGCTAATAAAGTGTTAAACAGTTGTATTAAACCATGTCAAACACTTGCGGATCACTTTTCCTAATAACACACATTTGGATAAATAGACAAATACAGGATATGGTATCATAATGGTCAACACTTAAAAGTAATCTTACGGATACAATGGTTGGCTATGTTTTTATTAAATTATTAAATAACAAGTTAATACAATTGTATTGTGAAGTATAGGACAGTAATTTTCTTGACAGTACATTTTGTGTTGTAGACCTTTTATGTTGTAGACCTTCAGAAATACAAGCACAAACATTCATTCTGCAGACAGAACTAGGTGAATCATGTCAATCAGTAAATTTTAAATATTTTTCTTATTTCCCATTTAAAATATATGAACATTTTCCTGAAGCATGATATTCCTTTTTTTTTTTTTTTTTTTTCCTAATGTGGTGAAGCATGGTGAAAATATCCATATGAGTTATTTCAAATTGTTAAACTAAAATATTTTTAACATTTGACTAAAACACACTGACACACTGCATATTCCTTGGATGATCTCATATTCGCAGCAAATCGGAATTTACTGATTTTCTTTGATAATAACTTCTGAGTTTCAGATCAGGACTCCAGTTTTTAGGAGTTATTCAGACCTTCTTGAAGGTGTGTGTTAGATGGGAATATAAGAGAATGCATACTAAATTGCTATGTAGTAGATTCGACAGTCTATCTATAGGAAAAGATGAATGATTATAGTAGGACATAGGCAAGTTATTTTCTGTATTCATTTATATTTTATGCTTAGGAAAATTGTATTGTTTTTCTTATCATTATAGGCTTGCTTAATGGATCATTCTTAATTCAAGAAGAAAATAAAATGGAGATCACAGATACATCTCTGGAGAGATATATACAAATGTGTTTTGCAACCTTTTTCTTATATTAGAGCAGTTTAGAAATCGGGAAATAATAGATGCATTTTATTTTTTAGAAATGAGAGCAATGTGTCAAAGTGTTTGCTGGTTATTCATAGGCATGACACTTCAAAGCTCTTCTTAATTATATACAAAATGTTATTTGTATTTGCCACATGACAGAAAGGTAATGACCATAGTTTAGATGTTTTGCAATTTTATTACAATTAAAAAGTCCAGTATTTCTTAATTTGGGCTAAAATAATGCAAGTGTTTTTTTTTTTTTTTTTTTTAAATAAAATTCTATTTAAAAGTAGTAAGGCATTTCAGATTAGAGTACGAGGACACACGATGAAACCGTTGAGAAGAGAGAATTATGTGGAGAAGATAAATTATACTTTCCTATTTACCCTTTTTCAGAATGAAAAAAAAAAAGAATACTAAATCAATTTGAAAGCAACAAATTTAAAACAATATATATATATATATATGAATGATAACCTCTAGAACTTCTCACAGAATAATATAAAAATGAGTGCTTTGTAATAAAGCTATAACGATTAAAAGCACATCTTAGGTAATGATTCATGTATAAAGCAACTGGTTATAAAGAAAATTTCCCTATAGTGTGTGGGCAATTTTATTGTTGTTTTCAACTTTTAATTTTTTGCAGCTTCATGTAAAATACTAGTATCAGCGAGAAACAAAATATGCTTTTGTAGAAACTTTGTTTACCTGTCTTCCCTATACCAGAGAACAGTAGAGCTGAGAAAAAAAAAAAATAAAAAAAAATCATTTGTGTGGAAAATAACAGGCATAAGAGACTTCTCATGTTAATATTCAGTATGCTCCATTAAAAATAATATTCATACTGATTATGACAATTTTATTCAAGTAATAAATGTATCTCATAGACAGTGTTATGTAATCTTTGTTTCATGTTCTATGCATTTCATTAACTAGTTTACATTTTCTGTTGTTTAAATTCTTTGTGCATCTGTGCTACAGTTTAATTCATAGATTTGGGTACTGAAGACTAGGTTTGTTTCAGTGTTCAGCTTGTGAAACCTGTTCCCATCTATCTACTATATCTATCTACTGCTCTGTAGATATTAGCTAAGGTCCATTTGAATGTATAATACAGCAAAGATAACATGGATTGAAGCTAAGTAGAAGAAAGTGATAATTAAATAAGGTGAAAAAGTAGGGTAAACTTATCTTGAGTTTATTGAGTTAGTATTTGAAGCAATGGTGAAAAATATGGCCTTGAATTTGGGCCTTTATGAATGTTACCGGCATCATGACCATTATGAAACAAAAGCTGCAACTGTCATCTAAGTTGGTTCAGAATATGCACCTGAATATTTATTTTATTGTAGTAAGTGACAATTAGGTAAGTTTTTCCCCACTTCCCTGTTAATAATTCCTGGTTTGCAAACTTATGTCTAGCAGTTCAACTAGATAATGGCATGTTGAGACTGAAAACTGTTGTTGATTAAAATAATTTATAAATTATGACAGACAGTGGTAAACAGGTAGGCTTTCACTCTTCGGAAAAACAGATTTCAAAAATAATGAACACAATGCTTTTCTTAATACTTTCATCAGTTAAAGACACTAATGTAAAAAAAAAAAATCTGTTTCTTAATGAAGTGCATGTAACTTTCAATTTAGATAAACTTGTTTTTTATTACTTTCTTTTTTTAAATACGTTAAATAACTGCTGTGTTCAAGCAGTTTTATCTACAATAATAAATTTCACTACTTTTTAAGTCAAAAACTCAGAAAAGCTTCATGCATAGTGTCTTTAAAACTGTCTCTACCTGTTTACTCTGCTGTCATTATTAAAAAAAAAACACAACACACACAAAGAAATATTTTTCTATTTATTGTATGTAATTTTGAGATTTAGTTAAAATGCTATAAAAACACACATGAAATAATTGGTGCACATAACTAAGCATAAAATTTAATGTGATAAGATATATTTTATAACTAGTTATTTTGTATAAATTAAGCATATATTTATCATATATATTATTTGACTATGTAGATTCAGTAAAAGTTAGTGCCTATAAATCTAAAATATTGCTAGGGGCAATCCAGATATGAATTTGCTATGTCTCATGAAGTCTTACGTTATGCTAAATAATTACATAAAGCAAATATGTTTAGTTAAATTTTTAGTGACATCCTTTCCTTTTATTGAGAATACTTCTTAAAATCAACATGTGGTTTAGTTGCTTGATGCTTGCAATAATACTGCTTGCATTTTCACCCATTGATCTGAGAAAATCCATTGGAATGTTTATTTCTTTGAATTTTGTTTTAAATTTTACTTTTCAGTTGATTAAAATTTAAGCATTTTTTTCTTTTTTTTTTTTTTAGGTCAGAAAGATCAGTACTGTTTTTTTTTATTGGTTGTTGTTTTTGTTCTGTTTTGTTTTCATTTTGAAGAACATCAAGAAAAGAGAGTTTGTGGTCAGGTGAAAATATTTTTACTGAATTGTCTAATGTTATGACTGCTTCATTTATAGAAAACAATAATGTTGTTTTGCATTAACTTTTTCCTGCTTCATTCTCAAATTTAAAGCCACTCTGCCATCAAGGATATAATATATGTATGTCTTACATAAATGTAAGAACTTATTTTATAGCAGGGCAAAATTATACATTCATAATAGAAAGCAGTTAAACTTGGATGGATAAAAAGTAGTGAGTTATAGTAAAATTTTGGTCCATTCTGTCAGTCTTTAATCAAAGAAGCATAAAAAAATAAAATAGTGGTAGTCCTTAAATAGTGCTTAGTGCATTTAATAGTCCTTAGTTAATGATTTTATTCTCTATTGCTTAATTAAAGTTGATTTTTTTTTTATTTTATTTTTTTTAAGGTAAACCAAAGTGAAGTTTATTTGTATTTCTTCAGGGAGAATGTGACTTGAAAATTAAATTATTGCAGCAAAACTTGGCTGAAAGTGCAGTAAACTGGAAGTGCATTACATATTAAGTTTATTCAAAAAGGTCTGCTCTTAAGTAATTTATTTGAACAAAACCAGCATTTTTTTGTTCTTGGCATTTTGACTTTTGATCTCCTTTGAAATTCTGAAGCAGATACTTTGCATTTGAAAATGAAAAACAAAATACAATCAATCTCTTAAGCCTTTATCTCTTCCTCATTGTCTGTTTTCATTTTTTTTTGTTGATAATCTATGCTCTAACACTAGATTGAATCTTTTGAGAAAGGTTTGTGACAATGTGACAATGTAGTAGTCCTATTTATAATTCAGAATAGTTCTTCCTTTTTTTTTCTTTTTTTTTTTTTTTTACAATGAATAGAAAATGTTTTGTTAGAAGTTTTAAAGCATACAGTTAAATAGTCAAATTACAAAATTTTTAAACACGCATTTGAAAGTTTATATTTCACTAGATGCCAGCTTCCTCTTGTTTCATTGTAATGTAGGAAAAACTAGTTCTGTTTCATGTAGGTCATGTAGGTATCTAAAAATAGCTCAAGCAAAGTTAATTCGAATGGGCAGTATTTCCTGAACTGCTTCATTTTGCTGATGTCATCATGTATAGATAAAGGAAATGAAGGTATCTTGCAGTGGCTACGACCATGTGGAATTTTGCAACTAGGTGAGTGTTAAGATACTATAAAGAAGGGTTCTTAACAACATGAACTAGAAGTGATTTATTTTTTGAATTTTCTCAAGAGGTCTAATGATCACTCATTACTGATAGTGGTTACTGCTTGACTTAATTATGGCCTTGTTCACTTTCTTTCTGCTTCTCAAAACTGGGAAGAACCATTGCCATTTGTAGTACCTTTAGATTATATCACCCCACTTGAACAAATTTAACTGTGACAGAAATAAGCTATTATATGTGTTCTCAGTTTACCTAGGAGTGACTGCAATTTTGCTATATTTTTTCATTGTGAACATGACAACTAGACTAGTGGAATGAAAGCAAGATGAGTTTGGCATCATAGTAAGTATGGAATAGAATCATAGAATATCCTGAGTTGGAAGGGACCCACAAGGATCACTGAGTCCACCTCCTGGCTCCACACAGGACCACCCAAAAAGCAGACCATGTGACTGAGAGCATTGTCCAAACACTTCCTGAACTCTGGCATGCTCAATGCTGTGACCACTGCCCTGGGGAGCCTGTCCCAGTGCCCAACCACCCTGTGGGTGCAGAACCTTCCCCTGACACTCAGCCTGACCCTCCCCTGTTGCAGCCTCATGCCTTTTCCTTGGGCCCTGTTGGGGTCCCCAGAGAGCAGAGCTTAGCACCTGCCCCTCTGCTCCCCTCATGAGTGAGCTGCAAGTTGCCATGAGGCCTCCCCTCAACCTCCTCTGCTCTGGGCTGAACCAACCAAGGGACCTCTGCCACTCCTCATAGGTCTTACCCTCTAGGCCCTTCACCATCTTTGGACACTCTAAGTTTTATGTCCTTTTTATACTGTGGTGCCTAGAACTGCATATAATACTTGAGGTGAGGACACGTCTTCTAGTGATCTCTACAACTTTAGAATTCAAATAGAATAAAACAATGCCAACACTTTCAATAGTGTAAAATCAGAATCTTCAGACTATACGCATATGCAATCCTTGCCTCTTCCAATTCTGTAGTAAATAAAAATGAAAGTCATACTGAGGTATATCTGAGCCATCCAAAGAAAACCTTGAGCAATAACTGCTGTGCTCCAGTGCATTCCTGCTGGTGTTTCCTTTCCCTACAACTGAGTAAAAAGTTCTGTTGTCTGTTACCAGCTACATTAAAGATACCTAACAAAGTACATCCAGCAGGAGTATTCTTCCTGGAGCCTTAAATCTGTCAACTGCAAAAGACTTCTCTTCAGGAAAATATAGGTGCCCAGACAACACCGGAATCTGTTCTGGAAACAAACAAACAGAAAGCTTCTCCCTTCCAAAAATTATCCCTTTCCAACTGCAAGAAGTATGTATTCCAGTGGGACTTTGTGACACATCCACAATGCAGATAGTATTCTGTTGGCTTTGCGCCATGAGTGATTTTTACATTAGTCTTTGTTTCTCTCTCTCTTTCTTTCTCTTTCTCTATCTTTCTCTCTCTTTTATTTTTATTTTTATTTATTTTATTTTATTTAGTTTTGTCTGTAAGAAGTATTATGTATGGGGCAATTTGAGAGTAATAGTTGAACTTACTAACATGCTAAAGAAACCTATATATAGTATTTAAAATATTACCTACTCATGTAGAATATGCAGTCAGCACATGCATTATTTTTAATGAGAGTTTACAAGAGAACGTGTGAATTTAACGTGACCATCATCATCTCAAAGGGTTTAATATCAAACCCCAGATCTTTTTAGAAATGTCCATTGAAGGACAGACCACAGTTTTCCACTTGCATAGCTCTCATTTGCTTTTCTTGAGCGAGTGGACAGGTGTCAGTTCTGAATGCCACCTGTCTTTAATCTGTATAATCCTGCGACAGTTGCATCCATTTACTCTACCCCTTAAAGCATCCATGCATTTTAACCTTTTGTTTACAGCTACCTAGCACTTCTCAGGCTTTCCTGTTGAATGCTAATGGAGAATTCAGGTCTTAGCCTATTCAGAATAAAATAAGCAGTTAACTAAGAGCTTTGAAAATGATAGCCTGACTGAACTGTTTAATAAATTGCTCAAGTGTCATTTTTACACATAATTCTGAAAGATTGCTTCCAAGTGGGTAATTTCTCAAGAGGCATTTATGAATATGCATTCATTAAACTGATAGAATATGAGTTTGAGTGCATTTCAGCATTTCTCCATTGTTTTGTGGCTTACATTGCTATTAATACAAAAATATTTCAAATCTGAAAAATGCAGTTCCCCAAAACTTTTACAAATTAATTCATCAGGATTCAGTATCTCTTAACTGATGGCAGTGTAAGGCAGAAGAAACTGTCAGATATAGAACACTTAGCATTTTTGTTTTCTGATGTACCTCCAGGAAATATATCCATATGAAAAGATATGATGAAACTAACTTGCCAGAGTACATTAAAAATCTTTTGGGAATCATAGGCAAAATCAAATTGTTCAAAAAAAGACATACTTTGCAGCAGAACTCAAACTCTGCTTAATCTGACTAGGTGTGAATGCTATGATGTCGTCAGACATACCATATGTGAAGCTATAATCTACACAAACCTGAGTAATTTAGGAGCCAGTGTTCCACATGCACTACACTGCTTTTCTCATATATATATTTTTTTCCCCAGAAATACGCATTATGAAATAATGGCATAGTAATAACAACAGCAATAACAACAATTAACAGAAGTATCTACTTTTTATAAGTAAAACAAAATCTTCAAAATAGTAATTCTCTTTCTTTCATGAAAAGATCCAACCTTTACATATGTATTTTGCAGAAGGTTTATCTAAACTGATTCCTTCCGTTTACTGAGTAGGTTCAGACTTCTGCCAGTTTAGAAATCTCCAAGGAAGACAGAAAAATATTCTTACACACAGCATAGAATATATAATGGACAAAATGTAAATGAAGTTTTATTATTTTATATATATATATTTTTTTCTTTCCCCCCCCCTTTTTTTTTTTTTTAAATATTTGGATACTTCCAGCTGAAAAAGAGGGACTGTAAAATTGTAGTGTATTTGCTTTTGCCATTAATGGCATTACAATTGTTCATTTGTTAATCTGAAACAATTTAGGGAACACATTTACCCAGGCAACAGTTGAAATGTATTTCCAGAGTAAGTTTAATTCTGTTAGTAGGTTTGTTCATATATAGTATATATTTGCACATATATATGTATATATGTGTATGAATACATGCATTTGCATGGGTGATGACTGTGTTTGATTTTATTTAAATAATGTGTTACTTTTACGAATTCTACTGCCAGATTTTTTTATTTTATTTATTTTTTTTTTCTATATCAGTGGTGATATTGTCTTTAGCTCTGTACCTCAAGTGTTGTAGAGCTTCCCAAAGCTTTAGGAGAGTTAAGGCTGCATAGTCTTTATACTTGTATTCTAAAACCTAAGCAGGACAGAGCAGGTTAGGGTTAAGGTGCAACATCCTTAATACTATTCCAGTTTACATGGACTGAGTTGACCCCTGGGAGCATTTACCAGCATTGGAATGGCAGCTATTACTGCCAGGGTAAGCAGCATACAGGGAGTGATTTGAGCCAGGCCCAGTGTGAGAAACCACAGGTATCTCCCATCAACCTCACAGTGTTTGGTAAATTACCCTCAGAATCAGTTCTAGAGTTTCTGCATAAAGAAGTACTTGATGTATTTAAGGAATTGTTTTGCCCTTTGAAATGCATCTGTAAATGTTTAAGTAGACATGAAGATCTGTCTCATGTCCTGTGCCCACCTCCCCATTTTAAAATCAATGAGAGAAATCTCCCTGTCTTTCCCTTTCTATTTTTTTTTTCCCTGTTTGAGAAAGGAGAGAGTAAGAGAATAAAAATGACTCAATAAAGAGAGTTTCTTTATTGTCATCTCTTAAAATCTTTTGTTCAAAACATCAGGAGAGGATTAGTGAAGAATAAACCTGAAAATATCTTGAAATTCAGCTTAGCAGTTCAAATGCTTTCTTAAGCCTTATGACTTGTGTTTCTACACTCTCAGAATTGAATTCAGGATAATAATCCACCATGTATTGTTTTGTCACTCTGTTTAAAAAAAAAAATGTGGACAATTCTGTGAAAATGAAATGCTCTAGAGAATTTTAAAACTGTAAGTTGGTGAAAGCTTACTCAAACTAGAATACTAGTGAGAAACTTCATTAGTGTAAGGGAAAGAGTCAAGATTTCAACTTACTTGAACTGACTAATTTACTTCAAAATATGATTGGAAAGCAAGCAGTTGCTTGGATCAAGAGTAACAAAATCAGATAATTTTATCCCCCAGATTATATAAATCTGTAAAATGTTCTTTTGTGCAAAATATGTCAATCTACACTTAAATTAGTGTTTTTATTATTATTATTATTATTATTAGAAAATATGTAATTCAAATTGTAGTAAATTTCTTGCATCCGGTATCTCCCATTGGCCTCCAAGTGTTTGGCAAATTACCTTCAAAATTAATTCTTGTGTTTCAACATACAGAGGTACTTACACAGTATTTTAATAAAGTCCACTGAAAAACAAGTGTCAGTAACTGCTACCATTCTGTTCAACCAGTACCGTTCAGGATATAAAATGCATTTAGCGTTCACCATAATTACAAAATAAGTAATTCTTACTAATGGAATTTAAAAGAATAAATAAACAATAATAATTTATAATTATATGTTTTAAAAACTATTAGATTGTTTGCATGTATTTTAAGGCCATAACCTGATATATGAAGGTATGGAATGATTTAATACAAGAATAGCTGACATTTTTTCCTGAAAGAATTAATGAATATTGGTATTACAGATAAATCTTCTGCCCAAAATAAGGACAGCTCACAGCTACGTTAACATGATAGCACACACTGCAGTGTGTTTGTATCTCAGCTGGGCCTATGTTTTAAACAATCAGTGTTTAAGGGGATTCTGTAATCACTGGGAAGATATAATAATAACTTTTTTATTTTCCTGAAACAGCTTACTCTGTTATCAAGTTTGAAATTATAGAAAGAAAATTACCTCATTTGCAATTAAGTCTCAGTGAACTGTGTTTATATATGTTAAGTATAGAAACTGACCATAATTCTTGTAAATTCTATATTATAGCAGGATGGGAAGAATGAAAGAATGCTCAAGCAATGTCTGAGAGATTATTAATATAAGATCACAGTCATATAATTGTAAAGTGATTTTTTCATTATTTATGAGAATACTCAGATTTGTTTTTTGTTTCTCAAGATTGTTTTTTATACATTATAAAAACAAACAAAACCAAAACCCACCCATTTTAAAAACAAACCTGTAGTACCAGCTTTAGAAGATTAGAGTGTAGATTTGAAAATATATATATATTAAAAATTGTATTTTGGACAAATAAAGTATAATAGGTATCACTTGTAGCCTCCTCTTTTCCCCTTACTAGAGTGGTGAATAATAAGATAATTCCCTGCAGCTATCTATGACAGGCAAAATCTCTTTGCATGTTCTAATCAGTTTACAGCACCCTATAGCCTGCAGCCCAGCAGGAATTATTAGCAAGCAAGTACAGTATAAACAAAAAGTTATTTTGTGAGGTACAGAAGCTGGTGGTTGCTTCTTTTGTCACCAATTTCCTTCTCATGAGAAATATTTTATTTTAAAGATGAACATAAATGGAAAATTAACCAGCAGAAGGTATAAAAGGTATAAAGCTATCTTGTTTTAGGTTGTGGCAGTTGTTGTGAGACAATTGATAAACTTGGTGAATTTAGGCTATTCTAAGTAAAAAGAATGTTTCAAGTGTTTTTTTTTTTTTTTTTTTTTTTCTATATAGTGGATTGAACAAAGCAAATAAAATTTTATGCCTAGGTAGAGTTGTGAAAGAAAATACACAAAAGAAAGTAAGGTTTGAGGTCTTTGAGGGAGGTACCCTTACATGTTTCCTACTAAGACACACTTTGATTAAACCCAGCTTCAGAAAAAAAAAAAAAAAAAAAAAAGATGCAATATATTTAATGATTTGCTTTCATGCCTATGTGAGCATGCCTTCCTATTTTAGTTGTACACAAAGACACTTTCTTGATCACTACAGGCACAGAGCAGTGCATGCTCTCAATGAGAACAGTAACTCTCCCGAACTATTAAAGTCAGACCATAAAAACATCAGTCTCAAAATGTAATCTGCTTAAAATATAAAAGATCTGATATCATTGGCAAAATCCATGTCATGCATTGCAATACATAGTAAGGATAACGGCTCACAATTACTTTTTTTTTTTTTCCTTAAATTGCCCTCTGCAACCAATACAAATGTAACAATATTCTTGGAATATTCTTAGGTTATCCTTGTGGCAAGGTAACATCTGTTAGCTTAAATTCAGTGAAGGTGGTTTAAATTAATGAGTTTGACCTTAAAATCAATGGGACAGACAAAAGGAGAATACACAGCTGACAGTGGTGATCTGCCTGGAATTAAGAAATGATCACTTAATCATATTTGATTGTGGGCCGGTATTCTTAATAATCTCATGCATAGCATCTTGTTTTCCATAGTTATTTTTTTGCTCAAAAGAACAAGGAAAGGTGTACTATCAGAACCCTTGGCAATTGCTAGACTGCTTGCAATGTATGATTGCAATGCATTGTTTCACCTTTGTGAAAGCTGACTTGGACTGTGAAAGCTGAGTATTTTTGTGCTGCAGTGTAGTTTTAGATGCGACACTTAGGTTCGCTTATCTTTTAAAAAATCATTATCGTGCTTCAAAATTCTTAGTACAAAAGTGATCTTTAGAGGAAGGTGTATTAGATAACATAGAAACAAAATTTAAATTTTGATCTACCAAAATGGATGGACCATGACTGACATTGTAAATTTGCAACTCTGAATTTCTAAGAACAAGAAGGGGTATTGGAAGACACTTTTCTGTCCTTTCCTTTTACAATCTTGCAAGCTTGCTTCATCTCTTTCTACAGCACTTCCATGTGTGATTACTGACAATTTCACTTTTAAAAAGTAATAGCACCCCCAGATGGACAGGAGTTATTCCATCTGTGGTGTGATCCCTTTCTGTACCCAAACTGCAGGTTTGGCTTATAATATATTTTAGGAAATACCGGTATATTTGTTTCTCTATTTTCTTTTCAAGATTATTCTTTAATATTCTAAATTCTAGAAAGGACACTGGTAAAAACAAAGCAATCCAAAAGTAAAAAAAAAAAAAAAAAAAAAAAAAAAAGAGCTGTGCACTTAGTGGACATTTAAGGTTGCTGCTGAAAATGCTTTGAAATGGACTATGGAAAAAGAAAGTAGTTATTGCCAACAGATATATCTAGCTGACTGGACAGTCTGTGAATGGGCCTAGTTCTTAATACTGTGATCATATTTGCTAACTTGCTATCACAGATGTTACAGACTAGGAGTGCTTCCATAGTAAATATGTTATTTATCTGCCACATGACCTGTTTTTTTCCGAGAACAGAACAGAACTCCTGAGATATTATTTTCTGCTTGGCTAAGTAGTAGCAGTAATTGTCTGCCTGAATGAACAATAAGCTTTATTTTTCCTTCTAAAAAAAAAAAAAAAAATCAAGCTTCCTATGTATAAATTTGCAAAAATAATTTTCTCAACAATAATTTTTATATTTTTTCATATACTAAATAATACATATTTCTATATACTTTTTCATATGTTAAATAATATATATTCTTATAAAATAATCAATAATTTTATGTTCTTGATTTCTTAGATGCCTGTCTTAAGATATATAACCATCCCACATTGAAAAACTCAAAAATATTGCCTGGTGTTTAGCAAATGTTTCATATCACGTTCCTAGAAAATGAGATCTATGACTCAGCACTTTCTGAGTCAGGGAGGCCAGTTTCCTCCAGTTTTCTCGGCTATCTCTGCTCCATTGCACAGCCCACAGATGAAGCTCATGCTTGAAGACAAACGTGTGTATAATACATCCTTGGGCATCCACAAGGGCAATATGCATATTTATTCCTTGACGAAGGTAAAATAGTATTCTTAAGCCCCACTTGATCAGTACTAACAAAGGGTGCTTACCATTTCAGTCATCCTCTCATGTATAAATACATATCTCATAGAGAATATGATAGAATTATAGAATAATCTAGGTTGGAAGGGACCTCTGCTTGTCATCTGCTTCAACCCCCAGAAGAGAAAGCAGGGAGAACTTTGAAGGTTTCTCAGAGCTATGTCCAAGCCAAGTTTTGGACAACTCCAAGAATGGAGATTGCACAACCTCTCTGTAACCTGTTACAGTGCTTCACTCTCACTGTGAAAAACTCTTACATCCAGACAGAATTTCCCTTCCTGACTTTTGTCCTTTCTCTTTCTATCTCCAGAAAGATTCTGATCTGTGGAGTATACTTCAGGTAGCTGAAAACAGCAACTAGAATTTCCTATCTTTTAATTTCTGCAGGCTGAAATTCAGCTCTATGATAATCTTCTACATTATGCACTCTAGTCCTCTAACCAGATTGGTAATATTATCTGGACTCCAGTAAGCCCATCTTTACTGGGTAGCCTAGAACTGGACACAGTACTGCATTGTAGCCTCACGATTGCCAGTTAGAAAAGCACAATTACTTCTCTTGACCTACAGGCTATATTTTTGCTACTGCAGACCAGTACATGGTTCACATTTGTTGCTTTAAGGGCACTCACGTTTAGCTTGTTCACCAGGACACACCCCAGTCCCCCCAAGCTCCCCCCCCCCCCTTTTTCTTTTTTTTTGCCAAGCTGTTTTTCTGCTAGTTGGTATGCTCCTGTTCTATTCATGGTATCTCTGCATCCAAACTGTAAGACAAAACTTTTCATCTACCTGTGCTGAATCTCATGAGGTTTTAGCAGATTGTTCCTCCTTCCTAATCTTATTATTGCTGAAAGCAATTAAGTTGGTTATGTACAATTTCTCCTTCGTAAATCTCCTCTGGATGTTCTGAAAAACTTCCATGTCCTTTTTATGTCTGGTAGTGGCTTCCAGGAAGAATTTTTCCATCATCTTTCCAGGCACTGAAGTGAGGTTTACTGGTCTGTAACTCCTTGGATCTTTCTCCCTTCCCTTTTTTGAAGATGTGTGATATTTTATTTTTCCAGTCATGAGGGACTTCCTTTGATGAACATGACCCAGTGAAGGAGTATGTCTCTACAATCTTCTTCCATACATTTACTAAAACAAATTTCAGAATGGGACAGCGGAAAATATCCCTGTTTTGGAGAAATTCCTGAAAATTACAGCCTTATCATTTGTCTATGCTATAATATTCTGTTTCTATAGGAAATAATAAATGGGGAATAGTTTTGCTTAATAAAGTTTTCAAACATAATCAGTATCAAATGGGATTGCTCTCATAGACCTGCCTACTTTTGGTTTGTCAGCCAAGGATCACCCTGAACATTTCTAACAGCAGAATAACATTCTTCAGAAGAAGAGAGGTGGTATTCCCACACTCAATAATGTTAAGACATGTCAATTAATATTTTCAGCAAAGCAGTGAGTTTACCTTTTCCCATTTACAGAATATTTCCAGGCCTGTCCAAGGATAAAGGATAGTTTCTCTTCATCAGATATGTCTAATGCTTCCTCTTTTTGAATCTCAGAATCCCAGTGGGACAGGAAGCATATAGAGCTCTGTTGTGGCCTTCAGGTCTGTAGTGTACCCTTCTACACATTCCTTAGTATGTTTGCCTGTTAACTGAACTAACTATATTGCATGTAAACATTTTTTTCTGAAAAATATATACCTTTTTATAACTTCTTTTTTTTTTTTTTTTTTTTTTTTCTTAAGGAGCGGCTGGTACAAAACAGGAATTACAAATAATCAGAACAATTGGTCCTGAACAAAGAGTTAATTTCTTCTACTCTTTCATCCATCTTTTCTTTTCCCTTGTCAGGTTTAGCTAGAAAATTAGTTCAATACTGGTAGCCTTATCTTTTTCTGACTTTAATATTGGTTTCTTTACTATGACAGAATAAACAGTGTTTTGTGGATTTTTTCAAATAAATATGAATTGAATTGGATACCAGAATGGTCACCATTAGAAAAATGTTACTTTTAAAGATAGAATTAAGACTCTTATTTATTCAAACTCTATTCTTCATCTCCTTTGATCAAATTTTATTAGAAGAATCAGTTACAGATACAGCACTATATTCCAGACCCCTGAAAACTGTCTTTTTCTTTCCTATCAGTGCTGACAGAGCTGTAGCAATGGTTTAAATTGAAAATTTTTGCTTCCTTTGACCATTCTTTTTTGTTTTTCAAATCATTTCCATGTTCCATGTGTTCATTTTTATACTGGTGCAAGGTATAGATCACTGTGTAAATTTCTGTAACCTGCAGCAAAATTGCAGGCATCTCTATTGCTTGTTGAATAACGCAGAGCATCCTCTTAATTCCTTTAAGCATAACAGTATCCTTATAACTTCTCAACTTCAAGAGTCACAGAGACATTGGCTTCCATAATTTTGTCTTTTCTGTTAATATTCTTTCCATATACAGGGTAGACTAAAACCTGCTAGCTATCTTGTCAGCTAACCTGACTAGTTAGACTTCATTCAGCTGTAGTCATGAATGATTTTCAGCCATACTCATAATTTCTGTTTTCAGGTCGATTATCTGTTTATTATTCCCATGAGATATTACACTGAGAATGCAAAGTATTTTAATTTTTTTTCTTGTTTTACAAAACAGTAAAAAGCAACATTCATTTATGCTCAAACAACTGGAGCATCACAGATCAATAAATTATTTACTGAGGTTGTTTGGGCATATTATACCATAAATAGCAGCAACAAAAATAAAGATCGAAATTACAACAACCCTTTTTTTGTAGTATGTGCCATCACAGTTGAAGAAATCATACCTTTGGGGAAGACTTTCTTCCTAATTCATACATTTTTTCCTTGCAAGTGTAAAGGAAAAAATATCTTGGGAAAGATTGTGTGTATTTTCTAATGTTCACTAAGGACATGTTGCCTTCCCAGGATTCAACTCAGGACTTTTGCCTAGGTAAACTTTGGATTTATATGCACTTGACAAGGTTGCTATTTTAATCACTATGGGTTTATTACTCAGGACCATCCAAACTCCACGTATTTCAGTAACACATATAATCATATAAACACAAGTATAGCACATATAAACATAAGCATATAAACAGTTTTAATAGATGCAGAATGCTTGCTAATAAAATAATAATTTTGTATCTGTGAGCTGAGCAAAGAGGTAAGTAGTAAAGAGCCACTAATGTTGACATGGGAGTAGACTACTAGGTCTTTTCCATCTTTAAATGTTACAGTGCGATTTTGTTATTTTTTCCCATGGTTTTAAAATCAATAACAATTATATTAAAGACAATGATGCTCTTCAAAAGCAAAGTAAAGAAAAGGGAAGATCCTTACAGTTCTGGTGAGATTGGTTCATATTTTGTAGAAGAGTATCAGCTGGAGAATTTAACCTAAAATTTTTAAGAATGACAATACTGTTGGTAAACTTAAGCCATTCTCCTTTGGACAGCAACACCTTGCAGTATCTCAGAATAATAATAATAATAATAATAAAAGCCATTGTAATTGTTTCTTATATTTCCTTAGAAGTTTCTTGCACGGTGTGAAAGAAAATAATATATCCTCAGTAGTTTTTCCTGTAGTCACACAGATCCACTTAAATTAATTAAAATCATTTGCCCAAAAAATCCATGGAAGAAACCCATCAACTTTAAAATGAGTTATTAAAAAATGAAGGCCTTTTGGCAAATACAGCTGCTTCTGCCATATTGGCCATTATAATTTTGACACTGTTGTCAGTTAATTCATTGGAAAATTGTAAAATTAACCTGTAAAACAGCACTGGAGGAATTGTTGTAACATAGAAACAATATTGGCAAATGGTGACATTAGAATAAAATTGTAGCAGAGATGGAATTTTTTCTGGCTGCTACCTATTTTAATTAAAGTAATTATAATTATGTGATTTTAGAACATCAGAACACAGCAACCCTGAAATTAATCTGTAGTGCATAGGAGGTGGCATATTACTTACATCAAAAAGAAAGTGGCATTTGTTTTTCTTTCCTAAATTAAGTGTCTGGATGTGAGACATTGCTACATCAGAAAAATTTAGAGGCAAATTTTAAACAAGTAATTTTTTTCTTTCCATTTGCTTACTTTGCTACTCAGTCTTTGTTATTATACGAACTATCAATGTTGAGAAGCACAAATGGAAATAATAGAAAAAAGGATACTGTATTTTATCTTTGACGTTGTTTTTTTGGAAAAAGTTTTTTTCTTTGCATTACTTGACTGCATGTCCCCAAAATTAAACTCAAATGAATTCACTTAGCATAGCTTTGAAACTTTGACTGTATCCTCTTTTTTCTTTTCCTCCCT
>CM021699.1:73601688-73611880 GCA_011074415.1 Stictonetta naevosa | reverse complement strand
CCTCCCTTCCTCCCTCCCTCCCTCCCTCCCTCCCTCCCTCCCTCCCTTCCTTCCGTCCTTCCTTCTTTCCTCTCTCTCTCTCTCTCTTTCTTTTCCCTGAAGTTTTAAAAATCACTTCTTTGATTAATGTACTTTTGAGGAATATATTTAATAGTGATCATTCTGGAAGTAGCATGTGATGATACCTAGTTACCAGGAATTAAAGGAGAAAAAAGAGTTTTCCACAGTATTCTTTACTGATGAACCTTGATAGAACCTGAAGTATAACTTAACATGCTATATGTAGCTAGAGGTTCATCTACGTATTTATTATATAGCAGAAATATGTATTAACTCTGTCATTAGAAGCATTTCATTTGCTGCATATTTTTAGACACTTGAAGCAGAAGAAGAATGTCCATCATTGCACAACATTATCCCCTTACTTCTCCTGAGATCAGGCTAAGTCATTATTTTTAATATATATGTCAGTCAGTAGCAGAATAATAGAGGATTATGTTTATGATTTAACCATGCAGTTATATAAAAGAGTGGTTTTGTTTTACTTCAGTCCCCTCCTTTCACGTTTAAACAGACTAGTTTCTATTTCTACTAAAAATACCAGAATAATCAGTGCCCCCTGTAACTCACACCCAGAGGAGGCCAAGCTTCATTTCTTCAGTGTCAGATGGACCTACTACCACACTTCTGTGAATTCAGCTCCCATAAATTTGAATTTTATCTTCACAGTTAAACTGAGGACACTGTGTAATGTGTAATGTCTTTTTTTGTTGTTGTTGTTGGTTGTTTTTTTTTTTTTTTTTTTTTCCACTGAGAAGGCAAAGGACCTGTAAAGGTTTTCTCTCTTTGCCAAGCACTCTTTAAAGTATTTCAGCAATTACTTAATGTACTGAAAACCGCAGCAATATAGATCTACTGAGCCCAAGAAATGGTGACCCTATAAAATGTTTAACATTAATTTATAAGATCTAAGGATGAGCAAGTCACTCACCTCTCAGATAGGAACCTTTCTGAAATTGGAAATTATTTTGTTGCATAATATAATATCAAATAATAATATATCAAAGGTATTTAAATTAGAAGAAATCACATGTGCTAGTCAATACTAGTAGGAAGTAGAGCAGATATGGTTTAGGGTGACCATTAATATTTTAGTTAAGAGTTGGTATTACTGAATTAAGACACACTGTGATACAGGAGCATATCTGCATATCTTCTTTTTGGCAAAAAAAAAAGAAAAAAAATATTTTTCTTTATGAGGGTCTTTAGAGATTCTTTCAGATTTATTCTAATGTGAACCAAGTGAGGAATGGTGTTATGTCTCATTTATGGTTATGTTTTGCAAAGGATAAGGCACACAAAAATTGGATAATTTTATAGCGCCCTAACTAAATTTTAATGTGAAGCTGAAGTTGTATTATATGATGCACAATAGGGCTATTAAATGACAAAGGAATTTTTAGGCACTTTGAACAACAATAAAACCTTGAGCCCTAATTTAAGCCCGAAGCAAGAGCACTTAGAGTAAATGCAGAGACCAAGATGTCTCATTCTAGGATCCAAAAAGCTGGAAACAGCCTGAACAAGTAAAGAGGAAATATTTGGAACAAAACTGTCAGAAAACACCATTCTGCTATAACTTTCTGCTCTTTATGACTGTCTTTACACAGTAAACATATGCTGATAAGACAATTCAGCCAAAAAATAAAAAAAAGTAATTACCTATACTTAAACCCTCATCAAGTGCATTATTGTTCATGACCAAATTTATAATTTATTGTCCAGGAATCATCAGTGATGTAATTTTAAGTGGAAAATATGCCATAGCAAAACATTTCTAGAAAATGGGATTCTTTTTTTATGGAACTTTCATATTTCTAGAAGAATTTATAGTCCAAAATAAGAGAAAACACTAGGAGAAAAAGTGTGCTTTGAAAATAAGTAAACAATGTTACATGAGTAAAGGAAAAGAGGAACTTCTACATGGACTTTCCCCATTCCCTGGTAAATACCTAAGATGTAATAGGGATTTAATCATTTAGCTAAGTACTTTATCTGTGGGTAGAAGTAGATGTCTACAGAAGAGTTAGAAGAATAAGCAAGTCTATAGCAGTACTTCTCTCAAGCAGACTCTCAAACACAACAGTTTATGGCTCTTGACTTTAAATTTAGATTCTTTTTATTTTTTTTATTTTTTTTATTATTTTTTTTTAATACAGATTAATATTTCTTTGCAAACCTGAAAAGTTTCGTTGACTGAGGAGGATGTTTCTCACCCAGGACCAAATAGTACAGTTTGAAATATGCTACAGGCTTTATAGAACAAATCAGACATGGTTCCTGTCTGGAGAAGCGTACAGTCTAATTTTAGGAATGACAGAACAAGTGAGCACAACAAATCATGAGGGACAGTGGGAGCTGAAGAGGGTCACACTAAGGAGATTACATGGTTACTTAGGTTCATTTCATGCGTATCTTGATAGTATCACCATTTCATTTGTATATAAGACTTCTAAAGCTTCCGTAAATATTCCAAAAGTAGCTGGAGAGGCAGCAGAAAGACAAGAGAAAGAAATGTGTATGAGATTTAGCAGAAGTGAAATGAGTAATAAAGGGAGTCATTCTGTTTAGAAAATAATGGTCTATATTTGTGTATGGGCTCTTTTTTGTTGTTGTTTTGTTTTGTTTAAGCAACCTTCAAGCAACTAAAGGACATTCAGATGATGATTTTAGACTGGGTATCTAAACATTGTTCTACTGAATAGTTCCAGAAAAACTAGTAAGCATTTAAAACTTACTATTTGAATATTTACTTGGATGGAATATGGGAAGAGGAGAAGGATGGAGCTGTGAGAGGGAAGTGCTGAAACCATTGGTCAGAACTCAGGTCTTACCTCCCAAGGGAGTGCTGCCATTATGGGGAAGGAAGCCAATTCTATGTTATGGTGTGTTAACTGGGCAAAGGACCAAATGCTCATCCAGTCACTCACTCATCCTCCTCCACAGTAGGGCAAGCAGAGAAAATAGGTAGAAAAAGCTCATGGATTTAGATAAAGACTGGGAGTTTGCTTACCTGTTACTGTAGCAGGCTAAAACAGGTTTTAGTGGTGATAAAGCAAACAAACAAACAACCACAAAAACAAAACAAAACAAACAAACAAACAAAAAAAACCCACTAAAACAACACCTTTTCTCTTCCCTTTCACAAGCTCAACTTCACTACAGATTCCTCTACCCATCCTGTGTAGTGGACGGAGGATGGGCAGTGGTTTATGGTCAGTACACAGCTGTTTCTCTCATGTTGCTTCTCCCTCAGACTTTTCCTCCACTGTTGTGTGGGCTCTCCCACAAGCTCCAGTCCCTCAGGAAATAAGTCCGCCCCACTCTGGGTTCTCTCTTTCTGGATGGTATTTTTTGCCCTTAAGCATGTTTTCTCCTAGGTGCCACCACCTTGGCTTCAGGGCCCAGCTGTGCTCTGCGGTGAGGCCATTGGAGCCAGCTGGAACCGGCTAGGGCTGGCAAGGGGCAGCCCCGGCCTCTCCCCACAAAGGAGCCCTCCAGCTGCCCATTTACCCTCTCCCCAGCAACCACCAAAAACTTGCCGTGTATGCCCAATACATATATATATATATATTAATTTCATATCTTCCTTACTTACCTGTTGCATGTATGTTGCCAAGGTTCTGTGCTAGGGGCTTCCATCCATCCTAGGTTTTCACCTGTGAGAGAGGTGCCATCCTGAACTTTAGAAACAGTGGATTCAAAATTGCTGAAGCCTAAGGGGGTCTGGAATTCAAAGTCTCTTAACTGGATGAAAGTTTTAGTCATTACAGATGTTTGAAAAAGGTTTTCTCTTCCATTAGGCACTGGGCTCAGTGGAAGGATTAGCACTGTGGATCAGAGGCCTGTACTATACATGAGTCAGGCATCTGCTGAGGAGGCTCAGGCACCTGGTGCTAAATGTTTTATGTTATATGGTTGTGAGCTGAGGAGAGCTACTCTTCAAGATTAGTTTGGAAATTGTGAGGAAAGGATGTGCAAGTTTTGAGTGCTCCTGCAGGCAAAATAAGATACATTTCCAGAAGAAAGTGTTTAGGCCAGATACAGGGCTAGGAATTTGAACAGTTCAGAAGGTTTGGGCTGGTAGATTGTAATGCATATGTATATATATATATATATATATATATATTTTGGATCTCCTTTGGCTGTTTTTCTTTGCACTATATATGCTGAAAATCCATCTTGGCTTAGCAAGATAGAGCATGCAGTTTGCTTCTTCCATTACCTTACTGCCAGTAGCACCAGATGTAAAATACAAATATGGAAAAGTGTGAAAAGAGGAAAGACAGAGAGAGAGCAGGTGGTGGAGTGGCAGCTAGACAGTCAGTGAAACTGTTCTGCAATATCTCAGGTTTTGCAGAATCTTTCCAATTCTGCCTCACCAAAGACAGGGATATCTAAAGAGGTTCAGGAATGCATAGACAGTGAGATTACTTTTTGTTTGTTCTACATCACCTCTTTTCTTCCTTTTCTTACCTTTGGCTTCAGCCGTTCTCCTTTTCCTGCCTCCTTCTGGTCTCATCCTTGCTTTCAAAAAGCGGTGGAATTAGTACTACTTTCAGTTTGTATTGTAGAAATTGTTTTTCTTTTGAATTGTTTTGAATCCTCAACCTGATTTTTAAACTCAAGCTAAGAAAGAATATTTTGATAGCCTGGGTATTCAAAGACATGTAGACATGTAGATAAGAAACCTGTATTAAGTAGTTAGTTTATTTTTTTCAGTGTACTCAGGGGAAACCCCTGTGTGAGTGAATAATAATCATGCTTTCTGGTAAAGTAGTAAGAATATTATTTAAGAAGCTTGTTTTAGGCTGATCAGAAGAAAAATGCAAATAAACGCTATAGTCAGTAAAATAACTCATTATACCCAATTGTGTATTTCTGTCTAGATATAGGAATAAAAAGGAGTGCAAGTGGAGACTTAAAGATTTTCAAGTTAGTTAAGAGCGCTAAAGAGCAAGTCACAGAAAGTGGAAGATCAAATTGAATGTGTCAGTCTACTCATGTCAATAAAAAGATGGCAAAATCTTTTCAAACACAACAAATAGTGCTTCCCTGAGTTGTGATTCCAATACATCAGTGAGGATGGGTTATGACTCTTTGTATAAATCCAGTGTTAACAACCTGTATTGACTCTCTGACCTTGGCAGAATTTACAACTGCTGAGTGGTACTAGATGCTAAATGTTCCCAAGGAACACCCTGTTGCCATGGAATTGTCAGAGCACCACATGAATGTATCATCTTGCTAATATTCCTAACTTTATGAAGGCTGCTCTAGAAATCAGAGAGACTCAGATTTCCTTTTTATTCAGGAATCTTCAGTGAGGAAGTCTCTTTCTTCCTTCAGTTTTGTTTGTTAACTGGACCTAACTTGCAGGCAAACTGTAGAAGACTTCCAAGTTGATCCTACACACCCTCAGCCTTTTTTTCCCTTGTCCTTTCTATTTTTTGCCTGTTGTCATGTTATGAATAACATTGCCTTACATGCTTACCTCTGATAATAATGCATCCCTTAATTCTATATTTCTGGGTAATGTTGTACAGTTCAGATCAGTCTCACTTTGTGTTTTCCTAAACTATTCATCTAATATTTCTATATCTGATTCCTTTGCCCTCCTTCATAGTGTGAATAACATCTTCCAAAGTAGTAACCTCTGTGTTTTAATTAGGGTTGCTTATACATTCTTCTAGATTAATATAAACATTCTTTAAAATAGGCATAAAAGTAACCATGGAGCAACTCTTTGGACATATCCCCTATTACCTTACTTGAGATAACTTTGAACTATTCAGTCCAAGACAAACACACATATTTTACTTTATTTTTTAAATAAAAACATCAATATATGTAGAAGTCAGGATACTTTGACTGTCAGCAAGGTCAATGCTGAAGTTCACATACAGTACACTATAGCAATAGAAGTCAGGATACTTTGTCAGCAAAGTTAATGCTGAAGTTCACATACAGTACAAGATAGTAATTTTAAATAAGTTTTCCTGACTATCATTAAGCATTGTATACATATTCTTCCATTCACTGCACTAATGGATGGACTAATGTTTTGAAAGCTCAAGAGAATTTAGGGACTGAAATCAGTATATTTAATAAATTAAGTAATAAGGATTTAACTGGTGCTGCAAAAATAAGGTTGTATATACATCTTTACCTCTATTTCCAACATATAGTTATCTTTAATTACAGTTGTAATATACCATTTGTTTAATGCAGAACAAATATTCTAGTTGAGTAGAGTTATAGTAAAGCATACATATCACATTCTGGCTATTCAATAAAGAATTTTAGAATATTATACTAATAATTTATCTGACTGTCCATTCTGATGAAGTTAGATCTAAATCAAGCTACGAGGTGTAGTTCTGCACAGAGGTCTTGAAAAATGTTATCTGGAAGAATCATTCTTCCTCTTTGCTTTAGTGAATGGGTGAATGTGTAATTTGCTACACCTAAGGGTATCTCATGTGAATGGCTTGATATTTTGTTGTGTTCAGCAATATCCAGTATTGAATCAGTATGCTGCGCAGTTCTTGAAGTATATTGCTTAAGATTCTTCTCATTTCTCAAATTGGGCTCATTAGATGAGCGCAAGCCTTAGAGCTTGTGAAATTTTTGTGCTAAGTGTTCTGCAGTGAAATCTGTTGTCTGCCCAATTCTTGTTCTGAATCTGCAAGAGAGATGCCTATGTGCATATAAGTGGGTAATCATCTTTCCTAATCCTTATAGAAAAATGTAAGAGAATGAAGGAAAAGTGTCTGGTTTAATTTGACAGGTCTGAAATAATGATGGAACAGTATGCACACTGTAGTTGTGTGCTGTCTGTGGCATATATTGCTGAGCTGTGCAGGGTATGCTGGTTTGTATCTAGTACTGTAGCTAATATTTTTGTAGCACCTGTTTCTCCTGATTGATTTAGATATTCTTTTTCAGACGTATGGTATCAGTGTTGTCTGATTGTAATATGGCCAAAATAAAAATGCAATTTAAATAAATTAAACACAGTTACCAGTAAGTAATCTTACTAGTCCTTTAAGCCATACTTGTGCTGTTCTTTACAACCAATATTGCCTTCACTTCACCTGCCTAAAATGACTCATTATTCCACAAATAAAGGGAAGTATTCTGACTGCATCAGACCAAGAATTCAATGTGCCCCATTTGATTTTTGTCTTTTAATTTCAAAATACGTTGTAGAATACAGGTTTATCTTCATCTTTCTGTAGTCATTAGGTGATTCCTGTATGGGACAGAATGGAAGATAGTATTGTGTCTGAAGGAAAGATGAAAAATTATAAAGCAGTATGTATTTTTAAGCAAGAATTACATTCCAGGGCATATAATAATGGCTGATAACTATGAGACATTTTTACATTTTTAGCTAAATATTCAGTCTCAACCTGTGATTTAAAGATCCCATTTTTTTTTGCTTCAGACTGTTTTTGGGTTCTTGGTAACAAGCTGGATGTGCTTTTATGACAGTACACACTATTTTGCAAATACCTGAAGATAAAATAGAACACTAAATAATAAATAAATAATAATTAATATATAAAACTAAATAAAGAAATAATAGAAAACTAAAGTGGTATGTAAATACTAGTAATGGTATGTAAATAGTATGTTCCCAATGGTTATAAATTAAATTCTGTTTAATACTGCTAGACAGAAACATGTTGGTTTGATGAAAAAACAATTGCAAGTGTTATTCCACTAATCCATCCTGCAGCTTTTATGTTTGCTTTTCTGTTGTAATAAGTTGTATTGCTCTCCAAAAAACAGAGCTTAAATGAAAAATATCTTTACCTCCTGATATTAAAGTCTGTACTAAACATGACGATTATTTTCCTTTTAAAACAAAATACTATCAGAGAGAAAACAATTTTTTTTTTTATTTTTTTTTTTTTCTTTCATTGTGAGCTGCTTAAATTGGTGGAAAATACACTTTTGCACATACATTCTCAGCAGCTTTAAATTTAGTCAATTTGTATAGAATTTGCTAGACCACATCTTTTGTAAAAGTACCTGAAATCAGCAGTGTGTGATGTAATGTACTGCACCGAGTATAGTTATTGAGCACAAAACGCTTTATCTACAGTCTCATTTAAGGTCATCTATATTGAGCCCCATGTCTGTTTATAAGATTATATCTTACTTTACAGACTGAAACTGTAGAAACTGCTCTAGTTTATCAGGAATTAGTTATTTGTCTCTTCCTAAGCTAGTCTGAAACTATGGACACTGGAGGAGAGGAATGAGTGCTTGTGCGTCAAGTTTTAAGGAACAGAATCACATATAGTTATGGCAAGAGAACTTCCTGTACCCAGAGTGTGAAAAAACAAGCACTTAAATTAAAAATGGAAGCTGAGAGGCTAGCAGTAGGGTACAGTAGATGCCAGGTCCAAACAGACATAAGATGGACTCCCGTTGAGTTTGAAAGGGAGCATTTTCAGTGTAGACAAATGGAAAGTTTATGCCTGAGGAGAGACCTCCTTATTGATGCTGTCAATATAGATCTTGCTTTATAGGACTAGCAGAGTTTTGTATTGAACTGAACTTTCCAGAATTTTGTAGGCTACAATCATAAGATATTTTGTACTTCCTGCCCCTGCATAACATCTAAAGGACATAGGGAAGCGGTTTTCCTAAAGTTGTTCTCCTCTATGTGCAATGCACATAAAGAGCACTGAGGGGGTTCCACAGACTGATAACATAGTAAAAAGTAAAATCTTCATTTGTACCTTTCATTCATGAGCTGTAACTATGTAGCTATGCCAGCCATAATATCGTAAGCCCTTTCATCAAATGATGTTTATGACCAGTTATGTTCTTTCCATTTACTCAGAGGCTGATACAGTAAATTCAATATCTGATTATGTGCAGGTTTTTCAAAAACCAACCAACCAACCAAAAAACACAAAAGATACTTAATTTTTTAAAATATTTGCTATTATTATTGTTTAACAGGCCTGTGATAACTAGGTTTCAATAGGCAAAAAATGTGTAAATACAGTGTCTAAATAAATTATGATCTGTTTCAGAATCATAAATGAAATGATGTGATTCTGAAGTAGCTCTTGAGCATTTTAATTTTAATGTCTAATATCATGGAATGTCCCTAAAGTAGTATAATATTTGACACAAATTTTCTCTTTCCCAGGGACTGCTTAGATTACTTTGAAACATTACTTGTAATAGGCAACAGTTTTAGATCAGTTCTAACATTTTAATGAATAGGAGCAAAGAGAAAAATTGTAGCACAGGTTTGTCAAATCCATGTAAAGTCTTTTTTTTTTTTTTTTTTTTTTTCCCAAGTATTTCACAAGACACAAGAAACACCTGAAAATGTTAGAGTTATGTAAAAAAACTCTATATGGAATTTTAGGATAAATGCCAATAGAGACCAGTTAATGAGAGCAGTGTCTGTTAAGAGCTATCAGGGAGATCAATCTTCAAAATTGCATCAGCTCATTTGACTACTGAAGTTTCCTTTTTTTTTAATGCTTTTATTCTTGATTGAGCTAAAGTGTTTTATGTTTACATTAGCAGGAGTGTAGTCAGTTAATCAAGGAAAGTGATTATTTCTATAATGCCTTAGATCACATGTAAATTCTGTGACCCGTTCTGGTCCCCATAATGCATGAAAAAACTTGAACAAGGGTCACCAAGCTGATCAGGGTCTTGAGCACAAGACCTGTGGCTGGAAGAGCAGGAAGAACTTTTATTAGAGAGAAGGAGCAGTCCTAGTATGGACCTTCTAGTAAGGGGAACTGATCAAAAAAAACAAAACAAAACAAACAAACCAAAAAAAGAACCAAACAACAAAAAAAAAAAACATTAGGCCTCTCCAAAGCTGCATTGTGTTTTATACTTTGAAATGAGGGAATTTCCAACATGACATACGGGAAAAATGAAAAATCATAAGTAGGATAATTAAGCTCAGTAACAGGCTGACCAGAGAAGTTGTGGAAATTTTATCTTTGGTAGTTGTTGAGACCTCACTGGTCTCAAAAAAAAAAGAAACCTTCTCATCTGAAGTTAGTGGTTGACATTGCCTTGAGCAGGATGCTGAATTATCAAAACTTCTGAGTGAACCTAAATATAATTTACAAATATT
>CM021699.1:73576688-73596688 GCA_011074415.1 Stictonetta naevosa | reverse complement strand
ACGTTGTAAGTTTGGCATAATCTTTCTTTATATGAAGATGTGTTACCTTGCTGGACCATTTCCTTAAATGATTCAATATGAACACTAAAATTTAACAGGAATAAAATAGTCCATCTTGCCTTCATTCCATTTTACCCAGGAGATCTCAAAACAAGCATAGTGACCAATTAACAAAAAGTTATTGCTGTGGTACAATTATGTAGTGGATATGGTAAATCTGTTTATTTGAAAACAAGTTTTCAGATACTTCTATATATTAGATCTTATATAAACTTTTTCCAGTGAAGCTTGAAATTGTTTATTTGACATTATTAGAAAATTCATTCCATTCAATTATATGTTTTGGGAAAAAAAAAAAAAAAAAGTACATGTTCTTTTATAATAAATATTTGCAGTTGTAAATTACATTGAATTTTATTTTTCCTATTTTTAGTAATTAGACACAAGAGGAGTTTATGTGCTTCAATTTGTCTCATTAGATTCTAAATTAGCATTAATAATTATGCTAATTACTATACAGTGTTTGTAGCCCCCTCCATTCTTTAGTGCCATGAGCAGGCAACTCCAGCAATGCATTATAATCTACCTTTATCCTGTTTATGCATAGCAGTCTAATCTTTTCATTGCTGTTCTATCAACTTAGTGTGGCACAGCCACACATATTTATATGAAATTGTGGGGCTAACTATAGAGATGGGAGATGTTCCTTTTTTAAATCTAAGAATTCAATAAACAATCCTGACTTGTATTTGCAATACAAATAGCAAAATTAATTGATTCCTTTATATTTTATATTATGTATTTCGGATATGAAATGCTTTATTTCGTATCTTTTCCTTTTTCTTTTTTCTTTTTTCTTTTTACTTCATCAAATTAGATTTACAAAATACTTAAACTGCTTTTAAAGGTAAAGAACTATATAAGTGCTTCAATATTAACATTAAGTTAGAGGCTCAGTCCAGCCATGAATTTTTCTGGAAAGCCAGTTCAAATAAATGCTTTTGTCATTTTATTTATTTATTTATTTATTTTTAAGGCACTGATAACTGAGTCTCCCATTACTATTCTTTGATTCCCACAGCTCCAAAAAATTCTGTCTTTATAAATGTAATCAGTTCTTATTTTTCATTTCAGTTGTATGTGTTTGTACAAGCAGTACACATAAACCTGTAGCTTAAAGATTTTTTTGCACAGTGATTCCATCTCCCCACTGTGGCAAAAAGTGCTGAACACTTACTAATTATTTTCTGTGCATTGGTTTCATCTTTCTCCCCTGGTTTTCATTAGGTTCTGAGCTCATGCCCAAAGCCCTCTCCACCAGGATAGTGGGAGGCATTTGGTGGTTTTTCACACTTATCATCATTTCCTCGTACACTGCTAACCTAGCCGCCTTTCTGACAGTGGAACGTATGGAATCCCCTATTGATTCTGCTGATGATTTAGCCAAGCAGACAAAGATAGAGTATGGGGCAGTTGAAGATGGAGCGACCATGACTTTCTTTAAGGTAAGCTTTATATTCTGTTTGAAAAGATCCTATATCATGATTGTGGGAGGAAAGTCTCTGCATCTTGCTGAGGTGTAGCAAAGGATACTATTCCCCCACTTTCAAAAGCAACTGAAAATCACTTTTCTGAGGATTTCCTGAGACAGCAAATGAAGCAAGCACAAAATCTCTTGTGGGCAATAGCAGGCAAGTTCTCAGATGATTTTTGCTTAAAGAACTGAACGTATGGTAACAGAGTAAGTGAAGAAACATGAACACTTTGCTTTGACAGATCTAATTCCGTGTACAAGAATGAATTTTGCTGAAGTAGGTGTTGCAGTATCAATTCAGTAGCATTATACTTAATGTTAATCTTTGCTCAAGAAACTGGGCTTTTGTAAGAATATTACTGACTGTACAGAGAAAATCTTTTGGACTTATTTTTGAGAAATTTTAAAATTTAATTTGTTCATAAAAAAGATCAGATTCTTCCAGTTTTTATGTTCATTTAAGTCAGTTACTAAGGTCATTCCATCTGAAATAAAGTGAAATATGCTTCTGGATTAGAAAGAAATGTTTCTTTTCTAGCTTCATCAAGAATTTAAGTCAGCTCAAATTAATGAGAAGTATGCATGATGGGAGAATGAATGGTTTCTTCTATAACTCTTTATGTTTGATAGCACAGGCATATCCTTGATCATCCAGAGAGGTGTTTAAAGTATGTCTTAAGGTCTTTTGAAGACTTTGAGCTGATATATTCTGTTTTTATGAGTTAATATGCTGTCACCTAAAGATTTGAGTTGACCATTAAACTGGCATTTGAAACTAGATAAAGTGAGGTCCAAGGGAAAAGTGTAAGCTGGCCCAGAAATCAAAGAATGTATATGCAGTTCCCCTCATTAGATTCAGAGATGTTTGTTCAGTTTTTCACATACTTTTTCAGTGGCTAAATAGTCACTATTCATTCTAATGATCTTACAGCCAATCCAAATATACACATAGTTTTATTTATTTATTTATTTTAAATAATTATAGGGCTTTAAGCTTCTGCTTGGAAATAAAATTGATTAAACTTCAGTACTTTAGAATGTTTTAGAAACATTCAGAGTATTCTCCAGAATGCTTCCTAGAAAGGGAGCAGAGGAAGTTAATAGAAGTAACTAATCAATTAGAGGTGTCTTTATGTCAGGAAATATTTAAAGCAATTAAATGAAATTGCTTCTTTGTTTTCTAAACTTTTGAAAGAAGGTTTAAAGTATGACATTTTTAAAAGAATGGTTTAAGTCTGAGGACGTAAAGGGATGACATAATGTATGAATTGTGTTACCAGAAAACACTACGGGGCTTTATTTTCATTCTTGTCAAGCAGAAGACTTTGAACTTGTTCTGTTTCAGACTGAAACTGTGGATTCTGAAATATTTGGAAGCAATTTTAACTTAGCAGATTTTTTTCCTGTAGTTCCCAGAAGCAACTTTTTAACTCATAGTCTTCCTCTCCCCCACCCCCCTTTAATTTTCTCCCTTATTCTCTCTTTTTCCTTTTGTGTGTGTGTGTATAATCTGTGTTTTTAGCATACAGAGACTATTTCTCTTTCTTTGGATGTTTTTTCTCTCTGCATATTAATACACCGCTCCCTTTTCTGCACATTTCTTTCTTATTGCTCTGTTTCTGTTTCTTTTTCTGTTTCTGTTTCTATTTATTTAGATATATTTTGTGTTTTTCTACTATATTGTACTCAAGAACTAGAGAGGATTTACTTCTAACAGAATAGTAATTGCACATCTTGTGTAGACCTTTGTTTTAGTAACATGTGTTTGAAATACCCTAAACTTAGAGTTATACTGTCAGATCATATAATTTGGTATTGATTTTATTATATCACCAAATTATTCTACTTCACTATGAATGAAACAGAGAAGTCAGAGCAAAACATAGGATTTTTGTGACATGAAAATGCACTGATACTTAAGTACTTCTGTTCCAGATAGCGAACAAATGATTCCAAATGTTTTTTTTCCAATTAATTTACTGTCTTAACTAAGAAGAATGTAATTTAATGGGTATTATTTTGTACCTAGCAAAATGGATCCAAACATAAGCATTAGGAATAGGCACAACTGTTCTCGTAGTGAAGCCAATAAATGAAAATCATACTCAAAAGAGAAGTAAAGGGAAACTGTAAAATCTAATTTCATTCAGTGTCTGAAGCAACTTCCAGTTCGAAATTAAAGTATGCTTGATGTAAATGCTTTTCACTACAGCTAGCTATGTAAAAAATACAATCTAATCAAGTGTATTTTCCACAGAAGATAAAATAAAATGTTTGTTTACAGTCTATCTGTTCCAGTAAACTTTCTGGTAAAATTCGGTATTTTTAATTAGTGAGGCTGAGATATCAGGAATCAAAATATTATAGGACTGGTCAACATACTCTATCTGTATTTGTGTGTTTGCAAAGTAAATTTATCTTTTGTATGTGTAAATTACTTTAGGAATATAATTTCCTTACTTGAGGAAAACGATAATGCAAGAAAATATTTTCAAAGAAGACTGCAAGTGGAATTGCCTTAAAAGTTACTACTACCAGAGTTGACCAGCTCATAGATACTACTATTAAATTATAATATAAAAAGCACTTAAGAATAGGCACCTGATCAAAGAAGACAAAAAAAAAAAAGTATCAGAAAAATGTCTTAATGTACAGAAGTTACACTGGAAGTAGATAGTGAAGAAAAGACACGAGCTGCCTGATTTTTTCTGCACTGAGTATAAAAACTAGGATAAGTATGTTTTAAACTGCTTTTGGAATACTTCTGCTTTATCAACAAGCTGAATGTGAATTTTAAATAGTATATATTAGATTATTTGTTATATGAACAAGTGAAACAAGTAGTAAGCAACACTGCCTTTGTATATGTCATTAGGGAACCAATGAAATATCCTGTTCTGGTGACTGCAGTTCAAAAATATGTTTAAAATTTGGAAGAGTTCATAAAAGGTGAAAGAATGACTGTAGGTCTGGAAGAAAAAGCTTTACAGTTAGAGGATAAAGAAGATCAGTCTGTTTAATCTGCTGAAGAGAAGGTTAAGAGATGACTTGATCATGGTCTGTAAGTGCCTTAATGGGAATGAGACTTTTGACAGTAGATGGCTGTTTAATCTAGCAGAAAAAAAGCATAATGAGATCCAGTGTTTCAAAGCTAAGTTAGGCAAATTCAGACCAGAAATAAGGTGCACATTTGTAAGACTGTAAGTAATTAACCACTGGTAGAACTTACATAGGAGTGGGCTAGATTCATCCATCAGCCATTATGAGGAGAAAGATATGGCATAGCCCAAGCATGCTATCCTTATGATTTAGAGTATACTCAGTGCAATACATAGCCTTCATTAGCTCAGTTTAGACTTTAGTAATCCCCTCCTACTTTAAAAATCTATGGGAGTATGACTTCTGGAGGGGTTGCACAAAGTTGACATAGGGGATAAATTTATCATCTGTGTGTATGTTTTTCCTTAGCTGCTTTATCTTGTTGTAATGAGAGTGGATTGAGTAAAGCAGCAGCATTATGTTACAACATGAAATGAAGGCACCAGATGGTTTGCTAATGTTAAATTAAATTATCATATCTTGGTAATAGTTATTAGTTCCAATCACAGTGAGGCTCAGTAGCTGTCTATGAGACTGACAGTAATTTCCACATAAATTATCCATATAGAAGTTCTTTGAATTTTTTCTTTAAAAAACTTTGGAACCTGGCCAAAGCTGTGTGATGCTAAAACAGAAGAACATTTTTTTTTTTTTTTTTTTTGAAGGAGAACCTAAATGGAAATTAGACAAACAAGCTAACTGCTAGATTATAACCTGCTAAAGTTAAAATCTTGAAGAGCACCTGGGGTGTAAGAATACAGGTTTGGCCAGGGAGTTTGTAGAGTCTTCCTCCTTGGAGATATTCAAAAGCTGTCTGGACCCAGTCCTGGGCAAGAAGCTCTAGGTGTCCCCGCTTGAGCAGGGTTGATAGACTAGATGACATCCACAGGTCCCTTCCAACCTAAACCATTCTGTCATTCTTTAATGCTGTTACCATTGTGAATGAAACTGTTATATAACTAGCAGGTCTTGGTGGGCTATTTCACTGGGAACAATAAAATGACCTTAATATTATCCAAGAATTGTAAGGAAATAAATGTGAAAAGAAATGTTAAAATAGATTCTAAGCCATCTCTGAGTTAAGCATGTTGTTTCCTCTCCTGATACATGTTTTGAAGTTTCTCAAATCACTGAGTTTTCTTAGTTACAAATTTTCCTTCTCTTCTATTGGCTAGTTCTACTGGTGTCAAGGCTTTCCCGAATGCTGACAGCATGAAAATGATAATGAAAATGAGTCTTCTAGTGTTGCTCCCAGAATTCCGAATGGAAGTTTAGAATGACTGTTGATGGTTTTCAGGTTTCAGAAGCCTATCTTCCTTTTTCTTTGGAATAAAACAAAAAGCTTTAATTATTTTCATGAAAGGTACTTATCTCAGTAGCTGTTCTTGGATAAAAGAGCACAGATTTTTCATTGCCTCTTTCTTCTGTGGTCTCAGTCTCTGTTTCTCAAAAACCAAACCAAAACAAACAAAAAACAAACCAAAAGTGTCCGTTTTCTTTCTGACTGACAGCTGACAGTTCTGAAAGTGAGAAGAAAAACAGTAATTCTGCACTGCTTCTATTTGTACCTCAGCTCTCCATCCTCATACACAAAGGAAATGCTACAACACATATATTTATAGCGGTCTACAATTTTATGATTATTTTTGTTTGTGAACTTGCTGTGTATATTCGTTTTTCTCATGTTTTTTTCTTATTTGTACCTTTCAATGTCAGTTTTTTTATTTATTTATTTATTTTATTTTCTTTCTGTGTTTTTGTACACAGTACCATGCACAATTAAACTTTTTTTTGGCTAGGATTACTCAGCACTTGCATACCAAATGGTTAAAAAATATTTTTTCTTTCTCTAATGGCCATATGTTAGTGTCATTACTTCTGTATCATGAATTAAAGGTGTTTTCAGCTCTCTGTGAGACTCTTATAATTTTACATCCTTACTTTGCTGATAAGGAAGCTGAAGCACTGAAAGGGAATGCATCTTTTTCAAGATCACCTGGTGAAAGGCAGATAGGGAACTAATTCAGGAAAGCTGACTCACATACCTTAGAATTATCTGGTAGAATATTCTTTTTGTCATTTATATTTGCCAGTTTCTTTCCTTTTCTTCTTCAGGACTCAAAAGCTCTGCTTTTCTATAGTGTCCTCCATTTCTTCCTGCACTGCATTTTCTCCATAAAAGTCCATGCTGCTGACCCTTGTCAGTTTTTTCCCCTTTTTGCCTTAGCCATTTTTTTACCATTCCCCTGAGGAATTTTGGGGGGACAACAATTCAGTGCTTAGTGCCTAGCTTAATTTTTTTCAAATTCTCAGTCCATTGTTAAACAGCAGGAAGCTCTGACATTTGCTATCATTACAAAATCCCCCAAATAGACGTTCTAGGGGTTTTAGGGGAATTTTCCTATTGCTTACAACTGGAGTACAAGGGACAGAGTACCTGACATAAATAAAAGATTAGCAGCAAAAATAAAGGTATGAAGCCAATAGAGCCTAAGTGGGTTTTCAGACCTGAGTTTGTCCTCTGTTTAACAAATAAACATGCATTTGTAGGTACGTCAGCATATACAGACATAGAACCTTTAGTTGAGTAGTACAAATAATACATTATGAAGTTTAGCAAATCAGTCATTTGGTGGAATTGCTGCAAGTCAAAGATGAAATAAACACCACTTCTGAGCTTTTCAAATATCCATTCACTGATGCTAAAGAAAAAAAAAAAAAAAAAACAACAACAAAAAAACACCTTTTGAGCCCTAGCCCCCATGTGTTGATCTGGATAACGTGTAAAAAGTAATTGTAGCAGATACAAGAGATACTTGTTCAGTTTGCTTTAAAATTATTTCCCTTTATAGAAAAGTCACATTTTAATGTAACAAACACAGACTTTTCTTATGCATAAAAACACGTGGCACTGATGATTAGAATGGAATGGAATGAATATAAATGCCATGTCGCCTTTCTTTTTTTTTTTTTTTTCCTTCCTTTTTTTTTTTTTTCTTTTGGATCATCATCGTACTTCGGACTTATCTACTAGAAACACGTACAACTGAAATGCATTATTTCCCTTTCCCCTTTATTATTCCCTCTTTGTAGGAACACCTGTTTGCTTAACCACTACTTCTCTGAATGTGCAAAAAAGCAGACACAGGTGAAAACCTATAAAGCAAGGTCTGTGGTCACTCCATACACTTAATGGAATTGAATGTGCAATTACAAAGTCTGTGAGAATGAGACACTGGCCATGAGAATGAGGCTTTGTCCAGAGACCTTAAAACACCTGTGTCTCACTGAATTCTATACATTTCTTTATAAGATCAAGTGAGGTAGGTAGAGTTAGGTAGGTTAGATGATGCATTGACGTGGGCTATAACAGGAGCAGCAGTGCATTTGGATTCTAAATTTAAATTGAGTATCAGATAAATTTGGTACCATTAAGTTATTTGAGGTGAATGGTCTGTCTTTTGCATCTTGGGATAGAAAGCAATTCACATAAAGGGACTCATTCCAACACAATTCTCTAGGTACTGGGACAAAGTTTACTGAAATGGTTTTATGCTGTCTTGACCCTTTTCCCTTCTGTGGGGTTGTCAGAGCTATTAGTGTTCCTGGAGCATATGTTTGGCTGCCTGTTGCCTCTCAGGGCTGAGGGAAAAGAAATCCACTGCCTTCCCACCCTTGTCTTTGTCCACGTCCTTGCCTTTTATCTTCCCTTTCCCCTTTTCATATTCCCCATTACCTTTACCTTTTTGCCCTTGTCCAGCTGTATAGGCTGAAAAAGGTTAACCAAGTTTTCATTTCTACAAAGATTTATGCCCCATTATGCCCTCTATCCAGACAGTAAGCACCCTTAATAAGCTGCTGGATAACATGCAGTATTCATGAATAATTATCACAAAATCACAGAATCACAGAATTGTAGGGGTTGGAAGGGACCTCAAGAGATCATTGGGTCCACCCCCCCTGCAGGTTCCCTAGAGATAATTATGCTCTAAAATCACACAATACATACTTATAACTTACACTTGTCTCCAGCAGCTACAGTTCTTAGAACCCAGTGAAACACATACAAAAGCTTTTCAGGGTCCTCTCAAAGAAATATACATAATTTTGAAGTGAAGACAAGATTAGTCATTTACAGTAATTACAATATTAAATTAAATACTTAACATACGAATTGGGTCCCCACTAGCTATTTTTAAAAACAAGTTAAATAGAAATATCAAAAATATCAAAATAATAGTTGGCATTAGGAAAAGTCTCCTTTGTCTATGGGTCATCTGAGTTAGTATTTTCTACAGTTCACCATCTGTTTCTGCATTTCCCCAAAATATTCATAGGGGAAAATTTTTTATGCTGATCTCTGCATAGAACTCTCAAACTATATAACTTATAGTCCCATCTGTCTTTTCTATTCCATAAGTATTTTTCATTTTAAATTCATTTTGAAGAGCTAAAATGAACATACAAACAAGAAGCTGACATTTATATCATTTTTCAAAATTGTGTCCCACAATAATATGCATTAATCAGTGCACATACGCTAATTATCTGTGCTGTAGACATATCATGGAGTTTATCTGACTAATGCCAATCTTTCTCTGTGTAAGATATGTTGATATGTTAAAATATAGCAAGATCTAATTGCCACTTAGATAGAAACATAGGCTACAAGAAATCAGAGCCCAGAGGGAAACAAACAAACAAACAACAACAACAAAAAAAAACCACAACACTAATCAACTGTACCTTAGCCCTTAGAAAGTCAAGCATGATAATAAACAAATATTATTCAGAGGACATTTTGAGTCCTAAATTGTTTTATCAGCAAAAGACAAAAAAATCTACGACATACTTGATTCAGAGAAATGTTATGATCTTGATACTTGAAACTTTTGCATTTAAGGGAAACCATTCAGTGCCACTAAATACAAGAAAAGTAGAGTCTTTTCCTTTTGAAGTCAGATGGAGTTTAACCCACCCTCATCACTGCAACTTACTTCTGTTCATGCATCTCAATAGTTTTCTCACTGTGTTGATTCAGCATCAATTTATGAGACACTCTGTGAGTAGCCAAACTCTTCTCCCATCAGGCTCATAGACATCATAGGATGGTGGCAAGAGTCAGTCCAGCTTTCATATCCAAGTGAAAATGAATATTTTTGTCATTGTTTTAGGTTTAGTTTTCATTTTTGAAGAAAGCTGCTCTGCCTCCTGGAGTATTAGATCTGATGCAAGGGTAGCAGGGAGTGTCTCTTTCTGTGGCAGAGTGATCTTATAGCAAGCACCCTGTTAGACACAAAAGCCAGGGAGCCTTAGGGAAGTGAGTTCTGTTGCCTAGATATTTGGAGATGTGAGGATGAGAAAATCAACAGCAATGTAATTCCTGATGCTTCCAGAACGTAAGTTGTCTCTATGTACTATTGTAGGTTTGGTGTTAAGTGGTAAGCCATTTTGTTTCCTTTCAGTTACTTGATACACTTCACCCTCTGGCCTCACCTGGGCCTGTAATGCAACTGCTGACCAGATCAGTTGTAAGAGAATGTCTCAACATTGAGTTCTGATCATAGGTTTGGTTGCAAGGCTTTTTCCTTCTCAGAAGTGCATAACCTAATTTCTACCTAGCCTATTTCTTTCCATCTCCTGCTGCTTTCCGCTAGGAGGTAGGACAAGAACACTTTCAATTTCTTATCTGTTTTAGCTTTATTCTCGTTATGACTTCCTTAGATCCTGAGCAAGGTGAGAAAGGGAGCAGAACTAGATCATAAGGAATCCTTCAACTCCAAACAGGATTCTCTTTGAAAGGTAGATTTCAGAGTTAGGGTTTGCTTAGGAAATTGAGAATACATCTGAAAACACTTTTAACTGTCTGAGTCTTCCTCTTCAAAGCAAATAGATCTATCACCAAATAGCCATTAAAGTTTGCAGATTTTATCTATGACTCATCCTAGGAATGTGATTCAGAAACCATTCACCAGAGCGAACTGTCTCATGGTTTAGCCAGTCTTGTGTGAGATCCTGCCATATGAGCAACCTTCAGTGTTGAGTTATTTCCTGCCTGCTGAAACAGCCTGAAAGCCTCTATTCATTAGCAGAGGCGAACTCTTGGTTCCGCCTTGTCAGTTTATATATGATAGTACTGAGGCTTTGTCCAACTGCATTAGCATTGCTTTGTGTATGAGAAATATTTACAGTGCCAGAATTGCCCTGGACACCACCTAGAGTACTATTATACTGATGAATTTCTTCTCCAGAGTTTTTCACTGCTTTGAACAGAATGCTTGTCGAAATCAGTTAATCTATCCTTTTTGTAATGCACCTATGGTAATAATTAAATAAGCTGTATTTGATATGGATGCCTTTTAAGCATTTATTTTTTTTTAATTCATGCATTAAATCAACTTGTATTTAAAGTGTTCAAGGTCCTTAATCTACACAATATAGAATACGGATTTTCACAAAACATATACAAAGCCATGTTTTATGATCAGGGTAACCTACCTATCTGTCCATGAACAGTTTGGACCAAAAATAAACAGTAGTATATATCTTAGCACTTTTCAATTTCTTCAGATATAGTATATGATCTTTTAATTTACTCACCATTTTATTGTATAGGAAATTATTACTATTACTATTATTATTATTATTTTCTTCCCACATCCTACAAGCTGAGATAGTTACTGTTGTGGTTTAACCCCTGTAGTCAGCTAAGCCCCATGCAGCCACTCAGTTGTTCTCCCCACAGTAGGACAGGGGTAAGAATCAGAAATTTAAAGGTGCAAGAACTCATGAGTTGAGGTAAAGACAGTTTAATAGGTATAGCAAAAGCTACATGCACAAGCAAAACAAAACAAGGAATTCATTTGTTACTTCCCATTGGCAGGCAGATGTTCAGCCACTTCCAGGAAAACAGATCATCATGCATAATGATTACTTGGAGATACAAATGGTATCACTCCAAACATCCACCCATACTCCTTTCCCCAGCTTTTATTGCTACTCATGATGACATATGATATGGAATATCCCTTTGGTCAGCCTGGGTCAGCTATCCAGGCATGTTTCCCTTCTTGTGCACACCCAGCCTCCTCACTGGTGGGGCAGGATGAGAAGCAGAAAAGGCCTTTATGTAATCTCTGCTCAGCAGCAACCAAACATCTGTGTATTATCAACAGTATTACACAGCACCATATGAGCTTCTATGAAGAAAATTAACTATCCCAGCCAAAAAAGCACAACAGTCCTCGTAATAATGGTAATGGCCATAATATATATATATATGTATATATATATATATATTATGCAGAATTTGACTTATGTTTTCAGAGTAGGTGTTTTGTTTTGTTTGTTTCTTTGGTTCGTTGGTTTGGTTTGATTTGGTTTTGATACAGGAGATGTTTACCTTCTTTGACTTACTAGGAATCTTCCAAAATTCTTAAGATACCTCTGTATGACATGTCTGAAGCTTCATGTATTCCTTAATACATCTCCACTTTCTCAAAAAGAAAGATGCATCCCTAGATGAACTTTCTTTAAGGAAGGAAGAGTAGCAATAAACATTTTATGTGATTTATTGGGAAGGCTGTCTGGTTCTTCTTTTGCTTTCTTTGGCAAATAAGCTCTGAGTATAGTTGTTCTGATGCTTGAACTTCTAATTTATCTTAGCCAAGTACTTACCATTCAAGTTTATTTTAACTCAGGTTGAATTGCTGAGGAATTTACCTGGACTGAACAAAACCAACAGTTTGGTTTCTTAATTTATTTTATGGCAACATCTAGTATTTCTGATGCAGCTTTTGTTCCTCAAAGTGCAGAGGTACTAAGTATAATTCATTGTAGATATGCAATACAGTAATGGTATTCTAGGCTACCCGTAAAATTGGATGATTGTAGAAGAAGCACTGAAATTGCAGTTATAACCACCTCTTGTAGTTAGAGTTGCTTCATACAAGAAATCTTTACTCTGAAAGTAAGGAGATTTTTGTTTATTTATTTATTATTCATTTATTTAATATCCTGTTCATAATGAAGACAATTTGATACTGTCAGTGACTGTCTTTTAAAATCAAATGATGATCAAAACTGAAAGGGGCAGTTGAAGGGAAACTATAAAAATGGAAAACAGACTTAGGAAAGATACAGTTTTGGAAACATGTAGGGCAGGTTTCTCATCTCTCCAAAACGTAGATACCTGCTCTCCTTTCAGTTAGTCATCTAGTCTCCTTTTATTGGCATTGGAAAGAAATTAAAAGGCACCACAAAACTTCAAAACTACCTTGAGTAACTGTTCTAGAAGGACAGCATCCTCAGAATTCAAGAGATTTGCCCATTGACAACAGAGAAACCTTGATTAATACCTTGGTCTGGATGCTTAATAGATAGCTGCAAGTACATCAGATGAGTCTTGTAAAATTTCTGGTCACTGCTTAATCACTAGACAATTTTCATGTATGTATAAACTGCAACATAATCATAGGGAGAGGCTGTGATAAAAATTATGTATGTAAATTATTTTTATAGGAAATAATATAAGTGCTTCTAATCTCATAGCTATCTGCCTTAGACAGTACTGTGGGGAATATTTGTTTTATTTTAGATTGGTTGAAAGGCTGTGAAGAGTTCCTTTTCTTGCATTTTGGCACTAAAACAGATACACACACACCAAAAAAATTGTAAAAATTTTAAAATTGTAAAAAAAAAAAATTAAATTGTAAAAAAAATCACATTTTGGCTTACAGTCTGAGTTGGATTATGGCCAAAATTCTAGTCTATATTTTTAAATGTTGTGTGTAGAAAGACCAAACTGGTCACTTCCAGGAAAAATCAGTGTTGCTAAAAGTAAGCCAGTGATTGTAAAAATTTGTCCAAACAAACAAAAGTAAAAATAACAACAAATATAATTCACGATTTTGCTTTACTCATGTGACTGCATATTTTTAATCATATTAGAGGTTAAAAACATTTATCTTCCACCAACAGGGCAGATGTTTCGGTGTCGTCTGCTGTATAGCTTGTCATTTTTTAATTTTATTTTTTTGACATGAGTCCAATGACTTTTTAAAATTATTATTAAATTAGGGTAACAGATGCAGGCTTTTGATGCATACACCACTAATGTATTTCCATTGTTTGCATATTTTCTTGGAAGAATGTGGTAAACTTTACATTTTTAGATGCCAGAATTTTCATGGAAATTTTAAATTGAAGTATACAGTTCAGCAAATCAGTCTTTGGGTGGAGGCCAGGTATCCTCTGGGAGGTGATTCCGTAGGACAGACCAAAAAGTTCCAAGCCCCATGCTAACATGTGTTATACACAGTTATGGTCCTGTATTCTGTCTCTGTTTTATTAACAGTACCAGAGGGATGATATTCTTGATTTGGATATAACTTGGCAAGAATCTTCAGCAGTTTTGCTGAAATGTTGCAGGTAGAATCTGGTTTTGCTCCTTAGTGAGAAAACTGGTTGAAAAGACAAATACTTTTTTTTTTTTTTTTCATTCTGACCTACTCTTAAATTACTCTTAATTTTTATTTATTTATTTATTTATTTATTTTCCTTCTTAGTTATAGTGGTTTGACAATGCAAATGAATTGTGGGAGCAACCTGTTGAACTATTTTATATAACCTGAAAATCATCAGTTGGAACTAAATCCTCATGTCTATATACCTTTTTCATTAATAAGTTCCAATTTATTTCAGTAGGAATTAGGTGTTTAACTGCCTTTGTGAATCTGTGTTTAAAGGCATACCAAAAAATAAATAAATAAATAAAAAAGAGCTAAAAAGAGCTAATTCCAAATAAGACTATACAAAGAACAAAATGTGGCTATTAAACCAAAGTTAAAATAATCTGAAGTTTCACCAAGAAAAAAATAAACAAATATCTATAATACCAGTTAAATGTTACACAACCAGAGGCTTGGACTAGAGGAAAGATGTAAATGGAAATAAAACACTAGTGGCATGTGTGCCATGGCATACTTTCATTCTATCTGAAACCAAAGTATTATATTTGATCTTTAATTTAAACATGCAGTTCCCTTCCTTTTGTCATGCTGGTGATTCCCTCAGAATTATAAATGAAGTCTATTAGATAATTGCTATCATTTATCACTTTAGTTTCAAATTTTCACTAGTGTAATATGGGTCAAGAAGAAATTATTTCATTTTACTTGAAAAACCAATCTTTGATGTCTTTGCATTCAGTGACAGCAAAAAAAAGCATATTCTTTGTTCTGATATTTTCTAATGTGCATTACTGATTTGTAAATATATGTTTGGATCATATTTTAAGTGATGACTAATTTCAAGCTTATTTCCATAGTGAACACCATGTATTTTGAGATTGATTTTTTAAGTGAGACGCAGAATGACTCCTCATTTGCTTAAAAAAATCAAAACCACATCTAGTTTGCATAATTTTACATAGGCAGTGGTTTGGTATTAAAGGAACAAACTCTCCTCCACATACACAAATGACTACATGTTTGTTTATATAACTTGCACATAGCCTTTCCCCTGAAGGTATAGGAAGCACATTGCTTTTTTACTGTACTCCTTTTGTTGAAGAGGAAGTGGTGTCATTGAATAGAACTGCCTCATCAGACACTCTACAAAAGTGCCCAGTTGTAGCAATCAATAGGGAAATAGCAGATGTGAAGGTTAGTTGGCATCAAAGAATATGAGTGGAAAAGTTTCCTATGGGAAAGAAAGTGCTTCATTACACTTCATCTATACAAAGAATATTGGTTTTATCAAGCTTTCAGAAAATTAGAATATCATGTCTTTCAGTTCTGACAGTCAGTTTAACAACATTTAAAAAGTTGGATAGATACCCATCAGGGGAATTACACTAAGTGATCAGTATTTTATTTTATTAGTTGTAAAATGGAATGTTGCAATTTCTTCTCGCTCTGAATAGAGCAGATCCAGTGGAATGACTCTGAGACAAAAACTGACTCCCTGGGTGATCATTGTCTTATAGATGAGTGTAAATGCTGGTTTTGGAGCATGTTCATAGGAAACAAACAACATGTTATCATTTCTCTGGAGCATAAATATTTGAGACCAGTATGTTCCTTGAATATTTATGTTTGCTTCTTTTTCTGAACAATATATGCAACTTTTCAATGCTTTTCCACAAAGAGAACTACTGCTGAAAAACAGTTTTGTTACATCAATTCAGTGGTTACTCTTTAGAGACATTGTACTACAGGGAATGGCAAAACCAGAGAGTCAGTAAACAGCTGGTAAGACAGTGGATAACATATAATATTTATCTGTATGAGAGTTTACGGTTGCTGATAAGTTGAATGCTTCCTGAGGAAGCTATAAAAAGGAGCAGGTGTTAGTGAGGATAGACTACTTGGAGGAAAATACTCATTGATGAATCGCTTATTGTTCATTCACTTTGCAAACTTGTGAGATACTTTCTTATAAAGAAGTTTAACTAGAGATTTTGTGTGCTTGAGAATGAACAAGTTTTGTTTTGTTTTTCCTTAAAATAAAGCCCAACTTCTTAATTGTGCGTCTTTCTGTAAAAACACCTCTAGTTATAGGGATGAATACATGTCTTATAAAACTTTGAAGCAATTTTCTCACTTCACCAATCTTTAAATACTGATATTGGAAGTTCTGTCCCTGGTCTGCTCTGTTAATACTTAGATCAAATTATATTTTTTGGAAATGTGGAGGAGGCATCAACATTAATTTTTTAAAAGCACTTTTCTCACTGAAGTGCAGCTTAGCTTTGAAAATGTATTGTCCATGGTTCTGGAGTTCTGTTCATACTGATAATCAAATAAGTGCACTAAAGCACTCACTGAAGATAAGGTTGCACGGACAGGTTAGATGTTTAGTACCAGAATTCCCTTTCTTCTTACAATGCTGTGTGATGATGTTTACAGTCAAGTTGCTTCTGCCCTTAGTGCTTACCGGATACATTTGGTGTGAAGGTGATTTTCCCTTTGGCTTTAAGATCAAGCTGAGATATCACAGTCATAGAGTAGCCCAAGACCAAAGATTTGTACCTCTATAAACAGCCAAAATCATCATAAAAATCTGTTAAATTGTCTCTTACCTTTTTGCTTCCTTGCCATGTTCAAACAACATTTTGTCAAAGCAAGCGCAACAGCATAAAACTTAGAGCTGTACCTAATATGAAGTCATTTACAACCTGGACTTTATTAGGCACTTATTTTAGGTAGTAAATCTGATTAATGGACAAAAAAAAAATATTATTTACACTGAAAAAGTTAAACGTCATCTTCTTTATGTTGTGAAAAAATTGTAAGCACTCGACACTGATATCTTCAGCTTTTTTTATTCTAATGAGTGGACATGTTCAAAACTGCTTTGCCATTCCTGTTTTCCAAGACTTTTGAACTTGCTCAGAAGCAATGATACCCCCGTTCAGCCAGCTATATTGTCTGTGTATTCTGAGATACACTAGTATACTTGTGGGATGACCTGTAATTGAGAGCTCTGACAGCTACTCAGATGGTCTAAAGTCTGTTCCCTTAATAAAGATTGTTTTAGAGTTGTTGTTCACCCCACCTCCACACCAATATTTTCAGTTCACTTAAGTATTTTTTATAAAGCATTTTAGCTTTAAGAGTGGAAAAATACAGTGTGGAATAGTGGAAAACATGTAATATGAAGCACATTTCCTAACTGTTTGCATAAATCCCATTATAATGAGCATTTTGAGCTATCATTAAAAATAAAAAAAAAAATAAATAATAAAAAAAGAGAGAGAGAGAATAAAAAAGAAAATCCCCATAGGCCAAGATTAGTTGCAAGATTTCATTATCACTACAGGTTGGTGTCTTGTTTATTAAATATTTCAAATAAGTTAATTAGGATATAAGAACTATATTATTTGTCATTGTAAGTCTCCTGACAATTTTCTGCATTTTAATTTACTACCAAAAGAATAACATTTAAAGAATTAAGTTAAACTGCTTTTTTTCCCCAGGAAGTATATCTTATTGATGCAGTAAAAGATTAGAAAGAACAGAGTTGTTTCAAAGCTCAGCTGCAGGAAATTTAATGTGTGAATAAACCCATGTGTCACAAAAAAGAATATTTATCAGAAGAAACTGATTCTTTAGTCGGTGTAGGATAACATTTTATCACAATTCTAAATCTAATAAAACATGTTTTTAATAATCCCATGCATTATCAAAGTAATTAAATCAGATGAAAATTATGCACATTGCTAAACATATATATTTATCTATTTTCTGCCCTTTTTTTTTTTTTTTTTTGAAGCCATGAACTTTGAATCCCCATTGCAGGTATATCCCAGTGAATTCTGCTAAAAGTTCCCAGCTAAGTAAATGGGTATTAGATCAGGTTGCTAATTTGCATGTGTAGCCTTCTTCATGCAATTGCCAAAACCTCTTTGCTCTAGATTTTTACTTAAAATAGAGATCCCTTTTGCCAAAGTGGTTTCTGTTAAATTGGTCAACAGAAAATACATGAAAATTTGCTGCAGGATGTTCACACAAAATATTGATGCAGAAATATACCAAATGAACACAGCAGTGCTGTGGCAGGTGCCATCAAATACATTCCGTTAATAAGTTTGGGTTATTATTAAATTCCCCATATTTTGCTGAAACAATGAACTGGGAGTTGAAAGGTCTCATGGTATATATGGATTCTTCTATAAGTTAGTTTACACTTAGGAGGCAGAGAGTAATGCTAGAATATCTGCTGAACTAGTTTCCCTCCCCTTGCTCCTTCCTGGCAATTGTTGAACCATACCATTCCTTTTGGATTTGGTAATGTACAGCTGTCTTCTGGTGGTCTTTATAGTCTTGATCTCTCCAGGTCAATTTGCACTCTTGGGACATTCTGAAAAATGAATTCTTAAATTAGAGTTAATTGTGAATAATTGTAAATTACCTTAAATTGTACCTATATAGAAAATAGCTTTACTGTACTATCAGAAATAAAATATCAGACACTAATGCCCTTTCTCATGAAAATAACATCTTGATCTCATTTATTTACAAGATGATTATACCATTAATTCCTTTGGTAATTTCATAGACTTGCAACTCAGTTACCAGCTAGCTATTGTGCTAGTGATAATGACTCCTATTGTTAGTTTGCTTCTTCTTCTTCTTCTTCTTCTTCTTCTTCTTCTTCTTCTTCTTTTTTTTTTTTTTAAGTCCTACATTTGTTTGTCTTCAGTATCCTAAGCACTGCATTAATGTGGTTGTACATTAAAGCAATAGCACAATTCAAATATTAAAATCTGTGTGAAATTAGCTACGTGCTGCTGTGTCATAAAAGATACAAGTCCTGAATTGAATCCCTGCCGTTTACATGATGAGATGATAAGCGACAGTAGATGCTCTGAAGCATCAGTAAATGTAATTTTCATGTGGTGACAAGACTTTCTCTTTGCAGTAGAATCCCACATGTTAATGTGATGATTTGGTTGCCATTTTCTGTAATAAACAAAGTTATTCGGCTTTCAAGTCCAAACATCTCCCAGTTATGAAAAGCTTTTTCCCTGTATGGGCCATCTGGGGCTTTAACAGCTTGCTTCCCTCCAGCTCTTCTGGTTGCTTCCTCAGCTTTGTGTTAATGCAGTGAAGTTTGTACATGCTCAATATCAAAAAAGTATAAAGCTGTTTTATTAAAAAGAATCTTCTATTGAAGATTGCAGAAACAAGCAGTTGAACAAAAAAAAAGAAACAAGAAAAAAAGAAAAAAATGACGTAAACTAGGACTAACATTTAAGTGCTGTGTAGCAGCGTGAACCTGCACCTGTTTAATCATCAAATTCATTAAACCTAACTGTGACCAGAAAATATGAAATTTGGATCTTAGTTTTGAAGTTCATAATATTTCAAATCTACTCCATTGAATCTAACTTAAAACATGTATAATTATGTTCAAAGTCTGTTTTCTGTCTTAAAATGCCACAAAACCCAATGGAAATTGGCTTTAGGAATATCTAAATATTGCAAGTTGGCTAAGAAAAAATAATAATAAAACCGAATCAAAAACCAAATTAGAAAAAAAAAATGCTTTGCCAGACAATAGCTCTTTTATTGTCAAAATTTCTCTTCCCATTGTCCCTCTCCTCTCCTCACCTCTCCTCTCCTCTCCTCTCCTCTCCTCTCCTCTCCTCTCCTCTCCTCTCCTCTCCTCTCCTCTCCTCTCCTCTCCTCTCCTCTCCTCTCCTCTCCTCTCCTCTCCTCTCCTCTCCTCTCCTCTCCTCTCCTCTCCTCTCCTCTCCTCTCCTCTCCTCTCCTCTCCTCTCCTCTCCTCTCCTCTCCTCTCCTCTCCTCTCCTCTCCTCTCCTCTCCTCTCCTCTCCTCTCCTCTCCTCTCCTCTCCTCTCC